>CM060707.1:98563280-98588280 GCA_030686995.1 Artemisia argyi | reverse complement strand
AACATCGTGTTATTCTGTAACTTTTTTCACTATACCCATCATGAGTCCACAATATGTGAGTTATATATAGCAAATACAATATTTGAAGTAAAAAAGCCATGAAGCTAAGAAAAAGCAAATATATAGACCCACACATACATGCACTATTGAGATAAAGAGAAAGCAAAGCACTAACTTGATATAAATCATAAATATGAGAGCATGAAAAATCAAGATGAACTTTCATTTGCAAAATAGGTGTTAAAACTCACTTAAAATAAACTTGCCCATAAGCCACTTATCAATTAGGTTTGTCAAACATATCCACATCTGCGGAATTCGACCCGCACCCGCATAAGTTTATTCGGGACACGTTAAATGAGTTAAAAATCTTAATCAGGTTATTCGGGTTAACCTGGCTAACGTGATCTCTTATTAGAGTTGGGTTACTGATATAGCTTCAACGCTTATTCAGGTTTCGAGTTAACCCGCTTAAGATTTTTTTTATTTTTTAAACTTCTTTTACATATTGTGTTGGTTAGAATTATTTCATTTTCCTTACTGTCATTTTGAGCGTCTTGTTGTCAACTTTTCATTTTAAGGCCATGTCCAATTTTGTTATGTTAAAGTTTTCTACTGTCAAGGTTCCGTCTTGCTATTAACTGGAGCTAACTGGCTTATATTTTATGACATTATTGAGTAATTACTTGTTTGCTGCTAAATGCATGCATGTGTTTTTTATTTGATAAAAGGTTGTATTTGTATGGCTTAAATACCCCATAACCCACACAACCCGATCTGCAATACCCATACCCGAAACCACCCATACCCCGGTAACCGACATATCGAAGCTTATTAGGGCAGTACTGGTCCACTTTCTGCATTTTTCAAGTTTGAGTTGGTTGATGCCGTACAAAGAAGGGTCTCTAACAGCAACGAATATAGCCTTATCGAGTTCATCTACGTACCTTCCTTATCAGGAAAACTGATTTTCAGAAGGGAAGCAACAAATGCTTAAACTGTAGTAGTAAGTGAGAAGCATACCTGTCAATCAATGTTGTCGCAATTAGAAAGAAGTTCCTTTGTAAGACGGGATTGTTTAGGGCTGGCAACATGGATGTGTTCCCATTGATGAAGGGTGGGCTGCAGCTTATCAATATAATGAACAAAAACTTAACTTAGGAGGTGCCAGCAGAATCTTGTCTTTAACAATATAAAATGGATCTTGAGCTGAAGACATATTATGACTTGTGTCTCCTAAATCACTTGTGACTCGCAACTGATACAAATCTATGTCATAATAATAACTTGTGTGAATTCAGCCAGTTGAATGAATGAATCTAACTAATTTACAATTCAACTCGCTCTGACCCACTATCCACCCGTCCAAATTACTAACCTTATAAACCAATCTATGATTTGTTTCAGTGTAGTAGCGTAACTTCAGGTAAAGCGGTATAATTGAAATGCAACTCACCACCTGATATTTCAACCGACCACAGGACACCAACATCTCTCGGATCAAGTCCCAAATGCAACCCGCAACCTGCAACCTGATATTTCAAACAGCTTATTTCGCTCAGCAATCATCAGATAAGCAATTTATATATATAAAAAAGTCTCAAACACTGTCATTACTTTTAAGTTTTATCTCAGCTAATGAAAACTAATGAATTTTGTTAAATCGTTAGTACCTCTTCCAAAAGGTAGTGATGCCTTTTTATACCCTGGGCGAAACCTGTTAACATAACCATAATATGAAATATTTCAAATTCAATACTGTAATAAAGAACTATAATAACAGCCTCAAATATGAAACTCTTTTAAACTTGCATCCACCTCCTGTCATCCTTTCATTTAAAGTTTTGCCAGTAAAAGAAAAGAATTTAGCGAATATAAAGATGAAAATATTTTTTAGGGAACTGAGTTTACACGGATTTGGTTCAAAATAGGTAATTTTATTAACGTGTCAGTTTAGATTGGTTAACCATTAAACACTTTTATTTATTTTTTAAATAAATAGTCACTTCATATCCTAGTGAACTATAAGTGAGAGCATAACACTTGGTGACAATTTGTGACACAGATAAAACATATATCCTAAAATATAATTTACTTTTTTTAGTGTTCTTAAATATACTCATTGTAAATTTTAGTAGCAAAAGACCTACTAAATGTATTTTGAGAAGTAAAAATGGAATAGTACTTGTATCGGGTTGAACTATATTTAGGGTCCTCGGAATGACATTTTCCCGTATTAGGACAAGGGCGCACTATCTTTAGCTCCAAAACATCCCCAACATTTTAAGTTGTGATCTCCTGAAAACTGCATGAGGATCTTAAGCATTTACTATTAAGTTGAAATCTTGAAAATAATATTCGTAACAAAAAGTCTTACCCAAACACATATATTTCCTGATGGAGATAATCTCTCCATATTTTGACCCGCCCTAACCCGTTTCCAACTGTATCATAAAAAGGTCCATTAAACCTTTCCCACTACGTCCCGTTACCCAACCCACCTATCTCGCCATCTCTATCTATGAACCTACCATGCGAGTGGAAAATCATGTGATTTATAAAGACTGTAATGTAGTGAGTATCAGTAAAAACAAAGTAGAAACAGCTGATACTTGTTCACTAAAAGCATAAGTGTGCTTTCTACTTAAACGTGTTTAACTGACCCATGCGATTGGAAAATAATGTGATTTATAAAGACTCAATTAGCATACATTTTGGTGATAAAGGAACATCAAAGGAATTAAAAGAAACACCAGCATAGGTTGAACTGACCCACACATATTTTTGTCCGCTTTTTTGAATTTTACAAATGAATCATATTCAAAACTTACTTAGTTGTTCAAAAAGTTTTGCATATATATTAGTCGAGCATGTAACTTAATAAGATTGTATAAAAAAAATAAAAAAATAAAATAAAATAAAAAAACCCCTCCGATTATTGATGTTTTGGAGTAACTTATCATTCACTCACCTTCCATCCATGCTGAAAATGACAACTGTATTTTTTTGATGAGCAATGGCAGCAATATACTGAGAATCTTCAACCAAACGAAACTGAGCCAACGACCACACAGAGCTAAAATACTTGGGCATTACTCCTGGGAATAATTTGCAATGAGTCAACAAATAGTTGAATGATGCAATATAAAGGTACGACCGTACAAACAAAACAGATTCTTTCACCACAGTCACAGTACTTCCATTTATTTTTTTTCTTACTCAGAACCTGCATGCTTCTGAATGGGTCTATTTGGGTTATGGTTTGTATCTAACAGGTTAAGATTGATAAAGTTAGCTTAAAATGGAACGGGTCAAAAAAGTAAAAGATCCCTCACAATGGATGTTTAAGGCCTACATGTCCTAAATCAAAACTTAAATTATTAAATGAGTATAAAAGTTTGTAATAGGGTTTGATACACCAACTGTTTAAATACAATAAAAAAAATCTGTAGAATAATGTCTTGTGGGTGAGCCCAACCCATTCCAACTTGTACCTATCAACATGTTACCCGACCAATTCCACCACAACCGATTTTGCCACCTCCAGTAATGAACATAGCAAGAGGAGAGCTAATCCCACTTCTTTCGCCCCCTAGATGAACCTATGTTCTGGTAGTGACGTTGTTCACTGTGGCTCTTGGTTACAATAAATCATCATATTAGTAATACTTCAGGGTCAAAACACACCATACTATGCATTAACATTTAGACAAATGCATTTTTGGTGATAAACAATGGTTAAATTTCAATGAGAAGTCAAGTACGATGGTTCCAATGTTCAAAATTCCAGCTTTTATGGAATGATGTACCTTTAATGAGAGCATGCTGTGAGCTACACTCGGCGGTAGGACAAAACCCAAGACTTTATATTTCTGCTCTATCTGCACTTCCCAATTGTTTTTAGTTGACACACTACTAATGAGCTGATAGCTTGAGATAGACTGTTTCGTTTAAACCAAATAAAGCTGGGACTTCAACCAAATACAGCAACGTTAGCAATTTAAAGAAATGGTAGAATACATAAACGATATAAGTCTCTTTCCTTGCTTATAAGGCTGCAGCAAAAGACAATCTTAAACTCCCTTTATTTTTATTAAATGGGTTAAATTATCATTAAACATATGAGTTAGGTCAAAGACTATTATGAATAATCAAAATAAATCAGTCAGTTGTATTAAAATGGGATGCGGAAAATATTCTATGTATGTGCTTATTCTGTAATAATATGAATGAACTATAAATTTCTGACAAAACTTGAATTTTTCTATAAGAATGGGTAAAATGGGTTATTTTTGGGTAATATTAGTTGAGCATGTTGTGTTTGTGTGTAGTGTATAGTGACCACTAAAAAAAAGGTTGAGCATGCGGGGGTTTTGGGCTGCTTAAAACTGCACTTTTAAGGAGTCTTGGGTATGTCTATTGTTGTTTTTAGGGGTGTTTGGGTGTGCTACAAAACTAAACTTTAAAGGGTGTTTTAGCTGCTGCAAAATGCACTTTTAAAGGGGGTTCTGGGTATGAATGTTGTATTTATGGGTGTTTGGAACTGATGCAAAACCAAATTTTTAAAGGGGTTTTGGGTCTGCTGCAATCTGTAATTTTAAAGAGGTGTTTGGGTATGGATGCTGCATCTTTTATGGGCGTTTGGGTCTGTTACATTCTTTTGATCTTGTGATTGAATAAAACAAAGGAAGAAGTGGATTTATCAGAACTTAAATAGTAACAGTAGGAATGACACACTGGCAAACACAAATCCATTCCAGGGTAGACGACGCTGGTTTCAAGAACACTACCCGCCGTAAAATCAAGCACCACTGGGCCCGAAACAGCGTCTGAATAGATCATCACCATAGTGTAATTATAAATCGAGAATAAAACTTTACCAGCTATTTTTTTTTCTTGGTTTGCAGACATGGATTTTAATGGAATAAATACATACACATAGGTCATACCAGGCTGCGGGCAAAAAGTCGTAGGATAACAGACAACGCATTAAAGCAAGCAACTTTGATCCACGCTCTCTGCTTGCAATCAATGGTAGAAAACTGTCAGTATACACATACGGAATAGAAGCTAAAGTAACAGATGCTGCCACTTGAGGTGCTTATTGCTATATATAGTTTTTGTTAGAAAGAGTGACTATTTACCATTGCCAAACCCACAGGGAAATCAACAATGAAGGTGTCTTCTGTTTCTCCACTGTGACACAAAATCAAATCGTTACTTATGCAAAGATGATGGAAGAACAAATATGGAGATCCTATTTACAGTTAGTGACTTTATTCTACCTGCGATGACTGGCCATCTCACCCCAACCAGCATGCTTGGATATCTTCACATCTTCAATGCTTACTCTTGGATCCAATTTCGTTAACCTAAGATTAAACATTAATTTAATTATGAATTTTTGCAATAACCTCATATTCTGGTAGATGATCAACGAAGTACCTTGAGTAGAAGGGCGTTACATGTCTTCTCCTCTATTGCCTTCTTACCTCGCTGTAAACATAGTTGAAGGGTAGAAATAAGTTCAATTTTTCGATCAAACAAAGTTGGGATTGATTTAAAAGTGGAAAATCTAACCGTTGGTTTAGTGACTAAAAGATCGTCTCCAACAATCTGTACTTTGTCACCACATTCAGCGGTCTTTTTGCCATAGTGTTCCCAATCATCTTGGTAAAAGGGGTCTTCAATGGACACAATAGGGTACTCGCTTACAGAAGATTTGTAAAGATCTTTAAGCTGTACTCCGAAAATATTTTGAGACCCGTTGTTGTTCTGCATAAAGATATTAAGTAAAGAAACAACAATATGACCCAAAGCAAGAAACGTCTTTTATTACCAAAATAGTAGAGGTGGATATCTTTGATCTATTTATTAACGAATTGTCAATTTGGTTGTGTCTTATCTCAAACGGGTCAAAAAGGTTGAAAATCGCAAAAGTTTTATTCTAATGTATACAACTTCCAAAATCCTTTTATTCAAAGATTTAGATTATTATAAAGCTATTTTTTATTTTCACAATTAGCACATAATTATTTATTTGCCTCTATAAAATCAACATTCCAACGCTTAACCATATTGCACACACATGCAGTTTACCCTCTACTACAAAAACTATGCCTCAATCTTGTTTATATCAGATACAATTCCAAATCATTAAACTAATTCCTCAATATCTTTATCGCGGTTCCTTTTTAAGCTTATTTGGCTGGATTATGGGGTGATTGAACTTTTAAAAAGCTGATAAGCTCACACTTTTAGCTTAAGAGCTTATCCCGATTATATCTTATAAACTTGATAAGCTCAAGCTTATCAGCTTTTCAAAAGTTGAATAAGCCCAAAGGCCAAATAAGCTTAAACAAACACCCCCTATATAGGTTGAATCTCAACTACCACATTAACAGGATAAAAGTTATCAACAAAAATAGCAAATTTTTACCTCAACCTATAGCTTACCTGGTTTAATCTAAAGAGCCGATACAACATTTGTAACATCAGCCAAACTACAGGTTCAGGAGGTTGAAACTGAAAATTGAAATCAATTGAAGACAACAGTGATGTGGTTGTGATGAATTTTATTTCAAAGGAGTAACATGGACATCGACGATTAATGAAGATTCATAGGAATTACCTGACGAAGCATATAATCATAGCCAAAGCTGTCAGCGGCCTCTCTTGACATGTGTAACTGTACATTAAATCGGATGCCAAAGAAACCTATAGAATAGATGATAGCTTTAATATAATAATTGGGTTATGAAGAATCCAGAGTTGAGATTGAAAATAAAAATGAATGACCTTCTTACTCTTTCTGACACTTTCTGAACTTAGCCAAGAGCCACCATTCCAATGCTAAAAATTTGTCCAGTCGCAACCTGCAAGAAAGAATTGAACTTGATTTAGCACTAAGAAACGAAAATAGTAAAATTTGCTTATAAACGACGAAGGTGTTAAGATCTATGCAGATATTGATACATGAATCAGATTATTCACTTGAAGAACCTTTCCCCAACCAGTTGAGACAGGCTAAACGAATCATACATAAATTGATTAAATGGTAAAAAGTACTTTCAAATCCATTGTGATCAGTATGGCAACAAAACGATAACTATATTGATACATGAAATAGCAATCAATATGGAATCCACAACTCATTACATCATTCATAATATCATAGTTTGATGCAACCTTTTGTGATAGAACTTCAAGTTGTATTACAACTCCAAGATGATAAACATGTATCTGGCGTGCATGGCTCTAAACATGACCTTTAAGTTCAATTCTAAATACTAATGTGAATATATAAAAGATTAAACATGACCTTTAAGTTCAATTCTAAATACTAATGTGAATATATAAAAGATTAGATTAAACCAAAACATTAATAAAGCAAATTAATAAAATCATATGCCTTGTGTCTGAAATTAATAAAAACATTACCTTGTCATCCATAATTGGTATCATATTTATTCGATTCCATATACTTTGCTCGTGTTGATCATCGAATTAAGCTGCTGTTCCATATGAAAAAGATCTGAATCATTAATATTTAATCTTTACTTGTGACCAGCTAGGCCTGTCTCTTGTCACAACAAAATTAAAAAGTTATCAGAGTTAACTAAGCTCTCAAATAAAAGGTATATCCAGTACCCACATCAAAGAATATGTTATATTAAAGTTATCATTCCAATGTAAGAAAAATTGCTCATATAAACAACAAAAACTTACTATGAATATGTAAAAATTAAACAATACATACAAAATCAATAATCATATACATGCATATACATACATCATTGGAAATCATTAAAGCATACAAACCTCATCGGAAATCAAATTAATAATCATGTAACGTAAGTATACATATAAAAGAAAGGGATAATTCCATATTTACCCAATCTAAATATGAAAATGTCATATATACCCAAAATACAAGTTTTGAATGCATGATGTACTATGCAATTAAAGCATGTTTTGGGTAAATATGGCATTATCATGTTTAAGTTGGGTAAATATGGAATTGCCCCTAAAAGAAACATATACGTACATCATTAGGGTTTTGAAAAGAGACAGTATTTTTTTCTATACGTGATTAATGGGGTATAATATTATGTATATCTTCTTATATAATTTCCTAAAAAAATACAGAATCCGTTATTAATATTCTCTTAAATATTAAATATTTGGTTTTGAAAGATATAACCACAAAGTTAAGTTGATCAATTGGTAAGATGCATTATTAGTTTAACAACAGATCAAGGTTCGAACCCTACTTGATAAATTTTTACCAAAAAAACAAATTGTAACCGAAACATCATATGAAAATATATATATATATATATATATATATATATATATATATATATATATATATATATATATATATATATATATATATATATATATATATATATATATATATCTCTACATTATATATAACAGGAGGCATTTGAAGGATATGCCCAGTCATTGTCCAGTCAATGCCCAGTCAATGCCCAGTAATTCAATTTCAGCCATGTCATCACATTCTGTCAGCCATGTCATCACATTCAGTCAATGTCATCACCCATGTAAGTAATTTGTATAATTAATTTCGTTTTTTTATAATTAATTGCCACATAAGTATTTTTTTCATTTATTAAAATTCATTCGGGTCAATATTTTTTCTAAAAAATTTGGCTGATGGAGGCAACGGGATTCGAACTTGGGCATCCACTAACATTAACAAGTGTCTCAACCACCAGAGCAACACAACATTTGTTTTATAGTTTGCATTTGAAGGATATGCCCAGTCATTGTCCAGTCAATGCCCAGTCAATGCCCAGTAATTCAATTTCAGCCATGTCATCACATTCTGTCAGCCATGTCATCACATTCAGTCAATGTCATCACCCGGGATTCGAACTTGGGCATCCACTAACATTAACAAGTGTCTCAACCACCAGAGCAACACAACATTTGTTTTATAGTTTGCAAAACATAATTGATAAAGCCATGCAATGTCAATCTTAAACCCTACAACTTAGCTAAACATAATCAAACATATACGGGAAAAAATGCAAGTTCATTCATAATATACTTTTCTCAAAACCTTAATATCCTTTTTTCCTCACAATCTCTTCTAATGATTTGCAGAAATAGATGTAACCCTAATGTTTCTATGTTTTTTTTTGTTGCAGGTTTAGATCCTTTACGCTTAATTTATTACTGTACGTTAGTGCTAAATTCTTTTTCAGTACTACATATTTTTAAAGGCTTTTCTTTCTCATTCGATTATCTACACCTATTGTTGTTGGATCTAAAGGTATTAATTTCTAACTAATATTTGTATGATTATCACCATTGTGTATATTTATTCTATAGTTTATAGAACCTGACATGTATGCATGCACACATATGTCATTGTATCATCATGATTAATCTTATGTCGTCTTTGTGAGTGCAGTCAAATCCGGTTCTTAAAGCATTTGGCAACGCTAAAACTGTTAGATATAACAATCCCAGGTGAATTGCTTCATAATTTATATTTCTGTTTCATTTGAGATTTTTGTTTGCCTCGGGCTCCAAGCTTTACGTATTAGCTTTGAGTAACTATATCTATATTTGATGAGCATAGTCTTACAAATATCTAATTTCTCATGGCGTAAGTTTAGGTAAATAACCCATAATATTATTTCGTATTCTTATTGTTATATGTTTATCAGTTAACTTGAATGCCTTCCCAGGTATATATGTTTAAGTTTATTTTGGGTGGCAAGTATGAGACATCTGTATGAAATTTTAGTGTTCTATAGGCTTAGCCTGTAATTATTATTATTATTATTTTTTTGCCATTGTTACTAAACACGTATTGGATCGAAACGGCATATAAATAACCTTGCATTGGTGCCGATGGAGCAATTCCATGAAACCTTCATGTTACAGGAAAGCTTTTCCGCAGTGGTCTAGCACAAAAGGTACCTAATATATTTTTTGGGAAAAAAGTAATGAAGTTTCGAAAACGCCCCACGGCAAGTGAACATCTATTTTTCTTTTTGACTGTGTTAATGCAACTACTCTTGGTGACATATGCCAATTTACATTATGATCAGACGTTATAATCCTACTCTTGGTTCATTTTTCTTCTTTAACCAGGTATAAAAGAACATCTTGAACTAATAAGGAATCATTGTAGCGCTGAGATTGCGGCTGATGTTAGTTATGCATTGAAAAATGCCCATGTTGTTAATCATTTAAATAATAATATGAGTAGTTGATTCGCATAATGTGCTTAATCTATTTAGACTAATTGATCTACGTTAATTATTTTAAAATGCAGTGTGGAGAGTACAATTCCTCGATACCTGAAAGAAGCTCCTGATAATCCATTTAAGTTCCCTTCTTTTATTGGTATCTTATTATTTTTATGTATGTGTTTGTGTAAGGTTTTCTGTATATACACTCTGTGCAGTCACGAACGAGTCTGTTCCGGATTCTGAACCATGTGCAGGCGCGAACGAGTCTGTTCCAGATTTTAAGCCTTGAACATCACCACGATCAAAGTAACTACAGGTGGTAGGATAATCAATACTACTACTTAGATAATGTTGTTCAAAAGCTTAAATTTTTAGGCACTTTCAAGGTACCATGTAAAACTGTGTTAATCTGTAATAAAAAGACAGCCCACAAATTCATTTTAGTCATTTTGTAGCATAAAAAAGAACTTGATGAATCGGCTTCTAGATATTGTTAAGTTGTTCTTTAAGTAGATAACATGCTCATTCATTCAGCTATCCTCTAATATATTGTTTAGTTGTCTCTTTCAGGACCACAGGGAGTGCTCATAAATCCTTGGTTGGTTGTGGACGTATTAATGGTTTGGTAAGCTTTCCGTATCAAGTACTGTTATTTGATTAAAATTCAGTTGTACCTTACACGGAACTTATAGCGGGCTTTAGTTGTTTTCTGATAAGAGGTATGGGTAGCAGTTGGATTTGTTGTTGGTCAATGAGATTTGACAGGAGCCTTTGCCTGAGGACAAGGATGATATTAATTGTGGCCGACTCAAAGGGTCTAGCTGTGCATTCAGAAACTTCAAAGATGAAAAGGGAGATTCCTAAATTGTGTTGGATTTATCTGAGGTATATATGCACTAAGAATCATTTATATTTTCAGGTAGATCCACAAATTTTTCTTAAAGGTTCCTAGAAAATATCTCTGGGAATTTTTAGGAGGTTAAGATTCTACACTGGTCATTTAGTCGAATAGTCCTTTGTTGGCTTTTAATCAAGGTACTTCATATTTACAAAATTGAATAACCAACTTCTTCTACAACTCTCCAAGGTACGCACATGGTTTTCATACTGTTTAATATGCCGACACATTTGTTTAACAGAGTTATCACAATGTTTAAACCACACAAATGAAAACATATCAGAATGGCTCGACAAGGTCAAATGGGTTTAAAGTCAACCAAATTGATCTGCAACTAATTAAAGTTTGCTTTTTAAATAACCTTTTTATAATTAATTGATTGTTATTATGTTATTATAATGTGGTTCTGCTGTCATCTGTTAAGTAAAACAAATAAGTATCTTAACGGTGGGTGGGTGATCGCGATATGGGCATGGCAATAGCAATCTTCATTGGTTTGGTTCTCGGTTTATTTGATAATTTTGGTCCTTGCATCCCGGCCCAGCCACAAATACATTGAGAACGTAAGAGCAACCGAGGAAGGTCATTCACAAAACTACATGACAAAGGTATGTTTGTGTTGAGAGCTCCATCCTTTTCATTTGAACAACGATGGTATACATAGAAACAGATAGTTCTTTTGTACGGTTTAGGTAAAATCTGTTTATGAAACCATATTTTTATATGACAATATAATGGAGACTATGGTCTTTATGATCAAACGACCTTGCAATAAAACAGATGAATTTGCCTCTCACAAACCAAGTGTTTGATCCAATAAAGTGTAGGTCACAAAAGTGGCTGTGACCTCGATTTTTATACCAGTTCTGCTATGTTGTGTGGTGAATGCCCACATGTGTGGTAAGTCTGCAAACTGAGTGTCGTCTGCATGTTAATATATGCTGAATTCTGTGACTGCACCTGCTGCAATCTCAGTTGAATACCGTATGTTATGTTTCTTTGAGAACACCTTTAGTTCTATTATGTTAGTGTATAGTAAGAAAACAAATGAATTCAAATGTAAGCGGGTTCAAAGCGATTTGCATTGGGCAGTACGGTATGTACTGATAGGCACAAAATTAAGTAAATTAACATTGGCTGAATATATAACCTTTTGAATAATTCCAAAATTTGTGTAAATGAATACTTCTCAAGCACAAAAGAGAGAAACTTACGCAACGATTACAACAATAAAAGTGTAGATGGAGTGAAAATCAAAGGGTATAACTGGTGCAAATCTCTACTGTAATTACTTCTTCGGGTATGTCATGAGGTTATAGCGCAGGAGCATGTGCACAAGGGATACTGAAAGTTTTTAACTACTAAATGGCTTATTATTGCCACTACATACTCCTGCCAGTAGATCAATTCCCCGTAGATTGTATTAGGTATATATAGCATAAGATAAATATAGAAACAAATTATAACTCATGCGGATACTTTGAAAGCCTAGGCATGCTCCCCTATACAAATTCGTATGTTATGGGACCAGAAGTAAATATGTTAATTCATTTTGAAAGTCTAAAACTTTTTGTATATTATTTAGAAGACTATTTATATCACAATAACCTTTAAGATTTGATTAACTTTGTAGGTATGAATGACCCGTTACCGAATTTGCTGGGTAACTTGCGTCTGCAAAATAAATGGTGACAATCATCAGTCAGTGGTAATTATTAACCTGCCAATTGTAAAGATATAGTACTTTTTTCTTTTTATGAGCATTTAAATAATAAGGTCATCTACGTTTAAAACACAATTGTTCTTATTTGTTTGGATTTATTGTAAAGATGATACCAAATAAAGAAGATAGATGCCACGTAATTATCCGACAGTCACATAATGATCACTAAAATACAAACGGATGCATTAAACATACACATTTTGACCCGTTAATCAGGCCAAGAACTACTTATTTTAAACCATACCCATTATCAATACTCCTGTTTGTCAAGTGTTAGAGGTGTTAAACGGGCGGTTGATTAACGGGCCATAATGGTATGGTTTAAAATAAGTAGTTTCCATTTGTATTTTAGTGATAATGACGTAAGTGATAATTACGTGACTGTCTAAGTATTTAAGCAAGTTAAGAACTGGTTATTGAAGATATGTTGAACCGAAAGGCTATTTTAGAAACTATAGACATTAAGATGAATGGTTCCGATCTGGTATGATCACGGCTGCATTTTCATAGGTGCAAACCAACACACCCATAAGTTGGTTCATGCTAATTATTGACATGGAAGGAAAAGTGGAGTTGAAGCAGTGGTGTTTTTAAAGAAATAAAATATTTTGTTACAAATAGCTTCTTAACATAAGAAATTAAAGATATGATGTACAGTGATTCTTAGTTTTTATGTATATTAGGAATATCTAATCGCTTAGCAATCCAATACTAATAGCTACTCCCTTACTTCCTATAACAAAAATGCAAGCAAGTTGAGCCTGCACATTCACCTTTAGCAATTGCTTTGAGGGTAAGAGATTAAAGCAATATTTTCTTTTGAAAAAGCTAAATTGTGACTGATGGTACATATATATACATACTCACGATACCGAGTGTTAGTCGTATGAATGATTAGGCCCAAACGGTTTTCTGTATGCGCTAGAGCCCAAGTAGTTTTGATAGGGATTATGTATTATAAATATGACCGTCAAATTCTTTTGTTAATAATTCAACATTGTTTATGACTCAAAGCTTGAACTGTGAATTAGCCGACGGCCAAAGGAAATCGGTATTTTGTTTCTATGATGCTATTAATTCACGTCCTCTATCAATCAAACCTTCAATCGTAAATTAGCTTATGGCCAAAGGAAGTTGGTGGCTCTTGCACTCTCTGGGGCAAATTCTTAGTGGGTGAACCCATTGATGACCCAAATTATCAATGGGCATGTAGGCAGTTTTCACGAAGGTTAGTTTACCTCGGTGTTATGTAAAATTCAATCATTGTGATGTATCACAACAAACATCCTTATGTGTATATACTCATTTTCTGTTATAGATGGAGGCTCCATTGGATCCAATTTGCTGATATATCCAAAAAGACACTTACAAAAATGGGGTTAAAAGATGGAATAAACAACTTAAGATTAACAGAGGTTAGTCATCTATAATCAACGAGATTGTTGATACTTGGTATATTACTTAGGGGCTTATACATGTTTTTCATGTTCCTTAAAGGTGATTTCGATACCTATGACTCACATATGAAGTGGTCACATGTGTGGGGTGGTGAACCGGAACTACTTATGTTCTCACATGTCCTAAAGTATTGTACGCTATTGCAGACTATTAGTATTTCTCGGATTTGTTTTCTGAAGCTTCTCGGCTTCATTTTTTACCTTTTAATCCTTTGTTTGTAGGGTGCCTATAACTGTTTATATGCGGGATAAGAAGTATCAACGTACCTGATAGGTTGTGAATGAGTTGATCAAGAGACCATTTGAAACTGGATGGTAAGATGAACCTTTTTATAGAGTTCTCATGCGTTAAATAGTACAAAAGAAAAACAATTTAATCCGATTTTTATCACTTCTTGCAAATGAATGAGCAGACCATGTTTTTCAAAGTCTGAAACCGAAGAATGAGCTCCCGGTCATCTTTATTTAATGGGACTACGAGGACTACATTAGACACGAGTTGCAAGGGACTGCATTAGACACGTGTTATGGTTATGAACGTTCTCCCGACTTTTTATAATACCAGCAATCTTGGAGTTAGATATGAATGTCTACTACTAGGCATCTATCATGACTGGTATATATCTTTACTAAAAAAATGAGTTTTTGTTCTGGCAGGCTAGGTAATGGGTCAAATGAGAACATTTTATGGGTCAAGTAAGGCTAGCTTGACTTGCTTTTGTTCGCAAATTCTTTTATATAAGTAATATGTTACATATGATCAGCAAAAGTCTAAAATTGTATTATATAAGTAAATCGATGAATGTGCTCAGTTAAAGATTAAACAATCCTTAACATTAGTATTATTTTTTGTGATAATGTGTTTTTGAACCTACTGTTGGCTGATTCATGATCTTTGATTATACAGGAAAATAAGCTAAGGGGAAGACCATGATACGAACATTTAAGTGAGTCACTCCACGTATTGATTGAGGCTGAATTACCAGCAAGTGTTGTTGATATATATTGGGCAAAGGTAGGCACAATAAATAATTGAATAACGGCTTAAACATGTGGTATCTTACTTTACTATCAATACTCCTGTTTGTCCAGTGTTAGTGGTGTTAAATGGGCGGCTTGATTAACGGGCCATAATGGGTATGGTTTAAAATAAGTAGTTTTTTTGCTAACAATTGTTGCAAAGATGATACCAATGAAGCTGGTTGAGACATCTGATTTATTGGCTTCAACTACCAAAGATTACAAGGCTTTGATGACATTTACAACTGGCATACCACATGACCTTAGCTTCTGGGAAGCATTGATCTATCCATGTATATCCTTAATTAATCTTCTTATTAAAAAATAATATACAAAGAAATTTTATTATTGCCATTGAAGCCTTCATATACATTAGACATGTAAATGTCTTTTCAGTTTTTTATTGATTTCAACTCGGAATAATTGAACGCATGTTGCTGTAATACTAACCCCAAGCCTTCATATTCAAGTAAGTAATTCACCGATGTTCGTTTATGTTTTTATGTTGGTATCATTCAGTAAGCCATAATGTAAGTCTATGCACATTATTATTATTGTTAACATGTTCCATCAATGTCATAATTGTAATATCATGATTTGAATCATGCACTGCATTATGAACCAGTAACATCCGATGATTCGAATGAGTAAATTGTTTACCTTTATATCATGTTTTTCTTTTTTTTCTCAAGAGTATTAAGATTCACTTGGTACTTAATTAACCGCCCCGAATGATCACTCAACATCTCGAGCTAAGTACTCTCAAGTGCTTCACATTTACTGTATTATGGTTAAATTCTCAAGCGCTTCACTTGGTACTTAATTAACCACCCCGAATGATCACCCAACATCTCGAGCTAAATACTCTCAAGCGCTTCACATCTACTGTATTATGGTTAAATTGTTTCTGTTATATTTGTTACCGACCTAAAGCCTTCATATTCAAGTTAGTAAATAACCAAGTTCGTTGCGTTTTTATGTTGGTATCATTCAGTAAACTTTAATTTAAATCTAGGCACATAATTATCATTAACATGTTCAATCAGTTTTCTTATAAGGTAATATGTCATAGTTGTAATATCATTATTTGAAACATGCACTGTGCATTATTGAACCAGTGACATCCGATGATCCGAATGAGTAAATTGTTAATCTTTATATCATGTGTTTGTTTTTTTAAGCTATAAGTGTTTGTCCTGTTATAGAAATTACTTAAACTTAAAAAATAACAATACAAATCTTCTTTTATGCCAACCTCACCTTCTCTTAAAAAATTTAAACATAAACTAATACCACAACAAAATAAATGAAATCGACGTCGATAAAAATAATTTTCCATTAACAGACACCATCAAAATTATAGTTATAAGTCATGCCCGCCCATCGGGTGGGCTTCAACGTCTAGTATATATATATATATATATATATATATATATATATATATATATATATATATATATATATATATATATATATATATAAATGTAAAAACAAAAATCTGAAAAAAATCCGAAATTATTATGCAAAAACAAATCGGATTTATTTAATGATGACATGGAAAATGCAAATAAAATAATTATGTATTTTTTTCTATACGTACATCATTAGGGTTTTGAAAAGAGACAGTATTTTTTTCTATACGTGATTAATGGGGTATAATATTATGTATATCTTCTTATATAATTTCCTAAAAAAATACAGAATCCGGTATTAATATTCTCTTAAATATTAAATATTTGGTTTTGAAAGATATAACCACAAAGTTAAGTTGATCAATTGGTAAGATGCATTATTAGTTTAACAACAGATCAAGGTTCGAACCCTACTTGATAAATTTTTACCAAAAAAACAAATTGTAACCGAAACATCATATGAAAATATATATATATATATATATATATATATATATATATATATATATATATATATATATATATATATATATATATATATATATATATATATAAATGTAAAAACAAAAATCTGAAAAAAATCCGAAATTATTATGCAAAAACAAATCGGATTTATTTAATGATGACATGGAAAATGCAAATAAAATAATTATGTATTTTTTTCTATACGTACATCATTAGGGTTTTGAAAAGAGACAGTATTTTTTTCTATACGTGATTAATGGGGTATAATATTATGTATATCTTCTTATATAATTTCCTAAAAAAATACAGAATCCGGTATTAATATTCTCTTAAATATTAAATATTTGGTTTTGAAAGATATAACCACAAAGTTAAGTTGATCAATTGGTAAGATGCATTATTAGTTTAACAACAGATCAAGGTTCGAACCCTACTTGATAAATTTTTACCAAAAAAACAAATTGTAACCGAAACATCATATGAAAATATATATATATATATATATATATATATATATATATATATATATATATATATATATATATATATATATAAATGTAAAAACAAAAATCTGAAAAAAATCCGAAATTATTATGCAAAAACAAATCGGATTTATTTAATGATGACATGGAAAATGCAAATAAAATAAATTTAAAAAATTGCTTACATGAATGACATGGCTGATGACATGGCTGATAATGAATTACTGGGTATTGACTGGACAATGAGGTGACATTTTCTTCAAATGCCTCCTGTTATATATAATGTAGATATATATATATATATATATATATATATATATATATATATATATATATATATATATATATATATATATATATATATATATATATATATATATATATATATATATATATATATATATATATATATATATATATGGTAGGGATAGAATGAGAAGGGCTTAAAATGAGAATGGTAGGAAGAATTGTAGGAGTGACATGTATCATCCTCATGCCACGTCATCCTGCAGCATCACGGTTACTGCATTGTGACGCAGTAAAAATTTTGGCGGGAAAATTTTTTTTTCGCAAAAAAATAAAAATAAAAATAAAATAAAAAAATTGACAAAAAAATTTTTTCGTCCAAAAATTTTTACTGCTTCACGATGCAGTAAATTTTTTACTGTATTGATGCGTGAGAATTGCACCAGGCTTTACCTCTCGAGGGATCTCGAGAGGCTTACAACCCCCACCAGGCAGTGTACCTGATCGTTGTAGTATAGTATAGTGACAAGTACCGGGGGATTGATCGTTCAGCTAGGAATAGTGTCGCTAGGATTAGAAAACCTAAATACTAGTTCTAAAGGTGAGGGATGATTATTTTTGTGTTTTTTATATTTTTTAGAAAGCAATTAAAATTCTCGGGTTTGAAGGATTTGGGCGGAATTAGTTGCTAATCAACTAACCCAATACTAAAGATGCAATTAAAATAAAATACAAGAAATGAAAATGAACTAAATTATACTAAAGTTGTGAGCAATAAGTGGAGAAAACGTGTTTACTTAGATTTCACTACTCCCTAGACATCTTTTACACGTTAATTACTTGTTATAAATGCATGGATGACGGATCGTATTCCTTAATACCATTCATGGGGTGGCACACTTAACTCCCCAATTCTATGAGCTCTTATCTCCTCCTACACCATGCCCATCACAACTATAGGGATTGTAAACAGTGGCTCATGCATTAAATACAACCAATAAAGACCTAGTGCGCGTCGGTTCATGTTTCTTAAGACGTTCAAGCATGTTACCAATTGGAGATCTGCCAGTTTTCTTAAGCCTATATAAATCATTCATCCAAGACAAGTATAAACAAGTAATCAACACATAATTAACATCTAGGTTTCATTAGATCCAAGCAAACACAAGATAGATCTAGCCTAGCATGATGGAATTAAGACAAGAACAAGATATAGACAACCAACACATAGACATATTGATTGAATTGAAAGAACACTTATCTCAATTACACATGAAAGGTATCAAGGGCTTGGAACCCTTGAAAAACCTGTAAAATTCGCACCAAGTTCGTACTTAGGGTTTCTCCAAAACTTCTCTCTTTTTTTATGTAAAATTTAGAAAACTATATATAGGAAAAAGGGTCTGACGGCGTCAAGACCAACATTGTGACGCCGTCACCTCGCCGCCAAAACTATTCTCGGACTGCCTTGATCTACATTTGAGGCCGTCAAGACTTAATCATTTCCAGGCCGTCATAACTTTTACTCTTGACGCCCTACCTTCGTGACGCCGTCAAATCTTTACTGGATCGTCATGGAATTTTGCTCTTGACGCCGTCAGAGAGTTACTCTTGACGCCGTCACCTACTGTTCCCAGCATGGAAAATTAAGACTTTGGTGTTTTCTTCACTTTTATGCTCCAAAAATGTCCGAATTGCTTCCTTTTCCAGATTTCACTCCCAAAGTACCTAAAATCACAAAAGGAACGATTTAGGGCAATATTTGATCAAATAAATTCGAATTCGGGCTTAAATGACCCCCTAAAAACGGATCATTTTTCGCCTCATCATATACCCTTACACTTGAGATTTGCTTGTCCTCAAGCAAATGCGCTTTTATTCTAGTCAAAATACAAGTTAGGGGTCATTTAACACTAATATAAAAGTAATTACAACAAATAATCGTTCCACTAAAGACCAATAGACAAGCACGGATGTCATATACTAGCACCTCACAAATAGTGTTTAGATACTCACATCTCTCGGGTGTAATAAAGTGTAAATTACAATATGGAAACGGAAGATATCTCTCACTACCTGTCATAGCAAAATAGATTACCATAGGCTTGGGAAAGGATCAAACCTCCACCACATGGCGTAAGCACCTAGGATAAACTATCAAAGAGGTCTTTTAAAGGGTTGTAACGTTAGGTGTAGGGATATGAAATACACGGTTTTGTTGGATAAAGGAAGTTTTTACTGGTGGCGAGTTAACAATCTTGGTTAATTACATGTACAATATAGCGTTGCTAAGCAAAGACTAGACTCGACTTAAGCTAATAAATGAAAAATAACAAAAACATAAAATGAACATAGAATGAAAAGGGATGGTAGTCCGTATGTTTTTTTCTCTTTTTTTTTTTTTTTTTTTTTTTTTTTTTTTTTTTTTTTTTTTTTTTGCATACACTCTTACCCTACCATCCAAAATAATACATCATAGGGAATGAACATTCCCCTTACACTTGAATTTTTACATACTTTACAATAAACTAATCTAATGACTCGAATTAAGAAAATCAAAACACTTGGAGCACTTTTAAGATTAACGTACATATGGGGGTAATATACGATGTTCTTCCCCATTATTCCATAAAATAAGTACTTACCCATGAGTCCCAATCGTCCCAAAATAATATGTACAAGGATATGACTCGACTTAGCAACCATGTAATCAATTAGAAAGTTAACTTAGGGTTTAACAAATAACAATAATGCACTAAAAATGAGCGCATACACGGAAGGCTAAGGCGATTTGGTTGTACATTTAAGTGAGGTGTAACAAATTCTTCCTTTAAGTAAAATGCTTAAAGTTAGAAACGAAAAGATAGGCTCGGAAGGGTGTACTAGGGGTATCGTGTACTAAAAATGAGTACAACGCTAAGGGTGTGGGAAAAATTAGTTGACTTAACTAGCCAAGTAATATGACTTAAATGGTCAAGTAATTATAATACGAGTTTAACACAAGGGTGATCCTAATGCCTCTTATCATGTAGTAAATCCTACCACACGAATGTAGTCTCACTAGCGGTCTCGGGATGCATCACTAACGCAAGTTCTAGAATCTAAATACTACCGGTACACTCATAAGCACTAATAGTAAATGCTTTTCCTATCAAATCTAAAGGCGAACCTCACATATTTGGGTGGAAAATTTTTCTGAATATACGGTTATGTGCTAGTCATATAATCTCCTATCCATGAGACACTTGCTATGGCTAAAGTTTCACTCTTAGATGTTGTAAAAAATTTTAAATTTGGCGCTAAAATTGCACTAACAAGTATTTCTCATAGTTTTATTACACATCTACCATTAAACAAAACAAACTCAAGCGAAAGTGCATATGTAAGGTATCATCTTTTTACCCTCCCCTTACACTTAAGATGAACATTGTCCCCAATGTTCAAGTAAAGAATGTAAAAGTGAAAAAGTAAAGAGAATGAAATCAAATACTCCCCTGATTCGCTCGGTATGGATAATAAGGTGGCCAGGTTAAATCTTCCTCCAAGAAAATGAACCATCAAAGCTTCCCTTCCAGAATATAAATCATCTTCTTGTCATACATAACCTGTAAAACCTGATAAAATAGACAAGACAACCTCGCGTAAAATCGGCGGCATCCTATATAAGTTACTAAATCCTAGAAAACAAAATAAGATATAATGCTTGTGGAATGAAGTTTGCAGATTTCCTGGAGATTATAAAACTTAATAATTCAAAAAAACCATAAGACTCCGTTAGAAAAACAAAACTGGTAAAATTTCCAGATTTTTACACTTGACGCCGTCAAGTGTAAACTCGTGACGCCGTCAGAAGTGACCTGCAGAAATTCTTATGTTAAGTTTCCGGAAAATTTCTGGAAAAACTTCGTCCTACTTCCTGGAAAATCCTGCAAAACTTCATTATGACTCAATACAAGCATTTGACTCTAACAAATACGAATATACATGTTCATTTAATATTGTGGAGAATCATGATCGGTTTGTTTCTTGAAAACATATTTGGGGTTTCCCCTTACACTTATCTTTTGCAAAAATACTTTTAGGTGGAGTTAAGACTAGGCCAAAACAACAAAGTAAAGTATTTCCACTATTTAGTTTAGAAACATGATCTACCAACAATAAAAATTAAGCATGCATACGGAAGCAAATAACAAACAAACAAAATAAAATCACACAAAACATGGGTTGCCTCCCAAGAAGCGCTTTTCTTTATTTACGAGTCTTGTAGCTAGACTCAAGGTCATGGGTTACTACGTGACCTCATCATTGGTTCCACTCTCTAGGTCGTCTTCTATACTAGTATCGCTTTCATAGTGTAAGTACTTCGGGTCTTCGAACTCAAAGATATCTTTTCGATACTTAGAACCAAGCTTGCTAACATCCTTAAAGAATCCACATGATAATTCAGAAATGTCCTTACACCCTCTCCGAACATCTTCATCGCACAAAATAAGTTGGGAGCTTATCTTATCAAGCCCGTCACAATCGATTTCCTTAAAGTCTCTTCTCTTGTAGGGCGTTTGGTATGAAACCCTCCTAATCCCATCAGCGAAGGTCATAATACCGTTCCGATCATCAATTATCAGATTAGTAATCTCACAAAAGGGTGCCCCAAAAATAATTTGTGATAATCTGGGGTCGACATAGTCTTCGATGTTGTCCACGATCGTAAATTCCATAGTAAATGCCATATTTCCTACAAACACCTGAATCTCATGATCCTTACCTACCATTTTCTCTCCCTTGTAAATCATTCCCCATCTGCAGATATTGTTATAATGGAATAAGGACATAAAATTCTTTGGCAGGAATACGTTAATGTAGATGTTATCGAAGTACTTATGGCCGATCATGCAGGGAATCTTGAGATTGTTCGGATCACGCCGCCTTATCTTCCTCGACTCTCCATCCTTTGACCCATATAGATTCCCTTCAAGGGAAGGACGATACTCGTACACCTCCTCATTACCCTTACGAAAGATTACCTTCTTAACACCATTGGTGAATAATGCACTACCATCTTTCTCATCAAGGATCACTCCCGATTCATTGATAAATGGTTTTCCAAGAACAAGGTTGGTTAATGTTTGATTGGTGAAAGGGTCCACGTCATCGACCACGGTGAGGTCAGTGTTGTAAACAAGTTCTCCAATCGTGATTGACAAATTTTTCATCACTCTCTCGCACGCAATGTGTCCTGGGAAGGCTTCGTGGTATAGGGAAAGGGGAATTATGTTGACTGGGAAGCTAGGATTTATTTGACTATCGGTTAAGAGCTTTTCCTTAATGGTGCAGGAGATCTTGAAAACTTTAGGATTACTTTCTTTTGTCCTATCGCTACTCCCATCAGTAATATCCTCCATTTTTCTCTCTGGTTCTTCTATAATAGACTTACCCCAAATGGTTGGATTTCTCTCATGCTCTTCCGATCTCTCTTTCCCTTCATTCAATTTGCCAGATTCTCGCGCGGTGTATTGCTCGGATGAGTTGGTAGGTTTTCTGGACAAATCATGGTCTACCCTTAAGGTCTCATCTTTAGCTGTCTGACTGAATTTGTCAGTTTGTTGTTGGGTTGGGTTGGGTGTAGAAGCAGATATCGTGGTGATGGTGTTTACGAAATGGATTGGTCCTAGGGGGTTGACCGGTTCTTTTCCTCTGGGGGATAGATGTTTGAATAACTTGCTAGGACTTTTTATTTTCACGGGGGAGGTTGGTGGACTCATGACGGTCACAGACTTAACCTCATCAACGTGAACGGGCTTATTAACAACATGCTCTTTGATAGCAGTTAACAGATTATTAATCTTGTTGTTCACATCAGCCTGCTGTTGTCTAAACTTAGCCTCGAGCGTAGAGAGCTTGTAATTCTTGAGATAGAATGAATTTTTTTAGGGCATCTTCACAGCTTTGCCTAGGAATGCCTTGTGACGGAAAATGCTCGGACCAAGTGAGTGGTGAGGAGTCATTGAAAGATACGCTCCGCGTTTGGTACCCTTTGAAATTAGGTTTATCCTTCCATGCCTCATAGGCCTCGCTAGAAGTTCGAGGACCTTGAGTCATGTGTGATGACGTGAATTTGTTATAAGCGCGTTTTGGAAGTTCCATGCAGTTATGAGTCTCGTGAGGGCCACTACATAATTTACATGTAGAAGCGATTCTGCTTACTTGACTTAAAGGCTCAGGAGCTTCGTAAGATTTCATGAGAAACTTGACTTGGTCCTCAAGTTCCATGATCCTACGGTCGGGAGTGCTAGAATTGTTCGAAGGCAAAGATATTGCCTTGACCATTTTGTTCAAATCACGAGGATCATTCCAACTTTCGTTGTCATAGAGAGCAAGATCTTCTATGAGTTCCCATGATTGTTCCGCACTTAGATCACGTAGCTTACCACCGGCCGATTGGTCAATGGCTCGCCTCGTGGAGATGTCGATATGGTCATAAAAGATTTGGACTTGGAGCCAAAGCTCTATGCCATGATGAGGGACTTTTTGGAGTAAGTCCTTGAAACGAGTTCATGCTTCATAAAGAGATTCATTTTGACATTGTTGGAACATCAAGATGTCATTTCTAAGCTTAGTAGTTCTCCCCGGTGGGAAAAATTGAGCAAGGAAACGAGTAATGAGATCATCCCATGTGGTGATGGATCCCGCGGGTAAATGCTCAAGCCATTGACTAGCTTGATCCCGTAGAGAGAATTGAAATAGGCGTAAACGGGTTGTCTCTCTAGTTGCAACATCTAGGTCTATGGAATCTACGATTTTGAGGAAGTCCTTAAGATGTTGGTTTGGATCTTCGGAACGAAGTCCATGGAATGCACATCCGTTTGCACCAACCGGATGGTGTCGGATCGCAAGGGGGTCACATTGGCTCCGGTGAGCTCAATGGTGTTTCGGTAGCCTTGGTGGCTAGGTCGGGAATACTCTCCTAAGGTTCGGGGCCTAAGGGGTTCTAATGGTGGGTTTTGTTGTGGTGGGATGACGGGTTCAAAGATGTTCCCGTTGTCCATGATGTCGGGTGGTTAC
>CM060707.1:98257616-98562780 GCA_030686995.1 Artemisia argyi | reverse complement strand
TATACGTATACATATATATATATATATATATATATATATATATATATATATATATATACGTATACATATACATATATATATATGTATATATATATATATATACGTAATATATATATAATACGTATACGTAATTATAATATATATATATATATATATATATATATATATATTAATATATATATATATATATATATATATATAATAATATAAATATAAATATATATATCTAATGTATACACATATATATATTATATATATATGTACATATATATATATATATATACGTATATATATACTTATAGGTATACATACTCATAGGTATACATACTAAAGCAAAAGTAAACACAAAAGTAATATCGACATTTTCCTATATCTCAAAACAGAAATTAGTAGTATATTTATTGAACTCGAGTACCAAGATTGGGCTTATCTCTTTTCGATTCTACACAAGTGAGTTAAAACTCATGATGGCCAAACATCAGGAAGACATTTATACTTTCGTTTGCACCAACACACGTTGAAATATTTTTGTTAACAGGTTCCGCATGCCTTGTATATTGTTTGCTTATAGAGGAGGGAGGTTTATAAACAGTGGTTGCAGATGCATACGGACTGCTTCTGGAATCGTCTTTTGATAATCTACTCTCGATCATAGACTACACAAACCAAAAAGTAACTCAAGATCAAATGATGTTTCTTGCTATTACATTCATTGTCTATCGTGTAGTTGATAGAAGAATGTTGAGCACGCTTCTAAAATATGAAGAAATTAAGATTATACCTCTGAATTTATTTCTTCCAGTATGGTACTGGAATTGGATTTAGGAAATAATTCGTGTGGTGTAAAATTGCTGAGTATACTTTTAAGTAACATAAGATTTACTGGTGGACATACCTAGAAAAATTGTGACTAACATGTATCAGACGGATATTTTAGGATATGGCATATTTTTAAGAATTTATAGGAAAACTTGAGGGAACATCATAACAATAGCACTGTAAATGGTCACTGATATGAGGGAACGATTATGATTTACCTTAGAGTCAAAGATAATGGCATCTTCTTTTCAGTAAAGTATTCTTGTTTACAAAGGTTGTCTAAGTAGTCTATTCTTTTAAGCCTTCAACCTCAATTCACAGCCATTTACCATCACATTATAGTCGAGGTCAAATGTGCATTTTAAGCATAGTCAATATAGTAGAGCCATGATTAAAAAATGTCAGTAATTAATGCATACCTGATGTCAGATGATTATGGATACGATTGATAAGCAGATGAGAAAACTAAAAGGCTTCCCATCCATATTCCTAACTCGGGATGTTAAAGCCAGGTTGCCATTCAATCAAGGCAAACTCTTAATATGAAGCTCAAACTGGAGAAAAGGGATCTCACTAAGCCACATGTGCCAATATAAATAGGAATTGTAGTTCAAAAGGTCAAAAATGTGGATTACTCGGCAAAAAGATCGGAAACCATGGTTGCCAAAAAAGAGAGGAATTGCAGTTCAAAACAATGTTACAAATGGTTAAAAAAGACTAAAAATAATTAGAACCTGTGAGGCATTTGTTGAGGCCTTCCTCGGATGATTTTAGCAGCAGCGCGATAAACAAAAACCCATTTGAATATTTCGCACGAAGTGGTGCAACATTTTCGTCGACAATCCATAGATTGTTTTTTTGCAAATCTTTGTTGCTCAAGTAAATCACATCTGCTAAATTGCACAATGAGGTCACGTTTGTAGAATCAAGGTTTACCACTTGTAGCTCTTTTAGCTCAAAACATACAGCCTATATTCAAAGTACAAACTATCTGTCTAGCTAACTTATCACATCACATTTCACTAAGCTTTGATTCCTAAAGAATGAGAGACATAAGATCTTGCATAACTGTTCTTCACTGCATCATATTCATTGCTAGTTGCATTGTCTTTTGGTGCTCTATTTGCTCTGTTCAATGTAACAATGTTGACTTTAGCCCTTACACCATTAAATATAATTGTGTTAAAGTTACAGTTTAGTACATACAAGAAAAAAACTTAAGATCGTAAACTTTTTGAAGGAAAAACCTTCCAGGAAAATGATACGAAACCGATGGATAATAAGATGCAATGGTGAAAAAAAACAGATAAATAGTTCATTTACTGAGATAAACCAACCCCTCAATGGTTTATATTATTGATATAAACCGTCCCCCAAAAGATATGCAAATCAATGCTCCATGAAATTCATCATAGGAACGATTACAATCGTAATGCCCTATATTTAATCAAAGCTACCGTATAATTCCAACAGTAGTAGGACAAGTAGAAGACTTATTCATTCCAAATAGAACTAAGTCCTAATATTTTATCAGGAATAGAACTAAATATTAGTAATACTTATCTCCTAAACATTTATTAGATCGTATCAGAAAAACACGATGTGACCCCAAATCTCCCTTTCAAATGAGAATATGAAATTTGAATAGTCTAGACATATGACCTCAAAACCAGATATAATTGTTGCAGTAGTATAAATAGGTAAATGTATAATGGGAGGTCGTTCACTTAGGTAATTAGACAATTATACTATTTTGAAAAAGGTCCTAAGCCTAGGCTTGACTGTTTATACATGGACTTCATATCTAGCTGTATTTGCAACCATAGATATAACTAAAAGAACGACAATTTTGGATCAGATCTTTTACTTCACTATATAGTGCTGGAAACACATTCTATTCCATGGTATAGATATGTTGGAGTACTTAATTGGAAACTTTGCAAGAATAAGAAAAGCATTAAATAAGAAGAATATGTAAGGACTTTATTATTACCAAAGATTTCAGCTTCAACACGTTTTTGTAGATCCCAACCCCGATTCTCGTATGTCCGATAATCACCCATCATTTTCTTAGAACTATCATAAAGATACCGCACCATCTCGGATCTTGCAAATAAAGCAGCCATATAGAGTGGAATGGTATTATTATTACCGGGGAGTTCCAACACAATCTTGTTTTTTTTAACCATAATCATGGTGGTTTTGACGTTTCCTACTGCAACTGTTAAACTGAGGGCAGTGTTGTAGTTTTTTATCTGTAGCTCGAGATCTTTCTCGTCCATCTGAAATACTAAATTTTCCACAAAAACTTCCATGGATTTTGTGCTTCCGATGATGCCGCAATATGAACTGGCGTTTCACCATTTTCAGTGATAGTGGAACGTATGAGCTGAGTTGCTCTTTAATAATGGCTTCATCAGTTTTCCAATCTCCTTTGATTGATGCTTCGTAAAGTGGAACACCATATTTAACGCAGTTTTCTCTACTTCCTTCAAATGTATCAATTGTAAATGCAAGTTAGTACTACATTCTTGATTTACCACAAATAAGATATAAGTTTAAATGAAATCCAACATACTTTTACTTTCTTTTTCATGGGTTAACCACACGAATATGTCTATCACTGCTTCTGCGTGTTTTACCCCTTTCCAATTGCTTAAATTCTTAAAAACAATTGCTTGATTAAACCCCCCCTCCCCCCCCCCCCCCCAAACCAATTTATACATGAAGGTAAACTAACTTACAAGTAAATCCTACATGTTTATACTTATTATCACAAAAAATGAGACTTTTACAAAGTATCCTTCCGGGCACGACATCAAACTAACAACCAGTATTTGAAGCTTTAACTAATCGAAATATCCGGACTTGCCCAAAACCAGATCAGGTAGCCCCTATGTTAGTGATCTAATGGGTCAGGTCCACTTTTAACACCATAAAGACAACCATCACTAACTAATCCCACAAACTATTTTGTCATAGTTCAATTATTAACAATCGCATCCAAAGCCCAAACATCTTAAGCAAAAATAATACACTACAAACATAAAGGGAGTCAAAAGTAGTAAAAACAGAACATTTTAGCATAATAGTAATCAATCATCAGTCAACATAAATTGCATTATATTAAGTCTATATAAAAACAAAAGGTAATTAGTAGTAAATAAGTTACCATGAAAGAGATCTTAAAGAGGTGAATTCAATGGTAGTGGAGCTTGTGGTGGAGTTGGAGGCTGTGTTGGCGACGAACCAATCGAAACAACAGTATGATTTATGGGCATCAATGGAATTGCAAAACTTCCTGAGTTTGGGCCTTTGGGCCTGGGCGACTCATTAATGCACCTGCTGCTGCTTACTTCCCAACAATGTCACATATATATAAAAATTTAAGGAACCATAACATTATGTATATGACAATGAAAATACCTTTGTAAAATATTTATTATCAAAGTGATGTTCTTTGTCACAAAGTTAAGACTTCAAACCTTCATGAGATGCAACAGAGGAGCGCAAATCCTGCATTTATTGTATAGATATGACCAGGCTTCTTTAGTTGCCTTCGCTGCCAAATGTCAAACACCAGTAAAAGATTCTGGTTTACGGTAATAAAGTCTTCACAATGCAGGAATAAAAATGGTTATTCGTAATATATACTAACGTACTTTTTCATTCATCATGTCATCGTAGTCTTTATGTAAATTTGAGTCATTATAACATGGTTTTGATTCCCATCCGTAATCTTAACATTTTATTACAAACATATTATAATTCAAAACCATTTATGTGTGGATGAAAAAAGGTTGAATGGGGTGAATTCATCCAAATTGTATATAGCCTAATAAGTTGTTTCATAAAAATAAATCTGAGTACTCTTTATAAAATTCAACGGAACTTGCCCCACTTACCGGTCTGCCTATTTTTCTCTCAAAATAATAGAACATCAGATATCTAATGGCAAAGGCCTGCACAACAAAGAAAATAACAGATAAACAAATCTCAGTACCTAAATGTTACTAAGAGGGTGTTTTGGACTGTCTATTTAAGTGTGTATCAGCTAAAGATATACATACATATGCATTTGAATAAAACTTTAAACTCTTTATCTACTTATTTTAGAGCAAACAATTACTAAAATAAGTAGATTGTAGATACTTACGGAGTAATTTATAAAGAGGATAAGCTTTTTCAAAGAGGCAATTCCAAACACCTCCTAATTAAACTCAATCATGAAGCAAATAAACACAAAGGAAAAGGAATAACCTATGGGGAGTGCAGACCATGAGGAGGCCAGAGCAGATTCTTTATCTGAATAATCCCAGATGTTACCACAATCAATTTTACTCAAATCAAGAGGCTATAAATGAAGATTACTAATGTATGTCTGCATACACCAACTTACAATCTACAACCTCCGATCTTGGCTTCCTGGCACAAATTAACACAAAGGAATGCTAGTTTATGTTTGTATATATTTTGAAGACATGGAATTTGGGTTACTTGAAAAGCATTGCACCTGAACTTTTGTGGCTTCATCTAGCATAAGATAGATTTTAGGCTAGTTTATGTTTGTGAAACAACATCGACCTCAATTAATACCTTTTGGGGTACCCTTTTACACTTTGTACTTCTATTCCTCCATAGCCATCAATACTCCCAATTTTACTGCTACAGATTCAAAAGGAATTAAGATTAGTCATAGATAGAAGACGTGTTTCATCATATGTCCGGTAAATTAAGTTTACTTAGCCTGCAAATTAGACTTGTATAACTTACCATGGTGAAATATGTGGCATTGATATCAACCTAATACCCTTGAAGCTCCAACAAAATTCGCACATTTAAAGACCTAGATATATCAAAATCATTAGCATTATGTAATTAAAGGTGTACAATAAGCATAAAGGCAATAATTGTAACACCCTAGTTTCAAAATATATCCCTAGTTTCAAAGAATAACAAAAAGGAAGCTTACTTGCCTTCTACTTACTTATATTTTCGTTTAAACATTTCATCAAGCAATTGGTATGCATCAAATAATTATTATGGTTATATAAATAAACTTGACGTGATGTAGAAAAACAAAATCAAACTACAAAATCTTTGAGATTAAAATCATAGTGTGTCATAATTCTTCCATTGTACACCTCAAATCAATTTGAAAAATTATGAAATGTATAATTTATAACATGATTATAGAATCCCATTAAACCACATATCACAATCATATCTTCTATGAACCCTAATCTCAATACGACAAGTGTTTCTTCAATTCAACATAATCATATATAAAACATAAAAATTAGCACAATCAATTGAAAATGAATGTTTCTTGATACGTAAACAAAAGACTGCTAAAAGAAACTTACATTGATCAATTGTTGCAAATCAAGAACAAAATTGAATCAGTGTTGATGCGCTACATAATTATTGCTAATACTCTACGATGTATGTTAGTTTGAAAAACATATTGATAGAATTGTTTGGGTGGGTTTTGACTTGCAATATTTTTGAATCAATTCTTCCTTGTTTTATGGGATTTTTTCATTACATAAATGAACCAAACATTAATTCAGAATTTTTTGAAAACTTTCTATTAGTAGGGAGGTTTCCAGGTGTCATTTTTTTTAGAGTTTTGGGGTGATTTATTGACTCTAAAAATAGCAATCACGCTTGTGTTTTATATAGGTTAGGATATATATATATATATATATATATATAGATCCCGGATCCCTTGCAAAGGGGATTAATTTTAAAAAGTCTAAAAAGTTTTCTGGAGATGCCACGTGTCCCCCGTTCCTTTTAGACTCAAGGGCAGTATTGTAAATTTACTCCCTCCTGCTTTTTTCTCTCTTTCCCTCTTTCTTCTTTCTCTTATCTGATATGCTTTCCTTTTTCCGATCTCTCTTCTTTGATTCTTTCAATTTTCCGGCTATATATAAACGAATTTACACAATGATTTTGATTCAATTCATTCATTCATTCAATTTTACATTTTTTTATTCTTTCATTTGTTCATATTTTGCAAAATTAGGGCTTTTTTGTTCTCAATTCATATTCATTTATTTGAATCGTTAATATTTCTTCAAATCGTGTTAATTGTTCATATCGGCTTCGAATTAGCCGTTGGATTGCTTAATTGCAATAGAATTAGGGTTTTAATCATTCAATTGGTTAATTGGAAGACAATTGGGGGTTTTGAGTATTCAATTGGTCTATTGGAAGAAAATTAGGGTTTTAACCGTTCAAATTTGGGGATTTTTGATTTTTAAATCAGTTTCTGATGGCTGAGAGTGATTCTCATGTGTTTAATCAAGGTAATTTCATTTTTTGTTATATATTCATCAGTCAGTTATTTTTTATTAGGTTCATCAATTAGTTTTTTGAAGATATTATGCCTGCATTGTTTGCTTAGTATGATGTGGATTCATCAGAGCATATTAGAATGAGGTTCATTAGTTATTTCTCGTTATTCTGGATTAATTAGAGGTTCGGATTCATTAGAATAACTTGTTAGAACATATTAGAATGAGGTTCATCAATAATTGATATTTATTGTGGTTTAATTAGATGTTGCGGATTCATTAGAATAACTTGTTAGAACGGATTAAAATGAGGTTCATCAGTGATTGCTTGTTATGATGGTTTAATTATAGGTTGCGGATTCATTAGAATAATTTTTTAGAACGGATTAAAATGAGGTTCATCAGTAATTCTTAGTTATTGTGGTTTAGTTAGAGGTTGCGGATTCATTAGAATAATTTTTTAGAATGGATTAAAATGAGGTTCATCAGTGATTGCTAGTTATGATGGTTTAATTATAGGTTGCGGATTCATTAGAATAATTTTTTAGAACGGATTAAAATGAGGTTCATCAGTAATTCCTAGTTATTGTGGTTTAATTAGAGGTTGCGGATTCATTAAAATAACTTTTTAGAACGGATTAAAGTGAGGTTCATCAGTGATTGCTAGTTATGATGGTTTAATTATAGGTTGTGGATTCATTAGAATAACTTTTTAGAACGGATTAAAATGAGGTTCATCAGTAATTCCTAGTTATTGTGGTTTATTTAGAGGCTGCGGATTCATTAGAATAATTTTTTAGAACGGATTAAAATGAGGTTCATCAGTAATTGCTATTTATCGTGGTTTAATTAGAGGCTGCGGATTCATTAGAATAACTTTTTAGAATGGATTAAAATGAGGTTCATCAGTTATAAAATGTTATCAATTTTATTTGTCTTGGTTCATCAATTATTGATTGTAATAATATATAATAATGAGGTTCATCAGTGATAAAGTGTTTTTGGTTCATCAGTCATTCATTGTATATATATTTTTTTTCAGATGATGATTATGAAGTTGTTCCATATTCTGTTGGTATTGTTTCTGAGGAGGGGGGGGGGGGTGAGAAGTTATGGATTCCTGATGGTGAGAAGCCGGCTTATGGTATCATGTATCATTCTCTGGAGCAGGCTTATGAGTATTACAAAGATTATGCAAAAAGAGCTGGTTTTGAGATTCGTTTAGGTCAACATTATAAATCTACGAAGAATAAGGACAATAATCCTGATCTGCAATATTTTATTTGTAGTAAAGAAGGTATAAATCCTGCCCCAAAGAAAGTTGGATCAAAGAGAAAACATAGGAAACATCCGTCTAAGCGTACTGATTGTAAGGCTGTTTTACGTGTGAGGTATGTTGAAGGAAAAGGATATTGGTGTTATGAATTTGTTGAGGGTCATAACCATAGCCTAGTTAGTCAGGAAGATAGTGTTTTTCTGGTTTCGTCTCGTGATGTTTCTTATACTCAGCAAGTTTTTCTATATCAAGCATCTCAAGTGAATCTTGGTCCAGTGAAGGGCTTTCATTTACTTAGGCAGATTTATGGGGACTACGATTTTATTGGGGTTAGTTCGGTTGATTGTAAAAACTATAGGAGAGATGTGCTTGATTTCATTGGTAAGAATGATGCTCAGATGTTAGTTGAGATGTTATTGAACAAGAAGGATTTTCATCCTAATTTTTCATTTGAGTATCAAACTGGTGAGAATAACGCGTTGACGAATCTTTTTTGGGCCGATGAGTACGCAAAAAGGAATTATTATGCTTTTGGCGATGTATGTCATTTGATGCTACATTCAGGACTAATAAGTAAGTTCATTTTATATATGTTTTTTATTTTTCAACTGATGAACATCTTTTAATTAATAGGTTCATCTGTATTTTAAGATAAGATAGATATTGTTATTTGATTGTACCCCAAATATCTTATCTATTTATCAGAAAATCCACTTTTCTTATCTCTCTACCCCACATATCCTATCTCTTTATCAGAAAATCCTCCATCCCAACTATTCTATATTTTTTCCTCTACCCCACATATCCTATCTCTTTATCTCTTTCATATCTTTTAAATACTGATGAAATGAGTGTAATAGGTCATGTTTCTAGCTTGAATTGTTTCCCCGTGGTGGTCGTTGGGTGAGTGTGAGTAGCTTTTTGAAACTCATTGATAAGCTCAAACACACAAAAACTTTGCTGCAACAAGATGATGGTCAATGGTATAAAAGTTAATTCGCGTTGCACATCATCTTGTTCTGGTAGTTTATGTGTGTTTGAGATTATTAATGAGTTTCAAAGCCTACGCAGAGTCACCAGCGACCATTTCTGGGGAAACATTTGAAGCTAGAAACATTTAATTTTTTTAAAGTTGCTGTATTTGATTGTTATAAGTTGATGTTGTTGAATTTAAATGGTTCATCAATATTTTAAGATACGGTTCATCAGTATTTTAATTTTTTTTTTAAAGTTGGTGTAAATAAGTTCATCAGTATTATAAAGCTGCTGTATTTGATTGTATAAACTGATGTTGTTGAAAGGTATTGAATTTAAATGGTTCATCAATTATATTATAACGGTTCATCGGTTTTATAATAATGTTTATCATTTATTTTTGATAGGTACAAAATGGTTTTTGTACCATTTACTGGGATCGACAATCATAATAATTGTGTTACATTTGGAGCTGCGTTGCTGTCGTCGGAGACTAAAGAATCTTACATTTGGTTGCTTGAATGTTTTCAAAGAGCCTTCGTGCGAGCACCAAAGGTTATTGCTACTGATCAAGACGCATCAATGAAAGTTGCTATAGAGACAGTTTTCCCGTTATCTCGTCATAGATTATGCATGTGGCATATCATGCAGAAGTTGACTTCAAAGGTATGTTCATCAATGTATTTTTTTTTTAATTATTTTTGTTTATTAGTTACTTATATTTTAAAGGTTCATCAGATAGTTTTACAGTATAATGTTCATCATTTTATGGGATATTGTTTTGGACTGATAGAATAATGTTCATCATTTATATAATAATGTTCATTAGTTAGTTTTTTTATATAATAATGTTCATCAGTTAGTTTTATACAATAAGGTTCATCTTGATTTTTGTAGGTTGGTCCTGATCTAGCTAAAGATGAAACTTTTAAACGAAGAATATCAGATATTGTTTGGACTGATAGAATAGAGCCTGATGAGTTTGAAGCTTTGTGGGAGAAATTATTAGTTGATTTCGATTTGAAGAGTCACAAATGGCTTTCTGATATGTATGATTTGAGGTATAAATGGATTCCAGCCTATTACAGGGATGAGTTGATGTCGGGTTTGATGCGTACTTCTTCTAGGTCTGAGAGTGAAAACAATGCGTACGGTCGCTTGACGAGTATTGATTTGACTTTATGGGAATTTTATAATCATTTTGAGAGTGTGATGGGTTGTCAAAGTTTTGCTCAACGTAAAAATGATCATGACAGTCGGTATACTATTCCAGATATGCACACAAAACTTCAATTAGAGAAGGAGGCATCAGAATTATACACTCGGTCCATTTTCTTTGATGTTCAAAATGAGATTTATGCTTCTGTGATTTCTTGTATGTCGGTTAGTGTTTCGAATGTTGATTCTGGCAAAAAATTTGTTATAAAAGATATTGGCGAAGATAAGCAGATTTCTAGGCGACATCGTATAGTGAAAGGGAAACCACATTATGATGTTTTTTATGAGGTAACATCTTTTTATACATACAGTTTTGTTTCATTATTTTTTTTTTTTAATTTTATAAGAATGAGGTTCATCAGTCATTGTAGATAATAATGAGGTTCATCAGTCATTGTAGATCAGAATGAGGTTCATCAGTCATTGTAGATTATAATGAGGTTCATCGTTGCTTTTTATCATGTTTTTTGTAATCAGATAATGTATGTAGATAATAATGAGGTTCATCAGTCATTGTAGATTAGAATTAGGTTCATCGTTGCTTTTTATCATGTTTTTTGTACCCAGATAATGCATGTAGATAATAATGATTCATTAGTCATTGTATATCAGAATCAGGTTCATCAGGTTCATCAGTCATTGTATATTAGAATGAGGTTCATCAGTCATTGTAGATAAGAATGAGGTTCATCATTGCCTTTTATCATTTTTTTTGTACTCAGATAATGTATGTACTACCTTTTTTTTTCAGGTTTTGTGTAAACCAGCTGAAGAGTTTTATCAGTGTACGTGCAAACGTTTTGAGTCATATGGACTGTTATGTCGTCGTATCTTTTATGTGATTCGGTTTTCAAATGTTAAAAACTTTCCCAAGAAGTACGTGCTTAGGCGTTGGTCAAAAGATTCATTACCACCTCCATCAGTCATTCAAGCCACCGGTGACAGTCCTGATATGATCTTGCGTGAGATATTCAGGTCAGTCGAGTATTGTGTGAATCGTTATGCTAATGATCCTGAGCTACTGCAAAAGTTTAGAGATCATCAGGTTCAGTTAATGGCGAAGGCAGATGCTGATGTTCCTATACCTCCAAAGACTACTAAACGGGATAGGATTGCTTCTATTCTTGGTGTGTCGCAACCGGATGAGATTATTGTGAATGTTCCAAAGCAGGTTAGACTATTTATTCTCTTTTTTGTTATCTAGGTTAGTTGATGAACATGTTAAATTTTTGCAGTTTATTTATATTTATAGTTATTATAGGTTCATCAGTTGTTATAGGTTCATCAGTTATTATAGGTTCGTCAGATTTATGTTATCATAAGTTTATCAAATATAGGTTCATCATTTAATATAAGTTCATCATTTAATATAGGTTCATCAGTTTTTTGTTCTGTGTTATTGTAGGCCCATCAGTTATCATAGTTTTTTCAGTTTTTATAGGTTCATCAGTTTTTATAGGTTAGACTATTCATTCTCTCTTTTTTGTTATCTAGGTTAATTGATGAACATGTTAAGTTTTTGCAATTTAGTTATTTTTCTAGTTATTATAGGTTCATCAGTTATCGTAGGTTAAACAGATGTTCAACATATTTTTTCATCAACATAGGTTCATCAGTTATTATAGGTTCATCAGTTAATATAGGTTCATCAGTTATTATATGTGTTATCCTAGGCCCATCAGTTATCATAGTTTTTCAGTTTTTATAGGTTCATCAGTTGTTCATCAATTGTTCAACATATTTTTTGATCATTTTTGTTTTTTGGTCCAAAACAGGTTAGTACTAAGGGTTCGCGAAAGAGGATTAAGAGCACTGTTGAACGTTCACTTATTGCTAGTGGGAAGCGTAGAAAGAAGAACTGTACAACCTGCAAATCTAGTATGAACGATCATAACTAGGCGAAATGCAATGCCATAAAAGCTCAAATTGCTGCTAAGAAAGCTAGTGAAAAGGCTGCTGCGAAGGAGATGAAGCAGAAGGCAAGATTGGCTGCCAAGAATGCGAAGTTGGCTGAGAAAACTGCTGCTAGGAAGGCGAATTTGGCTGAGAAGACTGCTGCTAGGAACACGAAGTTGGCTGAGAAGACTGCTTGTGTAGTTACTTAATAAATGTGGTGTAAGTTTGATAAGAGTAATCAAAGTAACTTTGATTTTTCTATTATACAAATAAATGTGATGTTTTGTTTAAGTTCATCAGTTTTACTTATAAAGTTGAGATAAAAGTTCTTCAAATTTTAGAGGTTCACCAATTTTAAATTATAACAGTGTCATTATAATTATCAAAGTTTCTAAAAAAAAGTTCTTCTTTCTACAAATTTTAGAGGTTTATCATTTTTTACATATTAAAGTTCATCAAAATTTACATATTAAAGTTCATCAAAAGTTAATCTAATTTAACAATTTTTTTTCAGGTTCATCAATAAATTCAGGTTCATCAACTGTTCTTTCTTTTAAAAGATTTTCATCAAATTTTAGAGGTTTATCATTTTTTACATATTAAAGTTCATCAAAAGTTAATCAAATTTAACAATTTTTTTCAGGTTCATCAATAAATTAAGGTTTATCAACAAACAAGAAGTAAATTCAGGTTCATCAATTTTATTTAACATAACAAAATGATAGTTCTATTAAACTAAAATAACTTGTCCATAACAACCAACCAAAAAGTAGTATTTATACTAGAACGTTCCCTAATTAGATTAGGTTACTACTGCCAAAATTTTAACCATAACAAACTATTAGATCAAATTGTTTTTAGGTCTGTCGAAGAAGAGCACTAGCTTCCCGTTCGAAATATTCGCTGGCACGTTCTGCAATATTCTTTTTTGACATCTGCTGGAGCGTTCGCTTTTCCTTCAGAGGTAAACGATGATATTCTTCTACCTCGCTCTCCACTACATGTCTGTTTTCATTGTAGTCGGACAACAGAATATTTGACATGTACTTCTTTCTCAAGTCTTCAAGCTGTTTGTCTTGTTCAGCACCTTCTTTTACAAACCCAGCATCAAAGTATTTTTTCCCTGAATAAGTTTCCATGTGTCTCATGGCAAAAATTCCACAATCAATGAAATTGTTTTTAGTTTCCCATGGCAATTTGATATGATCCACTTTGTAGTTGTTCAGTGCTTGATAATTTGGATGCCCATTGTCTTTCAAGAACTTTATAAATTGAAATCTCTGTAATAATACATTAAAAACAATGAGATTCAATTTAACTATGTTGATGAACATACATTTAATATACCTAACATTCTTACCAAATTAACCAGCTTTTTCTGATATCTATCCTTGACTAATTGATTGTGATGCATGTTGTCAAGAATATGGATTTGAGGTTCTTTCAAGTTGAAACAGACGACGTAGTAGTGATCGTCACCGAGCATCATCGGGAAAAGTGCCTGTTAAAGATAGAGGTTCATCAATTATTTACAATTAACTATAGGTTCATCAGTTTTATTAAGGTTCATCAGTTTTTTTAAGGTTCATCAGTTATTTATCTTAAAACAAATTAGTAAAATAGAAGTGCTTACCAGGTCAATGTCTCTGATAGATTCATAAACAGACAAAAACAAAAGATTCTTCATGTTTTCATTAAACCTTTGTGTGAGTGCTTTCGAGTTGTGAGACAGATTCGCCATTTCTTTTGTCTGAGGTTCATCAATATAAGTCAAGATTTTTGCATATGTACATGATTTCAAATATTGAATCATAATTGATAAAGATTTTTGTAACTTACATTCATTGATGTGTGGGCATATAGCTTCTTCGATGATCCTACGTTCCTTTTCTCTTCTGCCATGTTATGTATATACGCCCACATATCAATCACTCCTGAACTAATTTCATTCCCTTCTTTGAAGCTCTCAAAGTGGATTCTTTGACCGTCAACAAAGTATGAATGAAATAACACATCACTGCAATTTCATTTTAAGGTAATATTTTAGAAAAATAAAGAAGCTACTTATTATAGAAATATTATTTTTAAATTGATGAACCTAATATATATTACTTACTCGAGATCTCCTCTTGCAGCGAATATTGTTTCAGCCACCTTTCTTTCATTGTCTTGTACTTTGTTCTTCATCACAACGACTCTTTGTAAATACGGAGATTTTAGAGATTCAGCAGGCTTTGTTTTTCTTTTTTCTCTTATATTTTCCAAGTCTTCTTGACCTTCTTCACCTTCTTTGATATTCTTTTCCGTTTGAGGAACTTTAAGCTTTCGAGTAATTGTGTTGAAAGAATTAAGTGGCGTGGCTTTTAGAGGCGTGGAAAAACCTTCATCTACTGCTTCACATTTTAATTTTTCTTCTGCTGATGGGGGAGCATATGATATCGGTGTTATCATCTTTGGCGATTCTTTATTTTGTGGGGAAGAGTTCTTATGTTTTTGTGATGTTTTTTTCAATGCTAACGCTTCTGCTTGAATTCTTCTCCAAAGATTGTCATCACTAGTCTTGCTCAACATTTCTAAGGATGTGTGCAAGAACGGTGTCTTTTTGAGCAACTCATCCAATAACTGCTCCAAGTCTTTCTTTTCTTCATACAAAACCAAAGGCAAAGACTTATTCTCAAATTGCTCCATATTGAATATCGGGAATTCTGGCCTATGCAACTGTTTTATAAGTTCATCAGTAAGTTAATCAATAAGTTCATCAATAAATTATAAGTTCATCAATAAGTTCATAAAACAAATCAGTTATAAGTTCATCAATAAGGTTATTACCTGACGTTCAATCTTTTCATATTCTTTCAAAAAGGCAGGATCGATGAACATTTGAGTTAACGTTAACTCAGCTTGTTTGTCCGTCTGAGGTTCATCTGTTAACTCAGTGCCATGATTCATTTGAGGTTCATCAGTTTGCTTAGATGCAACCTTAGCATCGGAGCCATCCTTTGTTTGAGGTTCATCAGTTTGTTTAGATGCTTCCTTTGCCTCGGAGGCATCTTTATCATCACCCATCGTTATCATCAGCATTGAGCTCTCATCTTCAGTTTGTGAGCTCTCAAAAGTTGTCCTGTTTACCAAACTGTTCATCCAGTCTCGGACTTCCAACAACGATTCATTTCCGGGGTACATCTCCAATCCAGCCCTTAGCATGTCATCAATATTAATTTTCATCTCTTGAAATAAGCATAACATGTTCCTCAGTGAGTGACTGAATTCCTGTCATTAATATAATCAATTAAGTCTTTGAACCTATATTAACTTAAAACTGATGAACCTATATTAACTGATGAACCTATATTTGAAGAACCTATAATCAAATAACATTTTAAAGTTTATATATATTTTACCTCAGCTGATTTGAATTGGGAATACTCCCCTTGAAACTCTAAAATCATTGCGGATAACTGTTGTTGGGTGAGCTTAATACTTGAGGATGAAGGTTCATCATTTCCATTTTCAGGTGTTTGATCGGTTCCGGTAATTGGTTCAGCAACTTCAGTGTTTTCATCACTTCCGGTCGTTTGAATATCCTCATTTGTTCCGATCATTTGAATATCATCATCTGCTAATTGATGAACCAATTATAAGAAATTCAAATATACACAAAATTTTTGCAGATAATATGTAAGTTATGAAACATAATAGATTTCTACCCTGTTGATCAACCCATTGATGCTCCTCAATATCATCTATATGAACATCAGGCACTTGCTCACCAACGTCATCTGTCTTTGGAGATTTTGATGTTCTTTTCCTTTTGTATCCAACAATGTTTTTGCACATGTTCATCGAATAGCGGTTTTTAGGAGATAGTGAACTCCTTTTTGCTTTCTGTTTTCTTCCTACATGTTTTACACCATTTTTCATAAGTTATAACAGGTTCATCAGATTATAAAAGTCATTTTTTTTTTCAAGTTCATCAAATGTTCAAGTTCATCAGATTTTACATATTCAAGTTCATCAGGATTTTCAACAAATTTTTGAGATTCATCAAATTTTTACTTATAACAAAAATTTACTTATAAAAACAATAATATAATATAAATAATGTCTATATACATACCTTCTTGATCATTTCCCCCCTGCTTCTTGTGGTTTGTCTTCCAGCATTAGAAGGATTGGTCCATCAGCCACTAATTTTAGATACAACTTATTTTAGGTAAATGTTTAAAATAAGAGTATAATATAAGGTTCATCAGATTATAATTTGTGTACCTTCTATAGGCATCGAACCTTCCCTTTCTGAATTGTTCCCTTGAATGACTTCTGAAAAAAAAAAAAAGATGTCATTTTTTTAAGATGACACATACAAAAAGTACTGATGAACATATAGTAAAATGTATACCTAAATTAGAAGGTTCATCAGCGTTTGTTTTTTGTTTCTTTCTTCTAATCCTCTTTTTTTTTACTGGCTCATCGCTATCTTTTATCGGCACAATATTAGCATCTGAATTTAAACACAATGTGTAAAGATTCAATCATCCGTAAAAAAACACATTATACGGGACAGTAAGTGATGAACCAAATAAAATAATAGATCATACCTTCAATCATGAGTAGTCTACGCTTGAAAGGAGAGTGATCCTTCAAATGAGCTCTACTCCAATGTGGTCCAGCTTGATATGAGAATTCAATCTTGTCTTCATCATCACCCCTCGGTTCTTCCTCCAATTGAATTTCGGTTCCAGCATTCTCTATCTGCTGTTCATCATCGTTCTCTGAATGATCATCATTATTATTTTCTGCAGCTTCCTCTGCATCATCATCATCATCTTCCTCTGCATCATCATCCTCTTGATCTTCTTCTTCTTTATTTTCCTCATCATTATTTTCTTCTTCTTGATCTTCTTCCGGTTCTTCTTTTTTCTTCACTTTTTCAGCTTTAGGAGCTCTTCCTTTCTTTATTTTGCCAAACATCATCTCTTCCAATTCTTCTAAATTTTCTGTTTTCCAGTAATTAAACGCTAGGTATTTTGGTTTCTTCAGCAGCGAATTGGCAAATATCACCTGCAATTTTAAGTGTAAATCTTAAATTAAGAAAATGTAACTGATGAACCTGATAACCTAACTAATGAACCTATAATCTAACAGATGAATCTATAACCTAATTGATGAACCTATAACCTAATTGATGAACATAAAGTATATAGTAATTACCTCCAATAGCAAGATTGGACCATAGAATCTTGTTCCCGGTCTCCAATTTTTCCTTTCGTCCTTCAAATTATGTAGCACATACTCGCACCAGTCCAATTGTTTCACAAGATCCATATCAGTAAGAGAAGGGATGACTCCAATATTCAAAGTCCCCATCGTTCCCACATAAGACAAAATAGTACAAAACAATGATATTATGTTCTTCAAAAATATGTCTCCACTATCATTTTTCCTAATTTGATTCTTAATTACCGGCATCAAATCTTTGTTTGCATAAAGTCTAGGAACACCTTTGAATTGTTTTCTCCATTCTATGTATGCTTCATTTGATCTTTCCTTAACAACATCACGCACATCAACTGCATACTGACCCATTGGGAATCCGAAGGTATGGTGGATTAACTCAGGTGTTATGTGTATAGTATCACCAAAGACGGTTAGATTTCCAGATTCAGCATCAAACCTCTCAAGCAACCAATACCCTAAATGACTTGGCATGACATTAATTTCAAAGTCTAACAATGATTTAAAACCCATTCTTGATATTGCCTCTTTTTGGTCCGTTGTTATTTTCTTAATTGTATCATATAATGGACCGGGAAAATTTTTTATTAGAACCGTTGGAAAATTTTTTAGGTTAGGTGGGAGAATTTGTCGAAGACTTAATCCAGGCTTAAGGTCTTCAGAGAGAACAGGTTTATTAGTTTTTGATGAACCTGATGGTTTTGAAGGTTTTGAAGGTTTGGAAGGTTTGGAAGGCTTGGAATGTTTGGAATGTTTGGAAGATTTAGCAGTGATTTCAGGATTTGATGAACCCCGTGTTCTTTTAGGAAGTGGTTGATCAGCTTTCAATGAACCCCGAGTTCTTTTATTAGTAAACGCGTGTTCAACAAAGTCGTCATCACTTGGAGAATAGGTTGTTAACGTCATAGGCTTCTTTCCTATACAATAAAAAAAACAACTGATGAACAATCTTTCAATGAAAAATAACTATAAAATTTTTTTTCATATAATTTTTAACTGCTAAACCTTATTCTAAATAACAACTGATGAACCTCTTTTCAATTTATTCTGACAAGTTAGTACTAATTATACAATGATAACAAGTAATCACTGATGAACCTCTTTTTAATCTATTCTAACAAGTAATGGCAATGTATCCACAACTTCTAATCTAACCAGGATAACTAATCTAATCATTGTTGAACCTTTTTTTAATCTATTTCCAACAAGTTATAGCAATGTATCAAAAACTTCTAATCTAACCATGATAACTATTCTAATCACTGATGAATCTTTTTTTAATCTATTTCTAATAATTATTCTACTGATGAACCATATTCTTAATATATTTTTAACAAGTTATAAACACTTTTTTTCATTTATTTTAACTGCTGAACCTTATTCTTAATCTATTTCTAACAAAATTTATCCACAACTTCTAATCTAACCAGATAACTATTCTAATCACTGATGAACCTCATTGTAATCTATTTTAACAATTATTCTACTGATGAACCATATTTCTAACAAGTTATAAACACTTTTTTCATCTATTTTAACTGCTGAACCTTATTCTTAATATATTTCTAACAAAATTTATCCACAACTTCTAATCTAACCAGGTAACTATTCTAATCACTGATGAACCTCATTGTAATCTATTTTAACAATTATTCTACTGATGAACCATATTTCTATCAAGTTATAAACACTTTTTTCATCTATTTTAACTGCTGAACCTTATTTTTAATATATTTCTAACAAAATTTATCCACAACTTCTAATCTAACCAGATAACTATTCTAATCACTGATGAACCTCATTGTAATCTATTTTAACAATTATTCTACTGATGAACCATATTTCTAACAAGTTATAAACACTTTTTTCATCTATTTTAACTGCTGAACCTTATTCTTAATATATTTCTAACAAAATTTATCCACAACTTCTAATCTAACCAGGTAACTATTCTAATCACTGATGAACCTCATTGTAATCTATTTTAACAATTATTCTACTGATGAACCATATTTCTATCAAGTTATAAACACTTTTTTCATCTATTTTAACTGCTGAACCTTATTCTTAATATATTTCTAACAAAATTTATCCACAACTTCTAATCTAACCAGATAACTATTCTAATCACTGATGAACCTCATTGTAATCTATTTTAACAATTATTCTACTGATGAACCATATTTCTATCAAGTTATAAACATTTTTTTCATCTATTTTAACTGTTGAACCTTATTTTTATATACAGAAACTGCTGAACCTCATTCTTATTTATTATACACTTCTAACTAATGATAATCGGCAATCGATAATCGACAAAATAATTGATGAACCAAAAACTTTTAAAAACCTGTAAAAGCTGGCCGGTCTTGGAATCGTTTCGATCTCTTTTCTGACAATGTTGGGCTCTTTTCTCTTCCAGATTCTAAATAAAAAAAATAATAAATCAAAATCATATTATCAAAATAAATAAACTGATAAAATAATCCTAATTCTTTATGCATGCATTTTATATTCTAAAAAATCTAAATGAAACCCTAATTTTTTCAAAATCTAAAATTAAAAATAATAATAAAATGCATATTTTTTAAAAGCAAATACATTTGTTCATTTTTTTTCTAAAAATTACGCATGCAGTTGGATTAGTTTAAAAAAAATAATTAAAACATGAATGAAACCCTAATTTTTTCAATTTAATCTATTCCTTACCAGTTGGATTCATCATTTTGAACGGAAAATGATCGGAAAATGAAACCCTAATTTTTCCCCAAATTTAGATCGCGATTTTTGAGAGATTTTGTGACTGCGTGAAATTGTGAGTGAGTGAGAGCAGTTTGGAGGGAAGAGAGAAGTGGGGTAAATTACCGTTTTAACCTTTTTTAGGAAAGTCGCGTTTTTTTTTTTGTTTAAATGAGAGCGGTTGGATTGATTTTGGTCAAATATTTGACTAATTGGATGGACAAGATTCCTTTTTAGACTTTGTAAATTTACACCCCTTTGTAGGGGATCGCATCTCTCTCTCTCTCTCTCTCTCTCTATATATATATATATATATATATATATATATATATATATATATATATATATATATATATATATATATATATATATATATATATATAGGTTTTGGTTAAAATAAAAAGGGTGGTATAATAAAAAGTGTAGGAAGCCCCCACAACATGCCACGTGTCCCCCAAAGTCAACCCCCTTTTTTAATTACTGCAGGGGTATTTTCGTCAATTTACAATACACTATATAAATCCTTTTTTTACATCTCTCACAATTCACCTCTCCCCAATCTTCTTCCTTCACGTCTCTGACAATTCACCGTCTTCCCCACCTTCACCACCGTGTTCCCCACCTTCACCACCATGTTCCACCGTATTCCCACCGTGTTCCACCGTATTCACCATCGCTTTCCACCAATCGATCCACCGCCTTTACCACCGCTTTTTTGAAGATGTGTATTCAATCATCAACCATTGAATCCTCAGTTTCTATTAATAATGAATCTAGTTCATCATCAATTTCTGATAGTAAGATTTTTGTTCAAGCTTAATTGCTTTTTAACTGTTTTTTTTTTTTTTTTTTTTTTTTTTTTTTTTTTTTGATTGCTACTTATAAGTATTTGATGCAGTATATTTATGTGTATGATGCAATATAGATTAGAGTGTAGTGTTTTATTTTTTTAATTTTTTGATTTTTAGTTTCAAAGTTTATATATCAATCATAAAAATATTTAAATTTCAAATCATACTCAAATAGAATAAATTGATATATGTGTGATGTACTAGATGAAATATTTTGATATATGTGTGATGTACTAAATGTAATATTTTTAGTTTATAGGTACATTTTTTTGATCTGGTATTAAATTTCAACATTTTGAGTTTTTATAATTGTGATGAACTAGAAATAATTCTATGATGCACTTATTTATATTATTGTACTTTTTGAAATTTTATTACTATCTTTAATATTATTATGTAGTGGATTTAAGAGTTTGATGTACTAGTAAATAGGGTGTTTGTTTTGTTTTGTTTTGTTTTTTTTTTTTTTTTTTTTGAGTTTTTAAAATCTCAGCAATGATTTTTTATATGTGATGCAATGTATTTAAAACTGTGATGCAATGCTTTCAGATGTTGAGGTGGAAAGTATTCGAGTTAGAGATCATGTTGGTTATTATATTTGTGACGATAATGGCAATAGGACATGGTATCCTGATTGCGGCGAAAAACCTATAAAAGGTTGTCAGTTTGTTTCAATTGATCAGGCTTATAGTTTCTACGTAGCTTATGGTAAAAAAGGCGGTTTTGACATTAGGAAAGGTGGACAGTACCAGGCTGCAGGTACGAAAGAGACAACTATAAAATACTTCTATTGCTCAAGAGAAGGGTTACCTTTAAAAGGGAAATCTGTAGATGAAAATTCAAATGCCAATAACTCTGAAGAAGGTGAATGCAGTAATGGTTCTATTAAGTTTGGCGAGTTTAAGAATAAGCAAAAAAGGAGGAATGCTTCTTTTAGATGTGGCTGTTTAGCCTCACTTACTCTTAAGAAAATTGGAAATGTTTATGAAGTTACTAATTTTGAAGACGGACATAACCATCCTCTCGTAGCAGAAAAGGATATGATTTTTATGAAGAATTCTAGGAATATGGGATATACAAAGCAGCATTTTCTTTACCAAGTTTCGAATGCAAATTTTGGTCCTGCAAACGGTTTTAGATTATTGAAACAGTTGTATGGTGGCTTTGATAGAGTTGGTGTTACAAAGAGTGACTGTAAGAACAATAAGAAGAAAATTAGTGTTTTTATTGGAGACCGAGATGCTCAAATGGCTGTTGAAAAGCTGCTTAGTCGAAAGCTTCATTCGCCTGGCTTTTATGTCAATTATTATAAAGGTGATTCACTTATTCGTTACATCACAGTTATAATCTCTAGTGCATCATATTATTATATTTAGTGCATCACATTATTATTATTATTATTATTATTATTATTATTATTATTATTATTATTATTATTATTATTATTATTATTATTATTATTATTATTATTATTATTATTATTATTATTATTATTATTATTATTATTATTTTAATTTTTTGTTTTAGGTGATGACGATCGGTTGGTTGGTCTCTTTTGGGCTGATGAAGAAGCTATTAGGGACTACCAAACATTTGGTGATATAGTATCCTTTGATGCGACATTTCATTCTAACAAGTACATTCTGTTCCGTATTCTGAATTTTTGTTTATTTACTGTTTTATTTGTTATTGACTGATATATACTGTTTTTATATGGTATAAAATGTAGGTATCAAATGGTATTTGTTCCTTTTACGGGTATCAACCATCATAACCGTTGTCTTACATGTGCTTCCGGGTTGCTTGCTGATGAGTCTGCCGGAGCGTACATATGGTTACTTAATGAATTCAAAAATGCTTTTGGGAAGGATCCAAATGTTGCTATTACAGATCAAGATCCATCAATGAAGATAGCTATAGAAGAATGCTTCCCGAATTCAAGGCATCGACTGTGTATGTGGCATATTATGCAGAAATTGAGTACGAAGGTATTTCTTTATAGTACTTATGCCTATGATGCAGTAGCTTATATTAGATGACGAGGTTAATTTTTTGTATCCATTCATACTAAAAAGATTTTTATATTTTGAAAAGCGTTGATGTATTAATTTTTTTTCAAATTGATGCAATTTTATTTATTACATAAACTGATGCAGCAAAATAATTTATATCCATTCCCATTCTTATTATATTAACAATTTTCTGTTTTTTCCAGGTTGGTTCTGATCTATTTAGTGGGCCGTATTTTAAAAAGCGCATATGCGATATTGTTTGGACCGACCAGATTTCACCTGAAGTATTTGAGAAAGAGTGGGAGAGAATGATAAATGATTTTGATCTCCTTGATAATAAATGGTTAGGTGAAATGTTTGTAATGAGAGAGAGATGGATACCAGCGTATTTGCGTGATGTTCATATGGCAGGGCTAATGCGTACTACTTCAAGATCTGAAAGTGAGAACCATTTTTTTGGTAAATGGACCAGCCCCCATCTTTCCCTTGTTGAATTCTTAAGCCACCACGACACTGCTATCGAGTATCAGAGGTACATTGAGCGTAAGAATGACCATGATTCAAGGTATAGATCTCCAGAATTCAAAACAGACCTTCTGATGGAACAAGATGCATCTAACCTATATACAAGAACTATATTCTTTGATGTGCAAGATGAGATGCTTGCTTCTTATAAGTTCTATATTGCATTGAACGTTGTTCAAAGTGAGAATATGGAAAAATATTGAGTTCGTGATTCCCAGTTTGAGAAGAGAGAGCTCGTTGACAATGTTTATCCGGTATCATATTTTACTGCATCACTTTTTTATATCTACTGCATCATATTTATAAATCTAGTGCATCATAGTTTGTATATATTGCATCATAGTTAAACATCTAGTGCATCATAGGTTTTATTAATTTTTCAAAATTTTTTTGTAGGTTGAATTTTGTAAGTCTGAGATGAAACTTCATTGTAGCTGTAATCGGTACGAGTATTATGGCCTGTTATGTCGCCATGCTTTCTATGTTCTAAGGATGAACAATGTAGAGGAGTTTCCCCGAAACTACTTAGAGAAACGGTGGTTAAAGAACGTGAAACCTTCAAAATTAGCTCTTCCCAGAATCAGTGGTGCATCAGATGCAGTAAGGAATGAAGTTTTGGAATTATATGATATTTTTGAATCTACTGTTGATCGTTTGGTACATGACTTAAGCAAGTTAGATATCTACAAAGAAAAGATGCAAGAGTTATTGAATCAAGCTGTTAGTGATATTCCGACAGTTCCCAAAATGAATGGGAAAGCTGTTATTGGTTCAATGCTTGGTGTTAAAGAGCCTGAAGAAAAAACAATGAACAATCCATTGAAGAGTAAAACTAAAGGAACCGGTGTCTTTTCAAGAATGAAGCCAAGAGTCGAAGTATCTGCTGAAGAATTATCAAAGAGAAGGGCATGTGGGGTATGTGGAGAGAAGGAAGGACACAATTCCAGGACTTACAGGCACGACCATCGAAGAAACCAAAGCAACAAGATACAACAAAAGAGCTGGTTTGAGAGAATCTACGCGCAAAAAATGAATATTTTTTCTTTTTTTTACGAATAAAAAAATGATTCACTTGTAAACATTCTACATTTTTCCATTTTTTTTACCCATAAAAAACTCATTCAATTGTAAAGAAAGAAAGGTGCATCATACAGTTTTAATGGAAGATTGGCTTAGTTTTCTCAACATGATATTATTTTTTTAGTGTATCAGTATGAATGATCTCCGTGATGCAGTAATAGATAAATATTGATGCAGTAATTATATTGAACTGTGATGCAGTTACAAGTATATATTGATGCAGTAATTATAATGAACTGTAATGCAGTAACAATTATATATTGATGCAATAATTATAAAACAGAAACCATAAATAAAAGTAATAACAAACACTGATCATTAAGCTCTTAATTTTGTTCAACCATTAACCATATGTAACCATAGAAACATTGTCTAAATTTCAAAGTACAATTCAAACACTGATCACTAACCAAATATAACCATAGAAACATTGTCTAAAATATATCCAAAAGATTTCAGTTTTTAAGTAATCCCAACGCTAACTTCCCAACACTGATCTATTCAAGAGTCTTGATTAGAGTGTCGTTAAACATCTTCATCAAGTTTGCATCAACTTTAACATCAACATGAGTTAAGATCTTTGACTTCTTTCCTTGTTTCTTGCAAAAAGCTTCTGCATCTTTCATTAATTTCTTCTTTTGGTCATTAAGATCTTTTAGTAAAATCTTTGCCAGGTACTTTGCACGAAGCATCTTTATTTGTTGTTTCAGATGTACCCCTTCATCTTGTAGTTCAAACAAAAATACACCTTCCCCGACATAGATTTCCATGTGCCTCATGACAAAGATTCCGCGGTCAGCAGCATTGTAAGTTGTCTTCCACTTTAATGGCACCATTTTTGGGATCGACAACCATATCTCAGCAATCTTTGGATGCTTTATCTTTTCAAGGTAATTGACAAATGTATCAATCTGTGAAAAATAATAAGATTTTGTTAAATTAATTTTTTTTATTACCCTGTGATGCACTAGATATTGAACTTAGATGTACTAGAAGTTTAACTGTTTGCATATTTGTTAAAACTTATAAAATATGATGTACTAGATTTTTAACTTTGATGTTGAACTTAGATGTACTAAATTTTTAACTGTTTGCATATTTGTAAACTTTTTACTGCATCATAGTGTTATATGTACTAAATATAACACTATGATGCAGTAAAAAGTTTACAATGTAGTAAATATGACAAAAGTTTTTACTGCATCATAGTGTTATATGTACTAAATATGACAAAAGTTTAACTTGTATGCACTAAATATAACACTATGATGCAGTAAAAAGTTTACAATGTAGTAAATATTTCATTTTTATGCAGTAAAAAACATTCTTTTTATGTTTAGGTATACTTACCAGAGCTTGTGCATACTTCCCATATCAAACTGAGATATCATCAATGCCATTGTCCACGTTGTCAAGTATGTCAATATTACCATTCTTCATATTAAAGCATATGAGATAGTAATGATTCGACCCACTTTCAGTGATCTTAATGCAAGGAAAGAAGATCTGCAGACATTTTTACGCTTAATCATCATTGGAATTAATTATAAAAATCAAATTATTGGAACTCATAATAATAAATCAATTTTTTTTACTTACCAAACCAACATCATTTATGTCTTTAACTCCTGAATTTTTCAAAACACAGTTAAAATTATCTTCAAATGTTTTTCTTCTTTTCTCCAATTCCTTTCCTTCTTTAAAATCCACCATACGATGCGGCTGTTTTTGTAAATAAGAAACGTTTTATAAGCATAAATATGTTACATCTTAATTTTATTTATATTATATAGTTGAATTACGCACCAGCATTAACGTAGTACAATAAACATTTCTCTTTTGTGAAATGTCATCTCGGAATTGCTCCTCATAGTTTAGTATTTTGCTCCATACATCTATCACAGGTGCAGCAAGCCAGCAACTTCAACTTCAGGGTATAGGCTTAAGAAAAAGACACCCTCTATTTGCAATCCATTCGATTCGAATACAATATCACTGCACATTTAAGATTCAGTAAAATTTTAGTATTGATGCAGTGTAATATATATTATAATGCAGTAACATAAAAAAACTGTAACACCCCCAAAATACCGCAGCGGAAGACTGTGTCTTTGGGATGCTACTTCAGGGCACAAAGTACAAGATATAGAAAACGAACTCTAAATGAGACGTTTTTGAAAAGTTACCATTCGAATAGATAAAAGTCATAGTTTACAAAGCAAAGATCCCAAAGTAGAATGATACATAAGTTTTTAAAGTGTATCGAATGGTAAATGATAAAAGTGAAAGTCTCCAAAAGCATGCCCTAAGACTCTCAGCTCCACAAACCTGCTATCGCCTTTCTAACCTGAGATAAACATGCTTAAAAGTGTCAACACAAAGGTTGGTGAGTTCATAGAGTTTGTCTTAACACAGTTGAAAAGTCTATAAAGAATGTTCACACAGCAAAGGCATCGTAAATCCACTCAGTTACAAGTCCCGTCATAAGAGACTCGTAACCTGTGTGTTCACAACCCACTGCTACAAATAATATGATTAAGATATGTATAAGTTCATAACAAAAGTTAAGCAATTAGTAGTGAGTCTACACTTCATCTCCGAAGACCTCACCTAAGTATGTATACTTCCATGGTTGTGCCCAGAACCTTAATCTGGGGCCATTGGAAGTATAAATGTCTCCATGGTTGTGCCCAGAACTGAATCTGGGGCCATTGGAAGTATGTATGTATGTATCCATCACAGTTTAGTATAACACAGTTAAGTATAACACAATCACGTATGTATGACATCAAGTATAATGTTCTCAAGTATAATGTTTCCCAAGTATAAATGTTATGTGAATCTGTACAAGTAAGCAAGTAGTAGCATGTATCTCCCCCAAAGAGTTGATAAAACAATTAAAAGAGTAGGGGCTATGACTCACCTCGAAGTAATAGTACAATGCTACGGAATGATAAGGACAACAATGATCGGTTAACTGCCGCAACCTAGTATGAATGATGAAGGATCTCATTTAGATCACCAAATGATGTTATGAATGTCCATGCTCATATTTCTATACCACTCTACTCTTTGGAAAAACACTTGTGTTGTCAAAAATATATAATCCAAGAATTTGGAAAATATTGCTATTAGAAAATATAAATAGCTAGTTATAATATATATATATATACTTATATATATATAACGTAAGTTTCCATGTTAGCGTTGAAATACTCGGGTTGTAATCCTTGAAATGATGAAAATATACTCGTAATAACTAATACTACATTAGTTATAAAGCTCGGTACTTGATATTACTTCTAGCTCAAAAATGTACTTCGTAGTTTTTGCGCCAAATTTAATAAAAGCTGTCAAATATAAAGTGGTTTTAGCCGATATTCAAACGTGTATATCTTTGTCGTTTCTTGTCCGTTTTACTTGTTCTTTATGTCCACGGTTTCGTCTTAGTATATAGTAATATATTTTGGAAAGCTCAGCTCCTCCGGGTTACGTCTAAAGTCTCTTTTTGTCCAATGAAAAACGTCCAACAGCATACATTTTCAGAAAAATACTTTTCGTCTACAATCTTGCAAAAATCATAACTCCTTCGTTATAGACTCTTTTTAATCCGTTCTTTCGCCTACGGATTCGTTTTTGAAAGTATTTTCTAAAAATTTTGCCAAAGTTTCCTTGGTGTTTACTGATTTTCCAGATTTTTACAAAACGGAACAGCATGTCTAAAATAGGTTCCAAATCAAGTTTTCAAGGTTTAAAACCAATTTCTACCATCACCAATCCTCTTGTAATCACCACATGGCTAATCTAATCTTACCATACACCTTCTTAGGGTGCCATGGACTCCTAACCAAGTTATTAGAGCAAGGGGATTCATAACTAAAAAGTTAGGGTTTGTATGTTCCATTTTTGACCAAATAAGTGGTGGTATAGCTAGTTGTACATGGTTTTTAGCATGGAAATCATGTAATACAAGTAAATATAAGATGTTTCATGTAAAAATAAAGTTGATAACTTACTTGATAAAATGAGATGATTAGATGGCTAGAAACCTTGGATTACTTGTGTGTTTGATGCAAGAATCTTGATTAGAATGATAAAATGAATAACTTTGGTGCTTTAAACTTTTGAAAACCATGGATTGATCATGGAGTTGAGAAAAAGTCGTGGGTTTGCTAGAGAGAATGGAAGGGATGAGATAACTTTGATCTTAGCTAATAAAGTGAAGAAATGATTTAGGTTTTTGGTTAATGAAATGATTTTAGAGGTTTATTAGTTAAATATAGATAAGTTAATGCTAGAGGTTAAAAGGGTGTTACATGGGCCGGTTTTCTAAGGGTAGGAGGGGGGGGGGGGGTAGGGTGCTTGTGATTTAATTAGAAAACCTAGTGTATCGTTAAGTGTTATTACGTGTTATTCGTTAAAATCGGGTACCGGGTTTAATAGCAATAAACGTTCACAAAGTTAACCGGGATGAAAATAATGTTATAATAATGTTAAAAACATATTAAAAATATGTTGGGTACATTTACTGAGTGATCGGGTGATTATTGTTTAGTTTTCACGAAAACCGTCGTTATATTCGTATGCGTACGTTATTAATAAAATAAATTTCCAAAATACTGGGTAACTGAATGTTATAAGTTTTATGATGTTAAAATGGATATAAAAATATGTCGGGACCATCGTGGGAATATTTAGATATATTCGTTGTGTATAAACCGGGTGTTAACGTTTACTATAATTACTTATACGTAAAAACGTTAAATGTACTGAATATAGAAATTTGAAAATCCTGAGAGTGGTATAACATGAAAATGCTGTTATGATGATATGCAGACTATCTCCAGTCCGTATGCAGTGTACTTAACACTAATGAAATGAATTCGCACCTAAACCAATCCGGTTACGCGAATTTGAATACCCGTAAACTAAATTTACGATGAAATGAGTAATGCAAGTGAATAGTGAAAACTTTTCCGGAAATGAATAGTGTTTAGTGAATAGTAAATTTCCCAAAAGTTTCTCAGAATATCAAAATGACCTCGAAAACGATGAATAGTAAAACGATGAATAGTATTTTGATGAATAGTGATTTATGAATAGTGTTTTTCCAAAGTTCCCGAAATGACCTGAAATGACCTGAAATGATGAGTTGTGACAGTCTTCCCCTCTAAAAGGAACTTCGTCCCGAAGTTCAGTTAATGTTAATCAGTTAAATGTGTCAAAGCTTATGTATGTGGGTTTCTATCCAACTAGGTATGTTCTCGTGGTCAGACTTGATGAGGCAAACCTTCCCAATCCCGAGCATAGTCCTCAAAAGACCTCCTTTAGGTTAATCCTTTAGGTAACCGATTTTCACTTAAGCCCACAACCCAATCAAACAAGAACAGTCATGAGATTAAGCTAAATCGGTTTGAGTGATGACTTTAACTTTTAGCTTGATTTTCGCAACCCAATCAAACAAGAACAGTCACTATAACCAAGCTAAAAATCAAGGTCTGGATTCAACATCCTTGAAAAAGATCTTTTGAAAGATTGGCTCGACTTTGGAATTGCTTACACTAATCAAATTTCTAATGTTGGTATAACTAAGGTTAATGCTGCTAGGTCTCAGATTAGTCAGTGTTGTGTATAAGTCCTATATTAAGACTTAAGTGCTACTAAAATACGATAGTTGTTCAAGAGAATGTACCCGTTGTGCTACCGCGGACATGTTGGGTGATAGGATTTCCTAAGAAGTAAGCTCTGCCAATTGCGGGTGGAATCTCATTGGCCTCATCTCGTGGCCCTTCTATTGCTGCTGCTAAGTTTGGACGATTGCCTCCTGGGTTAAGATTTCTTTTCAACTTAGGACAGTTGTTCCGAAAGTGATCCGGGCTGTTACACTCATAGCATGTCCTTTGGTTGTTCGTCATATTGGCCACATTTGCTAGTTCTCTACACTGGTTTGTAAAATGACTAGACTGTCTGCAAAATGCACACACACGGCAGGGCGAAATCTTTTGATGATGAAAGTTACACTTCGTACATTTAGGATGCGGGCCTAAATACTCTTTCTGACCAGAATTAGTTGCCGCAAAGGTCCTTGCCCTTTTGTTGTCAGCTATTGTGCCCATTTGCTTGTTTGACTCGCTTGTTCCCTTCCTTTTATCACTGTTCCTCAAGCTTCCATTTCTAACCATTTCATCTGTCAGAGTCCCTGCTCTCAATATTGCACTCTGAATTGTAGAAGGCTCAGTTGTTTTCACAGTCCCACGAATTTCTGGGACAAGGCCATATATGTACCTCTCGATCCTCTTGGACTCAGGGGTAACTAGGTGTGGAACTAGTCTGGCTAATTCATGGAATCGATCTGTATAGGCTGCATGACCAGCCCCCTATCATAGAGAGATGATAGAGTTCATCCTCCAGCTTTTGCATCTCGTTGTCCGGGCAGTATTCCTCCTTCAGTAATGCCTTAAAATCATCCCATGTCATACCTACAGCTGCCGCTCTACCCCTAGCTTGAATCTGCGTATTCCACCATGTCAATGCCTTTCCTGATAGTAAGCACATGGAATACTTCACCATTTGATGTGCTGCACAGTTACTAATGTCGATCACCGACTCCATCTTTTCAACCCATCGAGTATACACCAACGCGCCTCCTACACCATTGAAATCAATTGGCTTGCATGACGTAAATTCCTTATACGTACATCCAGTCCTAATGATGTTGTTGCCATTACCATTCTGGCCTATACCATTGGTGTTGTTAATTCCGCTTTCGTGGTTTGCCAAGTTATTCATATGATCGCCAACTTGAGTGACAATAGTGGGGAGAAAGTTTTCAAGTTGTCGAGCGATGATGGCTTCAAAATCAGTATTTCCACCGTCGTTGTTATCATTGTTTTCAACGCCGTGACCACCTCCTCTACCTCCACGTCCACCAGTTCTTCCACCATCGTTACTTGGGTTTAGTGAACGTCAGTGATGAGGGAAAACCGTTGATTAACCAAAGTCTATACTTAACATCCTCATATATAATACCGTGCTACCAGTTGTTTCCTAAGTTGTGCCAACACCGATCTACATCTGCATAGTCATATGTCCACGTGTGTCGTGAAGCACTTATAATTATGTTGGCCACCACAATTATAAATGTTTCCTTTCACAAGTGTACATATCACCAGGCACACATATCTCAGTGGTAGACGTTGCTTAAATGGGCATCTAGGGAATGTCACGCTTAGTACAAAGGAACAAAAGATTCTCCCTTAAGTGTTAAAGTCACCGGGAAGTCTAGTTTCTAACGGTTTCTACAAAGTATCTAATAGCGTGGGTCCGAAAATAAATAAATTACCAGCAAGCGTAAGTGTATGTAAAGTGCAAGGCGATAGGGAGGAGAGTCTACATGTATGTAGTTATAGTCTAGACTCTAAAACAACCTAGTTCTCTATAACCAAGGCTCTGGTACCAATCTGTAACACCCCCAAAATACCGCAGCGGAAGACTGTGTCTTTGGGATGCTACTTCAGGGCACAAAGTACAAGATATAGAAAACGAACTCTAAATGAGACGTTTTTGAAAAGTTACCATTCGAATAGATAAAAGTCATAGTTTACAAAGCAAAGATCCCAAAGTAGAATGATACATAAGTTTTTAAAGTGTATCGAATGGTAAATGATAAAAGTGAAAGTCTCCAAAAGCATGCCCTAAGACTCTCAGCTCCACAAACCTGCTATCGCCTTTCTAACCTGAGATAAACATGCTTAAAAGTGTCAACACAAAGGTTGGTGAGTTCATAGAGTTTGTCTTAACACAGTTGAAAAGTCTATAAAGAATGTTCACACAGCAAAGGCATCGTAAATCCACTCAGTTACAAGTCCCGTCATAAGAGACTCGTAACCTGTGTGTTCACAACCCACTGCTACAAATAATATGATTAAGATATGTATAAGTTCATAACAAAAGTTAAGCAATTAGTAGTGAGTCTACACTTCATCTCCGAAGACCTCACCTAAGTATGTATACTTCCATGGTTGTGCCCAGAACCTTAATCTGGGGCCATTGGAAGTATAAATGTCTCCATGGTTGTGCCCAGAACTGAATCTGGGGCCATTGGAAGTATGTATGTATGTATCCATCACAGTTTAGTATAACACAGTTAAGTATAACACAATCACGTATGTATGACATCAAGTATAATGTTCTCAAGTATAATGTTTCCCAAGTATAAATGTTATGTGAATCTGTACAAGTAAGCAAGTAGTAGCATGTATCTCCCCCAAAGAGTTGATAAAACAATTAAAAGAGTAGGGGCTATGACTCACCTCGAAGTAATAGTACAATGCTACGGAATGATAAGGACAACAATGATCGGTTAACTGCCGCAACCTAGTATGAATGATGAAGGATCTCATTTAGATCACCAAATGATGTTATGAATGTCCATGCTCATATTTCTATACCACTCTACTCTTTGGAAAAACACTTGTGTTGTCAAAAATATATAATCCAAGAATTTGGAAAATATTGCTATTAGAAAATATAAATAGCTAGTTATAATATATATATACTTATATATATATAACGTAAGTTTCCATGTTAGCGTTGAAATACTCGGGTTGTAATCCTTGAAATGATGAAAATATACTCGTAATAACTAATACTACATTAGTTATAAAGCTCGGTACTTGATATTACTTCTAGCTCAAAAATGTACTTCGTAGTTTTTGCGCCAAATTTAATAAAAGCTGTCAAATATAAAGTGGTTTTAGCCGATATTCAAACGTGTATATCTTTGTCGTTTCTTGTCCGTTTTACTTGTTCTTTATGTCCACGGTTTCGTCTTAGTATATAGTAATATATTTTGGAAAGCTCAGCTCCTCCGGGTTACGTCTAAAGTCTCTTTTTGTCCAATGAAAAACGTCCAACAGCATACATTTTCAGAAAAATACTTTTCGTCTACAATCTTGCAAAAATCATAACTCCTTCGTTATAGACTCTTTTTAATCCGTTCTTTCGCCTACGGATTCGTTTTTGAAAGTATTTTCTAAAAATTTTGCCAAAGTTTCCTTGGTGTTTACTGATTTTCCAGATTTTTACAAAACGGAACAGCATGTCTAAAATAGGTTCCAAATCAAGTTTTCAAGGTTTAAAACCAATTTCTACCATCACCAATCCTCTTGTAATCACCACATGGCTAATCTAATCTTACCATACACCTTCTTAGGGTGCCATGGACTCCTAACCAAGTTATTAGAGCAAGGGGATTCATAACTAAAAAGTTAGGGTTTGTATGTTCCATTTTTGACCAAATAAGTGGTGGTATAGCTAGTTGTACATGGTTTTTAGCATGGAAATCATGTAATACAAGTAAATATAAGATGTTTCATGTAAAAATAAAGTTGATAACTTACTTGATAAAATGAGATGATTAGATGGCTAGAAACCTTGGATTACTTGTGTGTTTGATGCAAGAATCTTGATTAGAATGATAAAATGAATAACTTTGGTGCTTTAAACTTTTGAAAACCATGGATTGATCATGGAGTTGAGAAAAAGTCGTGGGTTTGCTAGAGAGAATGGAAGGGATGAGATAACTTTGATCTTAGCTAATAAAGTGAAGAAATGATTTAGGTTTTTGGTTAATGAAATGATTTTAGAGGTTTATTAGTTAAATATAGATAAGTTAATGCTAGAGGTTAAAAGGGTGTTACATGGGCCGGTTTTCTAAGGGTAGGAGGGGGGGGGGGGGGGTAGGGTGCTTGTGATTTAATTAGAAAACCTAGTGTATCGTTAAGTGTTATTACGTGTTATTCGTTAAAATCGGGGTACCGGGTTTAATAGCAATAAACGTTCACAAAGTTAACCGGGATGAAAATAATGTTATAATAATGTTAAAAACATATTAAAAATATGTTGGGTACATTTACTGAGTGATCGGGTGATTATTGTTTAGTTTTCACGAAAACCGTCGTTATATTCGTATGCGTACGTTATTAATAAAATAAATTTCCAAAATACTGGGTAACTGAATGTTATAAGTTTTATGATGTTAAAATGGATATAAAAATATGTCGGGACCATCGTGGGAATATTTAGATATATTCGTTGTGTATAAACCGGGTGTTAACGTTTACTATAATTACTTATACGTAAAAACGTTAAATGTACTGAATATAGAAATTTGAAAATCCTGAGAGTGGTATAACATGAAAATGCTGTTATGATGATATGCAGACTATCTCCAGTCCGTATGCAGTGTACTTAACACTAATGAAATGAATTCGCACCTAAACCAATCCGGTTACGCGAATTTGAATACCCGTAAACTAAATTTACGATGAAATGAGTAATGCAAGTGAATAGTGAAAACTTTTCCGGAAATGAATAGTGTTTAGTGAATAGTAAATTTCCCAAAAGTTTCTCAGAATATCAAAATGACCTCGAAAACGATGAATAGTAAAACGATGAATAGTGTTTTGATGAATAGTGATTTATGAATAGTGTTTTTCCAAAGTTCCTGAAATGACCTGAAATGACCTGAAATGATGAGTTGTGACAAAAACATATGCAATGACATATAACAATTGATGCAGTATCTTATGAATAGTGATGCAGTAACATATTACCTTTCAGGACAGCTGTCACTCCACATGTACTCAACTAGTTTCATATCTGCTTCATTCCATTTTTTAAAGATGTGTACTTTCCTATCATAGTATGGCGACTTCATAGCATTAGAGGGCTTTACTATAAGCTTTTCTTTCAATATATCATCCTCTTTATCCTCTACCACAGCTTTTGCGCCTCTCTTTTGGACTCTTTTAGGTTTTTGTGTATTCTCTTGAACTGTTTTAGGCTCTGCTTTTTTCGATGGAGCTTTTTGAGGTTTGACCATTTGCTTTTTTGTTTCTTCCTTTTTACCCCTTCCCTTTTTTTCCGGTTCCTCATTGGTTGCTACCTTTTTTGCCCATTTAACCGGTTGCTTTTTGGTTGCTGCAGCAACTTCTTTTTCCTTTTGTATATTCTCAAATGGAATATAATTTATATGCGCAACAGAACTCACCGGAATCGCATTAATCACATGAACAGCTGATTCTTTTGCCGCATCAACAGTTGTCTTTTTGGCTTCATTTGATTTATCATCCTTCTCAACGTCATACTTTCCAGAACTGTTTCTTTTTAGCTTTAACTTGGTACTATGGTATGGCGGAGTTGCAATTGCAGCTTTTGTTGCAGTGGCACTTGGTGCATCAGCAGCATTGGCACTTGGTGCATCAGCATTTGAACTTGGTGCATCAGGAATGGCACTTGGTGCATTAGCATTAGCACTTGGTTCATCAGGAATGGCACTTGGTGCATCAGCATTAGCACTTGGTTCATCAGGAATGGCACTTGGTGCATCAGCAGCTAACTCTTTTGCTTCATCTATTATACCGGTTGACAGAAATGGTAGTTTTACTATTTGGTCAACCATCTCAGTTTCATTCAAACTTTCTTTGTCTTTAATTGCCCAACTTAGCTGAGATAGTGTAACATCTTCATCATCCAGTTTTCTTCATTTGTTATTACTTGAAAATGTATTTTTCATGAGATTCGATTCCTGAGATTCGGGCAAATGTACAATATCTTCAAGGTCATCAAACTGCATCTCTTGTGATTGATTCTCATTCTCATTTGTTGATTGAGATAAGCCTTGAATTGAATTTAAATCAATATCAAATGGAACTATAGCATTGTATTTTGTTGCAACTAAATCTTGTCCCAAAACTTCAGGGTTGGTCCCAAATATATCATCCTTGTTTTCCTTATTACTCACTTTTTCCAGAAAATATTTCATATCAATCAAATCATGATTTTCATTCAAATCTGTCTTCTTGTTTCGTGACTCATTCAAATCATCTTTAATCCCATCTTTATTTATGCCTTTGTCCCCAGCGATATCATCATTTCCACCATCTTATTTATTCTGATCACCCATTTGTTCATTCTGATTTTTTGCATCATCAACATTCTCCCAACCATTTCCATCATTTTCATCAACATTTGTTGCATCATCACCATTTTTATGACCATCTTTATTTTAAGATTCAGCAAACAAATCCTTCCTAACTTCAACCAGTTTTTTTAACTCTTCATCCTCAGGGTTTATTCTCGAAGCTATCATCAACTTGTAATCAGTATCCAGCATCAACTGATTACACAACACCATATTGTCTCTTATAATTCCCTTCATTTCCTAAACATTTAAAAGAAACAAAATTAGCTTACTGCATTACAGTGTTTTTATTATTGCAACATATTTTATAAGATTAAATGTACTGCATCAAAGTTAAAAATCTAGTACATCTAAGTTCAAAATCTAGTGCATCACAGTTAAACTTCTAGTACATCTAAGTTCAAAATCTAGTGCATCACAGTTAAACTTCTCGTATATCTAAGTTCAATATCTAGTGCATCACAGAGTATAATACTTTTTAATTAATAATACCTCAAAAGATTTTGATCTGAACTCTTTGCTTGCTTCTTCCATATCAATTGTTCCATAGAGTCCATATTTAAGATCAATTTTTGAAGTCTGTAGTTGATATGCAAGGTTTCCTTCTTCGTCCCCTGTTAGTACATAAACATAAAGTTTTTCAAAAGGTTTCTCTTTTTAAAAATATATAATATTTTTATATATTATACATGCTACACTCTTCTTTTGTTTTTTTACCCAATTTCTTCTTTTTCATTGGTCCTTCAATCATTTTCATCGGTGGTTCAATCACCTCAACACCTTCCGCAATTGGTATACATCCAAAACCCAATGCGAGTTCTTCTTTTTGCCTTTCAAACAAAAGTTTTGAACTCCACGCCTTGAACGCTGGTACTGTTTTCTCCACTTTGACAGTCTCAAATGTCGTTGAATTAACATATATGATCTGCAACAAATAAATTTGTATTAAAATATAATCTTAATTTTTATTGTATGTGAGTGAATATTAGTGCATCAAATATCTATATATACTGCATCATACTTTTTCTAGTGCATCACATATTATTAGTGCATCACATATCTATATATACTCTCTTATCATATTATTAGTGCATCACATATTATTAGTGCATCACATATCTATATTTACTCTCTTATCATATTATTTTGAATCACACAATCATATTTTTTATATCTAATGCATCCCTGTTTCAAATGGTACTGCATCACATATATATATACTGCATCATACTATTTATTATTAGTGCATCACATATCTATATATACTGCATCATACTTTTTCTAATTAGTGCATCACAATGTAAGAAAAGATAGAAAACTTACAACAAGCAAAAGTAATGGTCCACTGAAAAATTTGTATGGCTGATATCCGGAACACTCCTTGACCATACACTCTACAACGTACGAGCACCAATCCATATGAGACACGTTATCAGTATTAGAGAGAATTGGTATAATTCTCTCATTTACCTCCCCATCTTTGTTTCCTTGGCCAAATATGGAGAAGAACAGTACAAGGAAAGCAACCCGAAACTCCCAATCCACTTCAGTTAGACTGCACAAATGTTCCTCCAACTTCGATATATAATTTTTTTTTTAACAAAAATACTTTCCATTATTTCTCTCCATTTTGCAGTAGTCTCCTCATAAAGATTTTTCTCTGCAAGCGCTTCAACTTTCATATCACCCATTGGGATTCCTAGCATATCCCTAACCAATTCTCGAGTAATTTTTATTTTTCTTCCATCATTCATTGTAATCGAGCAGGTTTCTGAATCGAAATTTCTAACCACCCACAACCCTAATTCTGATGGTATAGAATAAAAATTGAAGTTATTATGAAACTCGCCAAATCCCATCTTTCTTAATTCCTTCACCTGTTGACTTCTTAAATTCTCCAGAACCTTCTTCAGATTTCTCGGTGACATTCTTATTTTGATAGATTTAGGTTCGTTAATTCAAATTTCCTGTATTAAACCTTTGTCTTCACATTTAACTTTTTCCTTTTTAACTTTCTTCTTTCTTACAAGAGCCATTTTTGAATACGAGTTTTCAAAATCTGATTCAGAATCCATCTCTATTGCAGGTCTTTTACCCTTTCTTTTCTTTTCACTTGTACTGCATTCAGTAACAGAAATGGTTTTCTTCTTCTTCAATTTTGGTGCAGAATATTTAACAATCTTTCCGGCTGCATTTTTCTTCTTTTTTGCAGCATGTTCAAAAACAAGACTATGAAGTAATTCATTCCATTTTTCTTTAGCAGCCTCTTTAAAAGCTGCTATTTTAACCGAATCTTCTTCGTCTGATTCTTCGTCATCTGTTTCATAATAACCAATTGAAACTCAGTTCAATTTCTAGTACATCAATGAAACCATCATCAAACTTAAAAATAACTTTTGCACATCACATAATCTATATTTACCCTAATTTATCCTCATACGCTGTAAAATAAAAGGTACTGCAACTCAGTTAATCAACTAATACATCATATAAATTAACTTTTGCACATCATATAAGGCGCAAATCAAATATCAATGCATCTCAGTTAAGCCTCTAATACATCATATAAATTAAATGCTACTGCAACTCAGTTAAACCGCTAGTACAACATATAAACCATCAACCACACAAATCTTTTTCACACATCAGATAAGCTACATTTTCCCTAACTTATCCACACACGTCGCAAATCAAATAGTAGTGCATATCAGTTTAGCTTCTAATACATCATATAAGGCATCAAACTTTTTAAATCTCTTTCGCACATCACATAAGCTACATTTTCCCTAACTTATCCACACACGCTGCAAATCAAATATCAGTGCATCTCAGTTAATCCTCTAATACATCATATAAGGCATCAAACTTTTAAAATCTTTTTCATACATCACATAAGATATATTTACCCTAACTTATCCACACACGCCGCAAATCAAATAGCAGTGCATCTCAGTTAGGACTCTAATACATCATATAAGACATCAAACTTTTAAAATCTTTTTCACACATCACATAAGCTACATTTTCCCTAACTTATCCACACACGTCGCAAATCAAGTAGCAATGCATCTCAGTTAAGCCTCTAATACATCATATAAGACATCAAGCTTTTTAAATCTCTTTCGTACATCACATAAGGTACGTTTACCCTAACTTATCCACACACGTCGCAAATCAAATAGCAGTGCATCTCAGTTAAGCATCTAATACATCATATAAGGCATCAAACTTTTAAAATCTTTTTCGTACATCACATAAGATAGATTTACCCTAACTTATCCACACACGCTGCAAATCAAATAGCAGTGCATCTCAGTTAGGAGTCTAATACATCATATAAGACATCAAACTTTTAAAATCTTTTTCACACATCACATAAGCTACATTTTCCCTAACTTATCCACACACGTCGCAAATCAAGTAGCAATGCATCTCAGTTAAGACTCTAATACATCATATAAGGCATCAAGCTTTATAAATCTCTTTCGTACATCACATAAGCTACGTTTACCCTAACTTATCCACACACGTCGCAAATCAAATAGCAGTGCATCTCAGTTAAGCATCTAATACATCATATAAGACATCAAATTTTTAAAATCTTTTTTGTACATCACATAAGCTACATTTTCCCTAACTTATCCACACACGTCGCAAATCAAATAGCAGTGCATCTCAGTTAAGCCTCTAATACATCATATAAGGCATCAAGCTTTTTAAATCTCTTTCGTACATCACATAAGCTACATTTACCCTAACTTATCAACACATGCCGCAAATCAAATAGCAGTGCATCTCAGTTAGGCCTCTAATACATCATATAAGGCATCAAGCTTTTTAAATCTCTTTCGTACATCACATAAGCTACATTTACCCTAACTTATCCACACATGCCGCAAATAAAATAGCAGTGCATCTCAGTTAGGCCTCTAATACATCATATAAGGCATCAAGTTTTTTAAATCTCTTTCGTACATCACATAAGCTACGTTTACCCTAACTTATCCACACATGCTGCAAATCAAATAGCAGTGCATCTCAGTTAAGCCTCTAATACATCATATAATACATCAAGCTTTTTAAATCTCTTTCGTACATCACATAAGGTACGTTTACCCTAACTTATCCACATATGCCGCAAATCAAATAGCAGTGCATCTCAGTTAAGCCTCTAATACATCATATAAGACATCAAACTTTTAAAATTTTTTTCGCACATCACATAAGCTACGTTTACCCTAAATTATCAACACACGCTGCAAATCTAATAGCAGTGCATCTCAGTTTAGATTCTAATACATCATATAAGGTATCAAACTTTTTAAATCTCTTTCGCACATCACATAAGCTACATTTTCCCTAACTTATCCACACACACCGCAAATCAAATATCAGTGCATCTCGGTTAATCCTCTAATACATCATATAAGCTATCAACCATACAAAATATCTTTCGCACATCTCATAATTGATATATATTCTGACTTAGCCTAAATCATACATATCAACATACATGCTAGTGTATTAAACTTCATTTTCTAGTACATCACGACTCACGAGTACTAGAAAATGAAGTTTAGTACATCAAGCTACCTTTATACTACATTAACCTAAACACACTGTAAATATATCTCTACTGCATCTTAATACAACTTCTAGTGCATCACATAAACAGTCAAGCATTCAACTTCTAACACGCAGCAAAATAAATGATACTGCATCACAAATAAACTACTAATAAGGCATGAAACATACAAAATCACTTCGAACATCTAATAAACTTTATTTACTCTAACTTATTTCAAAATAAATGCTACTGCATCACAAAAAAACTACTAATACATCATATAAGGCATGAAACATACAAAATCACTTCGGACATCTCATAAACTTTATTTACCCTAACTTATTTCAAAATAAATGCTACTGCATCACATATAAACTACTAATACATCATATAAGGCATGAAACATACAAAATCACTTCGCACATCTAATAAACTTTATTTACCCTAACTTATTTCAAAATAAAGTCTACTGCATCACAAATAACTTTTACCTGATGGTTCTGCGATCAATTTTTTCGATTCCGCTTGTTTTCTAACTTTTTTTCTTTTTTCTGCTTCAACATTCATCTTTAAACTCTTTTTTTTTGCTAAATTCATAAAAAAAATGAACTATTAGTAATTATAATAACAAATCGATGCAGTAAATAATGATATATTTTTATAAAAAACTTACGAGGTAATGATTTTTCTGGTAGATTCGTACTCGCCATTCATAAATCAATCGATGCACTAAATTTTGATTGATCGGAATGAAATAGAGATGATTTTTAGGGTTTTTAGATAGAGAATAGAGACGAGAGAGAGAAAGAAATGATCGGAATGGGGAGAAAAAGAGAGAGAGAGATAGTGAATTATTTCAGAGTTAGGTGTAATTTTAAGTTGATGCATTATTGCCCCTTAAGTTTGTAATATTTACAAAAACGCCACTCCGCTTTTATAAACTTGTAATTTAAATCCAATGGTTGAGATCACTTCCTACACTTTTTATTATAACACCCTTTTTATAATAACCCCACCATATATATATATATATATATATATATATATATATATATATATATATATATATATATATATATATATATATATATATATATATATATATATATAACTTAACTACTTATAATAGAGAAATGGTCAAAGTGAAATTGTGGAAAACTTAACTTTTGGTCAATCCCGATTTTACCCTTGTGTGTTGCCTTGTGAATTATGTGACCGAATTGGAAAGGTTTTAATCATATTGATGGAAACAATTCATATTGATGGCAACAATTCATATTTATTAATCAAATCTTATGTACAACTCAATAGCTAACACAGAAAGTTTGTAAAATTCAAAGAAAAGTTCAAAACCGAACAAGTATTAAACATTTTAATCACATACAAATATACAATCTTAAATGTCTATCAAGCATCAGGATGTAAAAACTTTGTTATCTTAGTTCAATTAAAAGATAATTATTACTTAGTTATACATTTTTTTGTGGCAGAATTTTTGAAACATAACATCTTTTAAAATTTTTCCAATTCAAGTGATAGATGCAATATGGCCATTACACAAAAAAATAGAATTTTCTTCTTGCAAGTACGGACATGACATTCTACATAAGTATGTCCCAAACAAAGAGTCAAAGACCAACAGAAAGATGTCACTTGTGTTTGTTTTGGACGATTTTGTCACTCTTCGCCCTTTGTATATACTACTTATAAACGAAAAATAGTTAAATTAAAAAAGTTGAGTTGTTGAAAAGTTATATAAGAGATAAAAATAATGTAATTAATCCTCTTATTAAAACACCTTATTACTTAAAAGTACAATGATTTATTCATATTATACAACCAATTAAAAACATATATAGCAAATTAAATACAACCAATTAAAACACCACTTACTAAAAAGTACAATAAAATTTTTATAATATACAATTTAAATAAGCTACAACATAATACATATGAAATAATTAAACACACTAATTAATGTTATTTTTAAACACCCTAATATGAAAAGTACATGTTATTATACATATTATACCAATTAATAAAATACACAAAGCTTCATACAACCTAACTAGTTGATGATACATATAGTTTAACTGGACGGGATCAACGAGTTCAACCGGGAACCGGTGTCACCACTGGTTCGGCTAACCAATAAAAACCATCCGAAAACAAACCAGAGAGGACCCGTTGAAACCGATACAAACTGGTGAATCTGGCCTCATCGAGATCTATTTCTCCGGTTAATCGTTAGGGGGTACCCGAAGGAAAAACTGAAAAGTGAAAAGTCGAAACTAAAAAAGGAAATGTTGAAAACATATATTTCAAAAGGAAACTATTAACACAAATCACAAACCGGGTTGACCCGGGACGCTTCAAACCCGGCGGGTTGACTCGGTTTAATTTGACCCGTTTTCAACCCAACCTAGCAAGTTAACCCAGTTTAAATCGACCCATTTTTCAACCGGAACGGTTCAACCGGTTGAACCACCCGGGTCGAACCGGGTTTCAAACATTATGTTTAATTCCCAAATCTTCAAACTTTTATTATTTTTCGTTTATAACGTATAAACCTTTTTTTATCAATAAACTATCTATCACTATAAAAATATTATATTTATATTAACCAAAATTTTGAACTACTTCTATATATATATATATATATATATATATATATATATATATATATATATATATATATATATATATATATATATATATATATATATAATTGAGATCAAATAAGAACTTTCTTAAAGTTGTAAAAATGAGAACAAAAAAAAATCTCACAAATGACACTTAACTTAAAAGAAAATAAAAACATAATTAATTACAACTAAATTGTTAAAGATTTGATGGATTTTCTTATGAAAATTGACGTAAACTAAGTGATATACTTGATTCAACGTGTAATGTGTATCAAGTTTAGTATTGTGTATCAAGTTTTTAGCGGTTGTTGTGTATAAGGTGTATCAATTTATGTATAAGAAATTAGTTTTTTGAGATTTTAATGTATATGTATCAAAAATTTAATTGTGTATCAATAATCCGTTTCTCATGTATGAGTTGGTTATTAGTCGATTTAATGTTAACTTGTATTAATATATAATATTTTGGTGCATCTTTGCTAAAATGGTTATGTATCAATGTTTTAATGGTATTTTAGAATAGTTCTCATTTTTACAACTTTAAAAAAGTTCTCACATTAACCTTCCCCTATATATATATATATATATATATATATATATATATATATATATATATATATATATATATATATATATATATAGTTAGGATCAAATAGAAAGAATAATTAAAATAGGAATGATAAGAAGTAACCACAACCACACATTCTAGATGCACCTACAAAAATGGATGCATCTTCATTCAAATTTTCCCTCCCATATAAAAATGTGTGGCCAGAATTACTTCTTACCCTTCTCATTTTAATTATTCTTCTTATTGGATCCCTACCCTATATATATATATATATATATATATATATATATATATATATATATATATATATATATATATATATATATATATATATATATATATATATATATATATATATATATATGTATATATATATATATATATATATATATATATATATATATATATATACTAGATTTCTAAGCCCGCCCGATGGGCGGGCAAGACTTGTAATTTTTTGTTAATTAATATTAGATGGTAGTTAATTAATTTTAATTATTGTTTAGGTTTTATATTTTGTTTTTTATTTTTTTATGTATGTATTGTATGTGTTTTTGTTTTTGTTTTTGTTTTTGTTAGATTTATTGCTTAATATTATTTGGTCATTAATTAATTGTAATATTGATTAGGTGTAATTAAGTATTAATTTTTTTTCAAATGTCGAGAAATTTCAAATTCGCTCGACAATAGGTTTTTCTGGCTTATGCTCAATATGATGAGTTTGTGATTTTTTCAAGGCCATTTGAAGGCGCATATGCATAATAGCTTATTTCAACCTCAAAATACAAAGAATAAGCTTTCAAAGAGTTACCATTGAATTCTTTGTTAATAAAAATGTAATGTTACAAAGTTACTTTAAAAAAGAATAAATAAATTTTTGTCAAAGGTTGTTCTCGAGTATTTTGAAAATGAGTGAACTATTTAAGATTTCTCACCAAGCTTCCACCACTCAACTTCCTACCAAAACAACTCTTGTTATTATGAACATAAAAATTGATCTCAAACACTTTTATATCATAAGTACATTGATGCATGGAGCCAACCTAAATGAATTACCACAATCTTGGCCATGTTAGCTTTTGAAATTTGAGAAATCCTACAATAATGTATGTAATCAAACAAAGAAAATAATTAGTACAAAATATGCGGTGAAAAAAAGATCATTCAACTTTGATTGTGTTCAATTGCACACCTTCTTTATCCAATTATAATCTAGCTAATGTAAATTTGCAAAATAGTTGAGACAATGCAACCTTTATCGTCAAATTGTTATTTACCACGTGCTTGAGTACTAATTATATAAGATAAACGGCTTAAAACTGAACATTGGTGACACAATTTATATACTTGTGCGAATAACTATATGATTCATAAATATTTTCGTTGAGCTATGCAACTGGGGAAGAGAAATCAACATGAGTTTCATTAATATAACAAATATGCATAAAGAGATATACCCTCCAGAAAATACAGCAATATATATATATATATATATATATATATATATATATATATATATATATATATATATATATATATATATATATATATATATACCCACAGTTAACTAACAATGAATGCCAGACATGATCTTTTTAAGATCTCTAGTAGGTTCAACCACATTTTAGACGTTGTTGCCAATATGCCCACACAATTCTCTTGATGACACTATAGCAAATAAATTAATCAACAATTTATGTATGATAATAATTCAACAACATAAAAGAAAGACAAAACTTTGTGCATAATAGATAAATAATGTTAGCGGCGATTTTATCTTTACAATAAAGCTAAATAGCATCAGCTTGAGCTAAAAACCTATGTAATTTGTGGTCGCGCATCCAGCTAGAAATGTCCATACAGATGACTGTAACCTGGTATCGAAAAACAAAAAACCTTTTTTAGTGAGATTTTGAATTTTAATACAAATATATACAAAAGGTGTATATAGATAATAAACATATCTCGCCCTCCATGTTTGAAAGTTCAAAGATATATGATCGATCAGATTTAGTGTTTTTAAACCAACATCTATTGGTAAGCTATACACAGCTATAAAGTGTATTCATACATTCATGCATTGGAGCTTGTACGACATAGATATCGAAGCAAGTGCGAGTCCTTGATATTGAATATTATTGATCTGTATCTATAATTTTGTGCACCATTCCCGAGCACCCTTTAACCCACATGTTTGGTAAGCATAAGACATAAGCATTTAAATGGGACATAAGTTACTAATCACACTATCTAATACTAATTGTAAATTTAAAAACATAATTATTAGAGGGGTGTTTGTGTTAGCTCAACTATCTGCCTTGACTTTGGTGCTTAAGTAAACCAAAAATCTTACCGTATTAACCTACGCTAGTGAATTTAGGTTACGCGTTCTGTCTACTGAGCCAACTGGGTAGATTGAGAAATAGCTAAAAAAATAAAAAATAAAAAAAACATGTAATTTTTCTATAACAATGTTAGTATAGTGTGTTGTATATGAGAATCAGAGACACAAAATGAACATTCTTCATTGTATAGCGTATATGTGAGCATACAAATCCATCGTTCACTCATCTTCTCATTGCATCTAGTAATATTCAAAGAGAGCTTGATACAACATGGTCAATTTTTTAACAACCACATCTTTTTGCTATTAAGTAGAAAGATTGAATTATAATACCTTTATTTCCATGTCTTCAGACATCGTGGCCAATCTAGCAAGCAAATTAACTTAATGCATTCATCTAATCAATGTTCTTCCACGACAGGTTTTTTAACTTCATCCTGCAGACAAACACCAAAAGTTGATCAACCATTGACCAAGGCTCGTCCAAAAGAATTGTGATATTACAGGTCATAGTATTGACCCACTGCTATAAATGGGTTGATTCAGGTATTGTTTTGTATCTAATGGGTGGATTAGATGACATTAAATATATAGCTCAAAAAGGAAACGGGTCAGAAGGACGACTGAAAATTACGGGTTTTAAAGATACGTTTTTAGTCTAACTACTAAGACTGTTATTGATATTGAGCTTATATATTGTAGGCACTCTATCATGCTCTTCCAATGGAGTACATTACTATACCTAAGCTTCAAGGCAAATTGGTGGAGATGCTAACCAAAATACTGTTTGTAAGGTAATGGACAAAATGACCAAAGAAGGGTGTATTGAAGTTTCAAACCACCGTAGGTTAGGTACAAATTGTCACAATAGATGATTTTAGTTGTGCCTATTGTGAACTGTAAAATTATATGATTAAATCAGGTAATGTATCTCATGGCCGTAAATTCAGCTTTCGTGAGACTCACTATTAGATGGTTTTAAAGCTGAGTTGTTTGAAAAACTTGTCGAACATGATCCTCCATTTGACCCGCCATATAACATCTGCCTGAAAGTGTACATTTAATTGTAAATCCATATGACTGATTTGCTAGATGAAAAAATTAAGTACTTAACCTCTAGTTTATAAGTGCATAAGAGTAAAAGGTAAGCTTATATAATTTGGGCTTGTGAGCTTGTGCTTCATAATCCCATTTTTTTCATGTTAATTTAAAACTAAAGGGCTTATATAAGCTTATTTTGGATATAATAGGCTTATATAACCCCATAAGTTTCAAAATAATTACTCATAAACTCACAAATAAGCTTAAACAAACACCCCCTAGATTTAAATAATATACCATATCAGTTGAATATTCTGACTTGACAGCAGAAGGTGTTATGCTTAATACATGCTAAAAGGAGTTATTAGTGGCCGACGGCCGTCGTTACTTCTCTAATCTTGTTGTTTTCAATGAAGTTATCAGTGGCCGTCACTACTTCATACATCCTAAAAGAATATAATGTAAATCATCAAGATGTTCCATATGCACACTTCTATTCTTTTTATGAAGTGTGTATTCCATGTCTCATGTCAAATGAAATATCAGTTGTTAAATTTATAAATAAAAAGGTACTCCAATGTTGATTCAATTTTAGAGGCAAAATGGCTCATTGTTGTTGCCATTCTTTTTCACCATCTACAGACGCACAAAAAAAAAGTTAAGTTTCGAGCAACTTAATATTTGCCTAAGATAGCTAGCTTAGGAAACTCATGCTTACTGGACGTGCGAACAGATGTAGGAGTACGGCCAGAAATTTTGGAATCTTCAATGATGCACATATAAAACAATCATCGTCAACCTAACAAACCACATGTGAAACTATGCCTAGCTGTATAAAGGAGATAATTATCAATATTCCTTTGCCAATATTACCTGAGAGAAAGGTATTAGTCAAATGATTCATGCGACATTGTGAAGTTGGTCCTACTATTTCCATGGACTAACATAAATAGGGCACATTAAGGGACATCACAGAAACAGATATCCATTTAGTAACTGTCGAGGCTATTAGATCCATACAGAAATGGCAAGAAACATTTCCACTTGAGATTTAGGGGGCGTTTGTTTCGGCGTATATAGCCGACTTATGACTTATTTGGTTTTTGGCTTGTGTTTCATAGGCTCATTTTTTTGTAAAGTGAGCTTATGGAATGTAAGCCAAAAACTACATAAGTCGGCTATATAAGCCGGAACAAAGAGCTCCTAAGTAATTACTTACTATCACATATGGAGTTTCTAAGATTACTTATTGAGCAGATAACCACTTTTGATTATCGAAACTGCTTTTACTTATCTGCTAATTTGGAGGGGTCCATACCTGTATTCGTTAGGCTCTTCAGGGTTAGGTGGATGGCAATGGCCGTGCGGGCGATCGTCAAAGATCTTATGCTTACAGTCACGGCATTGGTGGAAGTACCATGGTCTTTTGACAATGATTTATGAAATTGTAGCGATGACTGATGTAACACCCCCAAAATACCGCAGCGGAAGACTGTGTCATAGGGATGCTACTTCAGGGCACAAAGTACAAGATATAGAAAACGCACTCTAAATGAGACGTTTTTGAAAAGTTACCATTCGAATAGATAAAAGTCATAGTTTACAAAAACAAAGATCCCAAAGTAGAATAATGCATAAGTTTTTAAAGTGTATCGAATGGTAAACGATAAAAGTGAAAGTCTCCAAAAGCATGCCCTAAGACTCTCAGCTCCATACACCTGCTATCGCCTTCCTAACCTGAGATAAACATGCTTAAAAGTGTCAACACAAAGGTTGGTGAGTTCATAGAGTTTGTCTTAATACAGTTGAAAAGCCTATAAAGAATGTTCACACAGCAAAGGCATCGTAAATCCACTCAGTTGCAAGTCCCGTCATAAGAGACTTGTAACCTGTGTGTTCACAACCCACTGCTACAATATATAGTATGAGTAAGATATGTATAAGTTCATAACAACAGTTAAGCAATTTGTAGTGAGTCTACACTTCATCTCCGAAGACCTCACCTAAGTATGTATACTTCCATGGTTGTGCCCAGAACTAAATCTGGGGCCATTGGAAGTATAAATGTCTCCATGGTTGTGCCCAGAACTAAATCTGGGGCCATTGGAAGTATGTATGTATGTATCCATGGTTGTGCCCAGCAACTTAATCTGGGGCCATTGGAAGTCTCAAGAGTACACCATCACAGTTTAGTATAACACAGTTAAGTATAGTACAATCATGTATGTATGACATCAAGTATAATGAAATCAAGTATAATGTAGTCAAGTATAATGTTATGTGAATTTGTACAAGTAAGCAAGTAGTAGCATGTATCTCCCCCAAAGAGTTGATAAAACAATTATAAAAGAGTAGGGGCTATGACTCACCTTAAGTGATGATACTTGAAATGAAATGAAGTGAACAACAATGATCGGTTAACTGCCGCAACCTAGTATGAATGATGAACGATCTAATTTAGATCATGAAATGATGTTGAAAATGTCCATGCACATGTTTCTATACCACTCTAGTCTTTGGAAAAACACTTGTGTTATCAAAATATATAATCCAAGAATTTGGAAAAATATTGCTATTAGAAAATATAATAAGCTAGTTGTAATATATATATACTTATATATATATATCGTAAGTTTCCATGTTAGCATTGAAATACTCGGTTTGTAATCCTTGAAATGATGAAAATAAACTCGTAATAACTAATACTACTTTAGTTATAAAGCTTGGTACTTAATATTACTTCTAGCTCAAAAATGTACTTCGTAGTTTTTGTGCCAAATTTAATAAAAGCTGTCAAATATAAAGTGGTTTTAGCCGATATTCAAACGTGAATATCTTTGTCGTTACTTGTCCATTTTACTTGTTCTTTATGTCCACGGTTACGTCTTAGTATGTAGTAATATATTTTGGAAAGCTCGGCTCCTCCGGGTTATGTCTAAAGTCTCTTTTTGTACCATGAAAAACGTCCAACAGCAAACAAATTTCCAGAAAATACTTTTCGTCAACAATCTTGCAAAAATCATAACTTCTTCGTTATAAGCTCTTTTGAATCCATTCTTTCGCCTACGGATTCGTTTTTGAAAGTATTTTCTAAAAATTTTGCCAAAGTTCCCTTGGTGTTTACTGATTTTCCAGATTTTTACAAAACGGGACAGCATGTCTAAAATAGGTTCCAAATCAAGTTTTCAAGGTTTATAACTAATTTCTACCATCACCAAACCTCTTGTAATCACCACATAGCTAATCTAATCCTACCATACACCTTCTTAGGGTGCCATGGACTCCTAACCAAGTTATTATAGCAAGGGGATTCATAACTAAAAAGTTAGGGTTTGTATGTTCCATTTTTGACCAAATAAGTGGTGGTATAGCTAGTTGTACATGGTTTTTAGCATGGAAATCATGTAATACAAGTAAATATAAGATGTTTCATGTAAAAATAAAGTTGATAACTTACTTGATAAAATGAGATGATTAGATGGCTAGAAACCTTGGATTACTTGTGTGTTTGATGCAAGAATCTTGATTAGAATGATAAAATGAATAACTTTGGTGCTTTAAACTTTTGAAAACCATGGATTGATCATGGAGTTGGGAAAAAGTCGTGGGTTTGCTAGAGAGGATGAAGAAGATGAGAAAAAAATCTAACTTATCTAAAAGTGTGATTTATGATTCTTGAATTTTTGGTAAAGTAAGGTTTTTAGAGTTTATTAGTTTAATACTTAGGAGATTAATGCTAGAGGTTAAAAGGGTTCATGTGGCCTGTTTTGGTGAGCCAAGGAGGGGGGTAGGGGTGCTTGGTATTTAATTAGAAATCTAGTGTATCGTTAAGTGTTATTACGTGTTATTCGTTAAAATCAGGTACCGGGTTTAATAGCAATAAACGTTCACAAAGTTAACCGGGATGAAAATAATGTTATAATAATGTTAAAAACATATTAAAAATATGTTGGGTACATTTACTGAGTGATCGGGTGATTAATGTTTAGTTTTCACGAAAACCGTCGTTATATTCATACGCGTACGTTATAAATAAAATAAATTTCCAAAATACTGGGTAACTGAATGTTATAAGTTTTATGATGTTAAAATGGATATAAAAATATGTCGGGACCATTGTGGGAATATTTAGATATATTCGTCATGTATAAACCAGGTGTTAACGTTTACTATAATTACTTATACGTAAAAACGTTAAATGTTCTAAATATAGTAATTTGAAAATCCTGAGAGTGGTATAACATGAAAATGCTGTTATGATGATATGCAGACTATCTCCAGTCCGTATGCAGTGTCCTTAGCACTAATGAAATGAATTCGCACCTAAACCAATCCGGTTACGCGAATTTGAATACCCGTAAACTAAATTTACGATAAAATGAGTAATGCAAGTGAATGATGAAAACTTTTCCGGAAATGAATAGTGTTTAGTGAATAGTAAATTTCCCAAATGTTTCTCAGAATATCCAAATGACCTCGAAAATGATGAATAGTAAAACGATGAATAGTGTTTTGATGAATAGTGATTTATGAATAGTGTTTTTCCAAAGTTCCCGAAATGACCTGAAATGATCTGAAATGATGAGTTGTGACAGTCTTCCCCTCTAAAAGGAACTTCGTCCCGAAGTTCAGTTACTGTTAATCAGTTAAGTGTGTCAAAGCTTATGTATGTGGGTTTCTATCCAACTAGGTATGTTCTCGTGGTCAGACTTGATGAGGCAAACCTTCCCAATCCCGAGCATAGTCCTCAAAAGACCTCCTTTAGGTTAATCATTTAGGTAACCGATTTTCACTTAAGCCCACAACCCAATCAAACAAGAACAGTCATGAGATTAAGCTAAATCGGTTTGAGTGATGACTTTAACTTTTAGCTTGATTTTCGCAACCCAATCAAACAAGAACAGTCACTAGAACCAAGCTAAAAATCAAGGTCTGGATTCAACATCCTTGAAAAAGATCTTTTGAAAGATTGGCTCGACTTTGGAATTGCTTACACTAATCAAATTTCTAATGTTAGGGTGACTAAGGTTAATGCTGCTAGGTCTCAGATTAGTCAATGTTGTGTATAGGTCCTATATTAAGACTTAAGTGCTACTAAAATACGATAATTGTTCAAGAGAATGTACCCGATGTGCTACCGCGGACATGTTGGGTGATAGGATTTCCTAAGAAGTAAGCTCTGCCAATTGCGGGTGGAATCTCATTGGCCTCCTCTCGTGGCCCTTCAATTGCTGCTGCTAAGTTTGGACGGTTTCCTCCTTGGTTAAAATTCCTTTTCAACTTAGGACAGTTGTTCCGAAAGTGATCCGGGCTGTTACACTCATAGCATGTCTTTTGGTTCACTGGTTCTCTACACTGGTTTGCATAATGACCAGACTGTCTACAATTAGCACACATACGGCAGGGCACAGTCTTTTGGTGATGAAAGTTACATTTCGTACATTTAGGATGCTGGCCTAAATACTCTCTCTGACCCGAATTAGTCGCCGCAAAGGTCCTTACCCTTTTGTTGTCAGCTATCGCGCCCATCTGCTTATTCGGCTCGCTTGTTCCTTTCCTTTTCTCACTGTTCCTCAAGCTTCCATTTCTAACCATCTCATCTGTCAGAGTCCCTGCTCTTAATATTGCACTCTGAATTGTAGAAGGCTCAGTTGTTTTCACAATCCCACGAATTTCTGGGACAAGGCCATATATGTACCTCTCGATCCTCTTGGACTCAGGGGTAACTAGGTGTGGAACTAGTCTGGCTAATTCATGGAATCGATCTGTATAGGCTGCATGACCAGCCCCTATCATAGAGAGATGATAGAGTTCATCCTCCAGCTTTTGCATCTCGTTGTCCGGGCAGTATTCCTCCTTCAGTAATGCCTTAAAATCATCCCATGTCATACCTACAGCTGCCGCTCTACCCCTAGCTTGAATCTGCGTATTCCACCATGTCAATGCCTTTCCTGATAGTAAGCACATGGAATACTTCACCATTTGATGTGCTGCACAGTTACTAATGTCGATCACCGACTCCATCTTTTCAACCCATCGAGTATACACCAACGCGCCTCCTACACCATCGAAATCAATTGGCTTACATGACGTAAATTCCTTATACGTGCATCCGGTCCTAATGTTGTTGTTGCCATTACCATTCTGGCCTATACCATTGGTGTTGTTAATTCCGCTTTCGTGGTTTGCCAAGTTATTCATATGATCGCCAACTTGAGTGACAATAGTGGGGAGAAAGTTTTCAAGTTGTCGAGCGATGATGGCTTCAAAATCAGTATTTCCACCGTCGTTGTTATCATTGTTTTCAACGCCGTGACCACCTCCTCTACCTCCACGTCCACCAGTTCTTCCACCATCGTTACTTGGGTTACTAGTGTCATGAGCAGCTCCTCTACCTCCTCTACCTCCACGTCCACCAGTCCTTCCACCCCTTGGTGTTGCGCCTCCTCGAACAGAGCTACGAGTCACTCTCTTTGGTGCCATGATTTCCTGAGAGGAAGGACATTTAGTGAACGTCAGAGATGAGGGAAAACCGTTGATTAACCAAAGTCTATACTTCACATCCTCATATATAATACCGTGCTACCAGTTGTTTCCTAAGTTGTGCAAACACCGATCTACATCTGCATAGTCATATGTCCACGTGTGTCGTGAAGCACTTATAATTATGTTGGCCACCACAATTATAAATGTTTCCTTTCACAAATGTACATATCACCAGGCACACATATCTCAGTGGTAGACGTTGCTTAAATGGGCATCTAGGGAACGTCACGCTTAGTACAAAGGAACAAAGGATTCTCCCTTAAGTGTTAAAGTCACCGGGAAGTCTAGTTTCTAACGGTTTCTACAAAGTATCTAATAGCGTGGGTCTAAAAATAAATAAATTACCAGCAAGCGTATGTGTATGTAAAGTGCAAGGCGATAGGGAGGAGAGTCTACATGTATGTAGTTATAGTCTAGACTCTAAAACAACCTAGTTCTCTATAACCAAGGCTCTGGTACCAATCTGTAACACCCCCAAAATACCGCAGCGGAAGACTGTGTCATAGGGATGCTACTTCAGGGCACAAAGTACAAGATATAGAAAACGCACTCTAAATGAGACGTTTTTGAAAAGTTACCATTCGAATAGATAAAAGTCATAGTTTACAAAAACAAAGATCCCAAAGTAGAATAATGCATAAGTTTTTAAAGTGTATCGAATGGTAAACGATAAAAGTGAAAGTCTCCAAAAGCATGCCCTAAGACTCTCAGCTCCATACACCTGCTATCGCCTTCCTAACCTGAGATAAACATGCTTAAAAGTGTCAACACAAAGGTTGGTGAGTTCATAGAGTTTGTCTTAATACAGTTGAAAAGCCTATAAAGAATGTTCACACAGCAAAGGCATCGTAAATCCACTCAGTTGCAAGTCCCGTCATAAGAGACTTGTAACCTGTGTGTTCACAACCCACTGCTACAATATATAGTATGAGTAAGATATGTATAAGTTCATAACAACAGTTAAGCAATTTGTAGTGAGTCTACACTTCATCTCCGAAGACCTCACCTAAGTATGTATACTTCCATGGTTGTGCCCAGAACTAAATCTGGGGCCATTGGAAGTATAAATGTCTCCATGGTTGTGCCCAGAACTAAATCTGGGGCCATTGGAAGTATGTATGTATGTATCCATGGTTGTGCCCAGCAACTTAATCTGGGGCCATTGGAAGTCTCAAGAGTACACCATCACAGTTTAGTATAACACAGTTAAGTATAGTACAATCATGTATGTATGACATCAAGTATAATGAAATCAAGTATAATGTAGTCAAGTATAATGTTATGTGAATTTGTACAAGTAAGCAAGTAGTAGCATGTATCTCCCCCAAAGAGTTGATAAAACAATTATAAAAGAGTAGGGGCTATGACTCACCTTAAGTGATGATACTTGAAATGAAATGAAGTGAACAACAATGATCGGTTAACTGCCGCAACCTAGTATGAATGATGAACGATCTAATTTAGATCATGAAATGATGTTGAAAATGTCCATGCACATGTTTCTATACCACTCTAGTCTTTGGAAAAACACTTGTGTTATCAAAATATATAATCCAAGAATTTGGAAAAATATTGCTATTAGAAAATATAATAAGCTAGTTGTAATATATATATACTTATATATATATATCGTAAGTTTCCATGTTAGCATTGAAATACTCGGTTTGTAATCCTTGAAATGATGAAAATAAACTCGTAATAACTAATACTACTTTAGTTATAAAGCTTGGTACTTAATATTACTTCTAGCTCAAAAATGTACTTCGTAGTTTTTGTGCCAAATTTAATAAAAGCTGTCAAATATAAAGTGGTTTTAGCCGATATTCAAACGTGAATATCTTTGTCGTTACTTGTCCATTTTACTTGTTCTTTATGTCCACGGTTACGTCTTAGTATGTAGTAATATATTTTGGAAAGCTCGGCTCCTCCGGGTTATGTCTAAAGTCTCTTTTTGTACCATGAAAAACGTCCAACAGCAAACAAATTTCCAGAAAATACTTTTCGTCAACAATCTTGCAAAAATCATAACTTCTTCGTTATAAGCTCTTTTGAATCCATTCTTTCGCCTACGGATTCGTTTTTGAAAGTATTTTCTAAAAATTTTGCCAAAGTTCCCTTGGTGTTTACTGATTTTCCAGATTTTTACAAAACGGGACAGCATGTCTAAAATAGGTTCCAAATCAAGTTTTCAAGGTTTATAACTAATTTCTACCATCACCAAACCTCTTGTAATCACCACATAGCTAATCTAATCCTACCATACACCTTCTTAGGGTGCCATGGACTCCTAACCAAGTTATTATAGCAAGGGGATTCATAACTAAAAAGTTAGGGTTTGTATGTTCCATTTTTGACCAAATAAGTGGTGGTATAGCTAGTTGTACATGGTTTTTAGCATGGAAATCATGTAATACAAGTAAATATAAGATGTTTCATGTAAAAATAAAGTTGATAACTTACTTGATAAAATGAGATGATTAGATGGCTAGAAACCTTGGATTACTTGTGTGTTTGATGCAAGAATCTTGATTAGAATGATAAAATGAATAACTTTGGTGCTTTAAACTTTTGAAAACCATGGATTGATCATGGAGTTGGGAAAAAGTCGTGGGTTTGCTAGAGAGGATGAAGAAGATGAGAAAAAAATCTAACTTATCTAAAAGTGTGATTTATGATTCTTGAATTTTTGGTAAAGTAAGGTTTTTAGAGTTTATTAGTTTAATACTTAGGAGATTAATGCTAGAGGTTAAAAGGGTTCATGTGGCCTGTTTTGGTGAGCCAAGGAGGGGGGTAGGGGTGCTTGGTATTTAATTAGAAATCTAGTGTATCGTTAAGTGTTATTACGTGTTATTCGTTAAAATCAGGTACCGGGTTTAATAGCAATAAACGTTCACAAAGTTAACCGGGATGAAAATAATGTTATAATAATGTTAAAAACATATTAAAAATATGTTGGGTACATTTACTGAGTGATCGGGTGATTAATGTTTAGTTTTCACGAAAACCGTCGTTATATTCATACGCGTACGTTATAAATAAAATAAATTTCCAAAATACTGGGTAACTGAATGTTATAAGTTTTATGATGTTAAAATGGATATAAAAATATGTCGGGACCATTGTGGGAATATTTAGATATATTCGTCATGTATAAACCAGGTGTTAACGTTTACTATAATTACTTATACGTAAAAACGTTAAATGTTCTAAATATAGTAATTTGAAAATCCTGAGAGTGGTATAACATGAAAATGCTGTTATGATGATATGCAGACTATCTCCAGTCCGTATGCAGTGTCCTTAGCACTAATGAAATGAATTCGCACCTAAACCAATCCGGTTACGCGAATTTGAATACCCGTAAACTAAATTTACGATAAAATGAGTAATGCAAGTGAATGATGAAAACTTTTCCGGAAATGAATAGTGTTTAGTGAATAGTAAATTTCCCAAATGTTTCTCAGAATATCCAAATGACCTCGAAAATGATGAATAGTAAAACGATGAATAGTGTTTTGATGAATAGTGATTTATGAATAGTGTTTTTCCAAAGTTCCCGAAATGACCTGAAATGATCTGAAATGATGAGTTGTGACAGTCTTCCCCTCTAAAAGGAACTTCGTCCCGAAGTTCAGTTACTGTTAATCAGTTAAGTGTGTCAAAGCTTATGTATGTGGGTTTCTATCCAACTAGGTATGTTCTCGTGGTCAGACTTGATGAGGCAAACCTTCCCAATCCCGAGCATAGTCCTCAAAAGACCTCCTTTAGGTTAATCATTTAGGTAACCGATTTTCACTTAAGCCCACAACCCAATCAAACAAGAACAGTCATGAGATTAAGCTAAATCGGTTTGAGTGATGACTTTAACTTTTAGCTTGATTTTCGCAACCCAATCAAACAAGAACAGTCACTAGAACCAAGCTAAAAATCAAGGTCTGGATTCAACATCCTTGAAAAAGATCTTTTGAAAGATTGGCTCGACTTTGGAATTGCTTACACTAATCAAATTTCTAATGTTAGGGTGACTAAGGTTAATGCTGCTAGGTCTCAGATTAGTCAATGTTGTGTATAGGTCCTATATTAAGACTTAAGTGCTACTAAAATACGATAATTGTTCAAGAGAATGTACCCGATGTGCTACCGCGGACATGTTGGGTGATAGGATTTCCTAAGAAGTAAGCTCTGCCAATTGCGGGTGGAATCTCATTGGCCTCCTCTCGTGGCCCTTCAATTGCTGCTGCTAAGTTTGGACGGTTTCCTCCTTGGTTAAAATTCCTTTTCAACTTAGGACAGTTGTTCCGAAAGTGATCCGGGCTGTTACACTCATAGCATGTCTTTTGGTTCACTGGTTCTCTACACTGGTTTGCATAATGACCAGACTGTCTACAATTAGCACACATACGGCAGGGCACAGTCTTTTGGTGATGAAAGTTACATTTCGTACATTTAGGATGCTGGCCTAAATACTCTCTCTGACCCGAATTAGTCGCCGCAAAGGTCCTTACCCTTTTGTTGTCAGCTATCGCGCCCATCTGCTTATTCGGCTCGCTTGTTCCTTTCCTTTTCTCACTGTTCCTCAAGCTTCCATTTCTAACCATCTCATCTGTCAGAGTCCCTGCTCTTAATATTGCACTCTGAATTGTAGAAGGCTCAGTTGTTTTCACAATCCCACGAATTTCTGGGACAAGGCCATATATGTACCTCTCGATCCTCTTGGACTCAGGGGTAACTAGGTGTGGAACTAGTCTGGCTAATTCATGGAATCGATCTGTATAGGCTGCATGACCAGCCCCTATCATAGAGAGATGATAGAGTTCATCCTCCAGCTTTTGCATCTCGTTGTCCGGGCAGTATTCCTCCTTCAGTAATGCCTTAAAATCATCCCATGTCATACCTACAGCTGCCGCTCTACCCCTAGCTTGAATCTGCGTATTCCACCATGTCAATGCCTTTCCTGATAGTAAGCACATGGAATACTTCACCATTTGATGTGCTGCACAGTTACTAATGTCGATCACCGACTCCATCTTTTCAACCCATCGAGTATACACCAACGCGCCTCCTACACCATCGAAATCAATTGGCTTACATGACGTAAATTCCTTATACGTGCATCCGGTCCTAATGTTGTTGTTGCCATTACCATTCTGGCCTATACCATTGGTGTTGTTAATTCCGCTTTCGTGGTTTGCCAAGTTATTCATATGATCGCCAACTTGAGTGACAATAGTGGGGAGAAAGTTTTCAAGTTGTCGAGCGATGATGGCTTCAAAATCAGTATTTCCACCGTCGTTGTTATCATTGTTTTCAACGCCGTGACCACCTCCTCTACCTCCACGTCCACCAGTTCTTCCACCATCGTTACTTGGGTTACTAGTGTCATGAGCAGCTCCTCTACCTCCTCTACCTCCACGTCCACCAGTCCTTCCACCCCTTGGTGTTGCGCCTCCTCGAACAGAGCTACGAGTCACTCTCTTTGGTGCCATGATTTCCTGAGAGGAAGGACATTTAGTGAACGTCAGAGATGAGGGAAAACCGTTGATTAACCAAAGTCTATACTTCACATCCTCATATATAATACCGTGCTACCAGTTGTTTCCTAAGTTGTGCAAACACCGATCTACATCTGCATAGTCATATGTCCACGTGTGTCGTGAAGCACTTATAATTATGTTGGCCACCACAATTATAAATGTTTCCTTTCACAAATGTACATATCACCAGGCACACATATCTCAGTGGTAGACGTTGCTTAAATGGGCATCTAGGGAACGTCACGCTTAGTACAAAGGAACAAAGGATTCTCCCTTAAGTGTTAAAGTCACCGGGAAGTCTAGTTTCTAACGGTTTCTACAAAGTATCTAATAGCGTGGGTCTAAAAATAAATAAATTACCAGCAAGCGTATGTGTATGTAAAGTGCAAGGCGATAGGGAGGAGAGTCTACATGTATGTAGTTATAGTCTAGACTCTAAAACAACCTAGTTCTCTATAACCAAGGCTCTGGTACCAATCTGTAACACCCCCAAAATACCGCAGCGGAAGACTGTGTCATAGGGATGCTACTTCAGGGCACAAAGTACAAGATATAGAAAACGCACTCTAAATGAGACGTTTTTGAAAAGTTACCATTCGAATAGATAAAAGTCATAGTTTACAAAAACAAAGATCCCAAAGTAGAATAATGCATAAGTTTTTAAAGTGTATCGAATGGTAAACGATAAAAGTGAAAGTCTCCAAAAGCATGCCCTAAGACTCTCAGCTCCATACACCTGCTATCGCCTTCCTAACCTGAGATAAACATGCTTAAAAGTGTCAACACAAAGGTTGGTGAGTTCATAGAGTTTGTCTTAATACAGTTGAAAAGCCTATAAAGAATGTTCACACAGCAAAGGCATCGTAAATCCACTCAGTTGCAAGTCCCGTCATAAGAGACTTGTAACCTGTGTGTTCACAACCCACTGCTACAATATATAGTATGAGTAAGATATGTATAAGTTCATAACAACAGTTAAGCAATTTGTAGTGAGTCTACACTTCATCTCCGAAGACCTCACCTAAGTATGTATACTTCCATGGTTGTGCCCAGAACTAAATCTGGGGCCATTGGAAGTATAAATGTCTCCATGGTTGTGCCCAGAACTAAATCTGGGGCCATTGGAAGTATGTATGTATGTATCCATGGTTGTGCCCAGCAACTTAATCTGGGGCCATTGGAAGTCTCAAGAGTACACCATCACAGTTTAGTATAACACAGTTAAGTATAGTACAATCATGTATGTATGACATCAAGTATAATGAAATCAAGTATAATGTAGTCAAGTATAATGTTATGTGAATTTGTACAAGTAAGCAAGTAGTAGCATGTATCTCCCCCAAAGAGTTGATAAAACAATTATAAAAGAGTAGGGGCTATGACTCACCTTAAGTGATGATACTTGAAATGAAATGAAGTGAACAACAATGATCGGTTAACTGCCGCAACCTAGTATGAATGATGAACGATCTAATTTAGATCATGAAATGATGTTGAAAATGTCCATGCACATGTTTCTATACCACTCTAGTCTTTGGAAAAACACTTGTGTTATCAAAATATATAATCCAAGAATTTGGAAAAATATTGCTATTAGAAAATATAATAAGCTAGTTGTAATATATATATACTTATATATATATATCGTAAGTTTCCATGTTAGCATTGAAATACTCGGTTTGTAATCCTTGAAATGATGAAAATAAACTCGTAATAACTAATACTACTTTAGTTATAAAGCTTGGTACTTAATATTACTTCTAGCTCAAAAATGTACTTCGTAGTTTTTGTGCCAAATTTAATAAAAGCTGTCAAATATAAAGTGGTTTTAGCCGATATTCAAACGTGAATATCTTTGTCGTTACTTGTCCATTTTACTTGTTCTTTATGTCCACGGTTACGTCTTAGTATGTAGTAATATATTTTGGAAAGCTCGGCTCCTCCGGGTTATGTCTAAAGTCTCTTTTTGTACCATGAAAAACGTCCAACAGCAAACAAATTTCCAGAAAATACTTTTCGTCAACAATCTTGCAAAAATCATAACTTCTTCGTTATAAGCTCTTTTGAATCCATTCTTTCGCCTACGGATTCGTTTTTGAAAGTATTTTCTAAAAATTTTGCCAAAGTTCCCTTGGTGTTTACTGATTTTCCAGATTTTTACAAAACGGGACAGCATGTCTAAAATAGGTTCCAAATCAAGTTTTCAAGGTTTATAACTAATTTCTACCATCACCAAACCTCTTGTAATCACCACATAGCTAATCTAATCCTACCATACACCTTCTTAGGGTGCCATGGACTCCTAACCAAGTTATTATAGCAAGGGGATTCATAACTAAAAAGTTAGGGTTTGTATGTTCCATTTTTGACCAAATAAGTGGTGGTATAGCTAGTTGTACATGGTTTTTAGCATGGAAATCATGTAATACAAGTAAATATAAGATGTTTCATGTAAAAATAAAGTTGATAACTTACTTGATAAAATGAGATGATTAGATGGCTAGAAACCTTGGATTACTTGTGTGTTTGATGCAAGAATCTTGATTAGAATGATAAAATGAATAACTTTGGTGCTTTAAACTTTTGAAAACCATGGATTGATCATGGAGTTGGGAAAAAGTCGTGGGTTTGCTAGAGAGGATGAAGAAGATGAGAAAAAAATCTAACTTATCTAAAAGTGTGATTTATGATTCTTGAATTTTTGGTAAAGTAAGGTTTTTAGAGTTTATTAGTTTAATACTTAGGAGATTAATGCTAGAGGTTAAAAGGGTTCATGTGGCCTGTTTTGGTGAGCCAAGGAGGGGGGTAGGGGTGCTTGGTATTTAATTAGAAATCTAGTGTATCGTTAAGTGTTATTACGTGTTATTCGTTAAAATCAGGTACCGGGTTTAATAGCAATAAACGTTCACAAAGTTAACCGGGATGAAAATAATGTTATAATAATGTTAAAAACATATTAAAAATATGTTGGGTACATTTACTGAGTGATCGGGTGATTAATGTTTAGTTTTCACGAAAACCGTCGTTATATTCATACGCGTACGTTATAAATAAAATAAATTTCCAAAATACTGGGTAACTGAATGTTATAAGTTTTATGATGTTAAAATGGATATAAAAATATGTCGGGACCATTGTGGGAATATTTAGATATATTCGTCATGTATAAACCAGGTGTTAACGTTTACTATAATTACTTATACGTAAAAACGTTAAATGTTCTAAATATAGTAATTTGAAAATCCTGAGAGTGGTATAACATGAAAATGCTGTTATGATGATATGCAGACTATCTCCAGTCCGTATGCAGTGTCCTTAGCACTAATGAAATGAATTCGCACCTAAACCAATCCGGTTACGCGAATTTGAATACCCGTAAACTAAATTTACGATAAAATGAGTAATGCAAGTGAATGATGAAAACTTTTCCGGAAATGAATAGTGTTTAGTGAATAGTAAATTTCCCAAATGTTTCTCAGAATATCCAAATGACCTCGAAAATGATGAATAGTAAAACGATGAATAGTGTTTTGATGAATAGTGATTTATGAATAGTGTTTTTCCAAAGTTCCCGAAATGACCTGAAATGATCTGAAATGATGAGTTGTGACAACTGAATCTCACATTCTGCAAGGATTAATGAATGGTTAGGCTGTTTATTAGTCACAATATATTTAAATGACCTGCTACTGTATACCGTCTGGTTCTGTGGATCTTCTTGCAATAGCTCGTCAAGTGTAACACGGTTCCGTAGCTTTTCTTGTTCTATGTAATTGAGTCAAAGTTGCCACTTAAAAAACACAATCAATGCAATATACATAATCTCCTTACTGATTACAGGGTGATAGCCAGCTTAGAATTGCATTAAACAACATTAGTAACCGATGGATGCAGTTTTTCAAATACCCAAATTCTTGTACCAATATTGTTCACGTGTTTCCGCATAACAGACGTACATCTATACACTATTAACTGTATCTTGTTATGATTCAACTTATAATCTATCTGCTGATTTCAAGAATATAAATAAGCCCAAATAGCCCCTCAAATTGTAATTACCTGCCCGCTGGCGACGCTCGGTATCATGTTCCGGTGTGTCGGAAATTGTAGATCCTGATAAAAATGAAGTACAGCTAACCCATGAAAAGTTCCAGAATGGTTCATGCGAATATACTTGTCACCAGTAGGAGAAGGTTGCATGGAATGTTCAGCCCGCGTATCTATACACAACAAAATAATTTGCTTTAACTCAATGGCATCAAGGAAATGGATAGCTAAACAAAGAAACAAAAAATGAAGCAGGAAAGGTATTAGGCCTTGAACCTGTCACAAAATTGACTGTAGGAACTACATGCTTGTTTTCGGCTTTTGTTAAGCCTTTCCAGTGTAGTATGAGCCCATGAGATTGTTTTATAGGTATCGGTGGTTCCGAAATCAAGCAAAACCGAGTCTTGAGAATTCTCTTAACATGTTGTGCTAACATGTGTAGCTGCAACAGGAATGCCAGGAGCAGAAGTGACCGTGGGCATGCCTGTTCATAACATAAGTAATTTTCCACAATTAACCCCTAGATGTTCATGAAAGAATGGATACCAAATTAATTACTATAAGGTATGTATAAGTTATGCCATTACGATTCTTGAAAAGAAGCTACCTTAACATTTCACCTGACACCAGGAAGTTTTGTTGTGAATCGCTGACAATAACAGGTGTGTTTGGTTCCATTGTAAACAAAACATGGTTTTGTTTATCACTCGTTTCACTGATGCAGGAGCTTCTAAACTGAGCTGATATACACATCTGATACATGAATTTACAGCCTGATCCAAACATTATTTCTTTATGTAATAAACTGATCCAAACACCGCTTCATTTACATGTTTGTTTACAAAAGAAAAAACCTCCTAAGTTTCTGAAACCTAATATGTCATAAATTAAGCGCAATAAATAATGTTTATGGGATCAAACAATTTACTAAAGGATAAAACAGATGAGAATGATTGGAGTAAAAACAGATGGCAAACAAAGAACGGAAAATAAGTTGTATGAGTCATATTGTAAAGCATACAATGTATGATGTGCAGTTGAGTGTCTAACAGGTGAGGCCTGCGTCTGTGATTATGGTATGCGCAGCCATCCTAAAACGACAACAAACATACAATAAGACACATTGTAGAATACGCAACAACAGATAATCACATAGTATCATAAGTAAGAAGTTAAATGGTTCTATTACGTGTACGTCCATAGTATCTCCGAGTAGTTGTAACATAGGGCTGCAATTCAATTTGTAGCATCTCAGAAGCAGAAAAGAAAAGAAACAGCAAAAATGAAACCATTTTGTCATTCATTAATTAATCAATCAGAATTGCTACCTGTAAAACTACTATTTACAGCTGCTAACACGTACCTGTAGTTGTTGTTAGTAATCCAGATGTCGGCCCAGCTGGGCTAATAAACGGCCGAGCATGTGAGATGATACCCTGAGAAAAATCCAGATTGGTCACCCCAGCTGTTGCGATCGTTCGTGATGAACTAATAATGGGTTGTTCATGTGAAAAGATAGGCTGACATAAATCCAAATTATTTGAAACAGATCCCAGTTGTGTTTGATCATTGAAACTAATAGGAAAGTAATTAGTATCCTTACAATTGCAGTCATGTTTCAGCATGTTATAGAAAATCTTTGCAGTTTCATAGTGTGTGTTAGTACCTTGAAATTATTTGAGCAATTGGCATTTTCGAATGCCTTGCGTGTATCTGATATGGTAATATCTAGACCTGCAACTCGGCAATGGGGATCCTCTTTAACTGTATGTTTGAGACAGTTTGCCATGTTATATCTATCAACTGGAAAAAATATAAAGCAATCATAAATATATTCTGAATTAATAAGATGGGTTATAAGGTTATCATCCTTCTAAGGTTCTAAATGTCTATACATACTCATGAAACTGGAACCACGTATAAACACATAAAGTGACAGTTTCTAAACACCATAAACTAAACATGTAAGTCAAAATACAATGGCTGCTAATTTAATACTTGGAAGATGTACCTCAAATTTTGACTCCTCACCTTCGGTAAATATAACAGTAGTAGTGTCAGGAGGAATAACATCAATGGCATCTTGCATATATCGACCTGCACACAACATACTTACCCAATTTAACCTGATCCCATTTTTACCCATCAACCAACCTGCCTAACCCATCCACCTTGCCACCTCTAGGTAAACATTTGTATTTATAAGGATACTCATATTATAAAACAATGAAAAGCTGTCCAAAAGTAGAAAACTCTGGAATGGATATGAGCTAATTTACATCTAGAATGAACAAAAAAAAACTTCCACGACGTTATAATCGGGAAATAAAGATCTGAAAGTGGGGGGTTTTGTGCTCACAATTAAAAAAGAACAAATTAATGATATGTTGTGCATCTCTATGTAATGTAAAATATCTACCAGCAATAAACTTCACAGTGAGGAGAAATACCATAAGTTATCGAAATTTACCTTTTTTGCTTCGTTTTTTCTCTCTTCCAAACAATTACACTGCCACCAAAATCAGAGGATGCTAACAGATTCCCACCATGATTCCATGCAACTGCGATCACTCCCTGTAATCGTAATAAAGAACATAAAGTTGGGTTTTATGTCAAACAGATCATTGTGAAACAATGTGTGTCATATACATGAAAAGGTAAAGAACTCTAAAAACGAATGATCACATATCAACAACAATAACCAACGCAATTAGTATCACGAAACATATGATAGCAACAACTGCGAAAAAAAAACGTACAAAATAAGTGTCAAATAACAAAAAGTTGCATACAGAGAATCGTTGTAGCCGAAAAGCAACTAACCTTTGTAGATCCAGAATGGTGATCGTCCAAGTGCTGGTTTGAGGGTGCACAAACATAGGGTTTATGCCGAAACCATTATATACAGTCTAAAAACTACACAGTAGTCAAAGAAGAAAAACAAAAACATAATAAGTAGAATAACAAATTTGAGATAAGAGTTAACCATTGATTGTTTTTTCACATTCAGTGTCTTGATGGTGTCTGCATCAGTCAGTGTTAGGGTTTTGAGGAAAAAAAAAGTCCGGATATGAATATTAGGGTTTTGTGTGATTTTGTGTGATGAATGAATAAAAGGTCGATATATGAGTTTCCTAAGAAAATATATGTATGATATTTTTTTTGTTCATTATATTTTGGTTTGCTGGACATAACACATAAAATAAGTTGATCTAGTGGTAAAAATAGTTATCAATGAACCAATAGATCATAGGTTCGAATCTTGCAAAATTAATTTTTACAACCATAAAATCCGAATTTAAATCCATCCGAATTTATAAATTATAAAAATTGCTTACATGGACATAATGTGATGACATGGCAGATGACATGGCTGAAATTGAATTACTGGGCATTGACTGGACAATGACTGGACATATCCTTCAAATGCCTCCTGTTATATATAATGTAGAGATATATATATATATAACAGGAGGCGTTACACGCGTATTGCCACCTCATTGCCCAGTCATTGCCATGTAATTCATTTTCTGCCATGTCATCACAATCTGTCCATGTAAGCAATATTTATAATTTTTTTTAAATCATATTTCGAAATTTTGTTAAAAATCCGGATTTTATTAAAAAATTGTTGGGCGTCAGAATTGAACCTACGACCTATAGGTTTATCAATAGTCAAGTTTACCATTGGACTAAGTTTATTTTTGAGTTATGTTTTCCAAAACAAAATCTATATCCATAATTAAGTTACAAAAGCTATTATTTATTCTTAAAAAAAACACCCGTATATTGTTTCATAAAAATAAAAACCCTAATCACATATACTCTCTCGGTTTTCACTGCTCCAAGAGACATGTTTTATCTTTGTAACAAATTCTTATGCTAAAACGTGTTTTTATGGTTTTCAGTTGCTAATGATCTTATGTTGTTTATTGTATTTGCAGAAGTATTTTGGATGCTTTAGGTGTACGTTTGTGTTTCTAAATATGATACTCAGCAGTATTGTTCCACCATGCAGCAGGTTATGCAAAACCCACAGTTCATGAACATGGCTGAGCGCCTTGGTAGCGCCATGACGCAATTGTGTTTATTTATTTTTAGTTATTATGTATACTGAAAGTTCATCATGGAACTGGAGAATTTGATTGCAATTTTCATAAGCAGGTATGCATCTTTTTCTTAAAAGCCTAATGATGAAATTCTATTTTTTAGGTATTATGTTTATCAGAAGTTCGTAGTTTCTTCTGAAAACCATAACGAACTACATGAAGAACATGTATTATCTGCTCATATGGTTTTCATATCAGTACTGCGTTTGAACCAAAGGAATGCAGGGGGTAAAAGCTAATGACTTCATCTTTTTATGACAAATTGACATGGTTTTCTAAGATCTTTCTGTATGCCATTATTTAATTCCGTTAATCCACTTTCATTACAAATCTCAAAAAATTATTTTTTCTAATGGTTTCAGGGTGAAAGCTTTTATAATCCATACATACCTTAGACTCTAGACTAGACATGTGCACAGGTCATATTCATGGAAGGTAAACCAAATCCTCTAATTGTGGTTAAAAGAGATGGAGGTTGTAACTATGCTTCAACGGATCTTGCAGCCCTATGGTTGGTTCTTTTTATATTTCTCTACTTTTTGATATTTCATTCAAACTAGGTTTTAAATCATGTTGCAGGTTACCATAAGAAAGTGTAAAATCCAATTGGTATATTTTCTGAAACCGTCTGCTCATACTCTGTAGGTATCGTCTCAATGTTGAAAAAGCGGAGTGGATAATAGCCTTTACTTGTCTAGGACATTTAAATGAATGTTACTCGGTAACATATGTGACTTATTTTGTGCCTTTACTTGTCTAGGACCTTGATACCATCTTCATCAGAGCTCCAATCAAAAGGAAAGTGCGTTCTAAGGTTATTACTCAACACTAAAGTTATTGAAAGTGGTGACAAATACCCTGAAGGTAATTACTGTTTACTATCTAGATTTTATGCGTTCATTTTTCTTTGACCCGTCTTAGTCATTGAACTATTTTTTTATCCACGTCATTAATAGATGGCTTCATGTTGCAAATGACTCTTTCCCACATGAAGAGTTTCAGCCACAAGAAAACGGCCCGACCACTACTACTGCACAGAATGCTCATCTACCTAAAAACAGCCCTAGCAACTCTGCTGCACAGAATGCTTACCCTAGGCGTTTAGGACATGGTAAGCTGAACCCGTAAATGCATTAACATTTATGCAACCTGTTACTTGCACCCATTTTTATGCTCATCTACCTCTCTTCATGTTTATCATTATTGCCTGGTCTTTACAAAGAAGATACTTTAAATTTGGATGCAAATAATCTATAATAATATTTTATACTTTAGTGTGCATCTGCTGTAAGCTTGAGTTTTTATTTGATACAAATCCATCCTTTATGAACTCTGTTTTGACAAAATGTATAATACAATGTGTTAGGTTCACTACTAAAGCAACAATATTAAAAATCAACACATTGAAGCCATGATATTATCAGAGATGTTCAACTTGCGGGCGAAAAGTCATAAACGAATTTCCAGTACCAAAATGCAATAACCATGGGCCCCATGAAATTCCTGAACCCAATTTTTTATATGTAAGATATGAAAATTATCAGGTACTTCCGTCAGTCAATTGAAAATTGCTACATTTCACTTGAACATGCATTTTAAGTTTAATGTTTTGAGTATTTGTAGGATTATTCTAAATGTATGTTTAGCACAAATACTATAGGAATCCAGCTTAGTAAAAGAACACCACTACTTTGTTTCCATCTGGTGGATTCAACTTTATTAGCTGAAGGTATTTACAAATTTTACATTTTTAAGGTCTATTTAGTATTTCACTTTGAAGGTCTGAGATGGTTTCGATTTGGTGCAGGAGATTATTACAGGTGTATGTCAGGTCGAGCCAAGGGTCAAATACTCAAGCCTGGTCACATGTCAGGTCAGGTATAGTTATGTCCAATCAGCTCAAGTCCACTTATTAAAATACTGCAAGTGTATCTCGATCGGGTCAAGGGTCAAATACTCGAGTAAGTATTATAATTGTTCTTTCATAAAACAATTTGGAATAGAACGTTAGCAGACCCATGGCAAGATCGAGTGATTGTAGGTGGCGTTGATGTTGAGGTTCCTGAGGTTAGTCCAACGCTTTCCGTTGGTTCATTTATTTTTATTAATCCGGACTCACATATGCTTATCGAGTTTGGTAGTCTGTACGTTGCAAATCATTTTGATATGTAGGATGCAGAAGGCATTCTTAATGCCAATATTGGAAGCTATATGGGTTGTGTAGATTTGTGGCAGAATGAAAATCAAAGCAATGATAATTTTGATCCTTAATCTATACATGATAAGAGGTTGGAAGTTGTGAGCATATCAGGTACTTGGCACCTCTGAAAGCTTCAGGTAATATATAACTATTTTTAACTATGTCTACATTGACAGCGATTTCGGCATTTTTTTACACAGTGGTTCACAAAAGAAAAATATGATGCTTTTGTTATGTTTTTGTAGTACGTGGTTCACGTTGTTGGTAATGATAGAACACGACTTGATATTCCTTATGGCCCTTTTTGGGAATCTTAACGATTATTTGCATAAATTCATTATCCTTCATTTGTTTACAATAATGATTGGTGTAACTTCCTTTTAGATTGTTGGGCAAAACTAGATCAACGACCAAACTGTGAATAAAAAACCCTCTTACACTTAATGAGCTGCGAGATGCTTATGTAATTTTTAGGGTTGCAAAAGTTAGTCACTTCCATCTTAAACATCAATGCCTCATGATATGCAAGTAAATTAGACATGGAGATTTTTTGCTGTGTTCAATGCTATATTTGCTTCAGAGGTGATTAAATATGCTCTGAAAATAGTACGTTTCTACAATTATACAGTTTTGGTTAATAAACTGAATTTGAATATGATCTTTGTTAAATATATGCCACCCCGTCATTTGAGATGTATGTTCTTGAAAAACTTTGCAATAACCAGATAAAATTGCATTATAACTCATATATTTTGCCACTTATAATGTTGTATTTTCCAGCTGTCGGATCTAAAATTGACATAAAAAAATCTCAAGTGAATGATGAAGACTGTCAAGAACTCAAGATTCAAGACATCAATGTTAGTTTTTTGTTTATGTTGTGTCATTTTTCCAATGCCAACTTATTTGGGTAATTTGGTTAGGTTCTAATTGTGGAACACATTTTCTTTTATGTGTAGACTTTGCAAGATGAAATGATGGACATTGGAATACAAGAGTGTCTTGGTAGAAGCTCTAGCGTGCCTGATGACAGAACTTGTGAAGGGGTAAAATGACCGATTCTTGATCAACCTTTAGAATCTTAAAATACTATATTTCCTTTTTATGTATTTGAGATCTTCTATTCAACTTAACCGTAAAAATGGTGTGTTTTCAATAGGTGGCTGGAACCGAGGAGGGTGGATTTTGGAAGTTGTATACATTAGAATAAACCTTTTGCGATTTTCAACCAATTTGACCCGTTTGAGATAAGACACAACCAAATTGACCATTCGTTAATAAATAGATCAAAGATTCCTCCTCTACTATTTTGGTAATAAAAGTCGTTTCTTGCTTTGGGTCATATTGTTGTTTCTTTACTTAATATGTTTATGCAGAACAACAACGGGTCTCAAAAGATTTCCGGATTATAGCTTAAAGATCTTTACAAATCTTTTGTAAGCGAGTACCCTATTGTGACCATTGAAGACCCCTTTGACCAAGATGATTGGGAACACTATGGCAAGAAGACTGCTAAATGTGGTGACAAAGTACAGCTTGTTGGAGACGATCTTTTAGTCACTAACCCAACCGTTAGATTTTCCACTTTTGAATCAATCCCAACTTTGTTTGATCAAAAAATGTAAGTTATTTCTACCCTTCAACTATGTTTACAGCGAGTTAAGAAGGCAATAGAGGAGAAGACATGTAACGCCCTTCTACTCAATGTACTTCACAGATCATCTACCAGAATCTGAGGTTATTGCAAAAAGTCATAAATTATTCCCATTTGTTTGTTTAATCTTAGGTTAACCAAATTGGATCGGTGACTGAGAGAATTGAAGCTGTGAAGATGCTTGGGGTGTGATGGCCAGTCATCGCAGGTATAATGAAGTCACTAACCGTAAATATGATCTCCACATTTGTTCTTGCATCATCTTTGCATAAATAATGATCTGATATTGTGTCACACTGGAGAAATAGAATACACCTTCATTGTTGATCTCGCTGTGGGTTTGGCAACGGTATATAGTCACTATTTCTAACAAAAACTATATATAGCAATAAGCACCTCGAGTCATAGTGTGATACTGATGATATGATGTAATCACACTCAATGTAGGTCTCAACGTCTTGGTTAATACAATCAGGTTTGATTATTCTCACCTTCCCAACACATGTATCATTTCAAAACCAATAAATTTTGCTGGTTGCCTTTAATAAAATAAAAATTAGTTAACAAGTTTCTATTACTCCGTATTTTGCTGTTTACCTTTAAGAAAATAAAAATTACAGTTGTATTTAGAACTTTTTTATGTTTAACACTAACAAAGATATCTGTAACTTTAAAGGAGTCCCACTTTTCAAGAGCTCACAATGATCAGTTATTACAGAATCAAAAAGTATGTTACAAATAGTTCATGTGTTTTAGTGTACTCATTGCGAAATTTTTTATCAATAGCAATCAAGTGGTCAAGTTCAGTTCCAAATTTTAGTTTAAATTCAGTAGCCGGGCACATTAAGCATTTCTACAAAAGAGTTTAAAGGATTAGAAATGTAATGAAACCATCAAGTTTTTGTGTTAAGGTTGCTTTCTTAATGAAGAAAACAATTTGCATATTTACAATTGTATCATTTAATAAACTGATATGGCCCCAACCAGTAGCCCAAGTGACACACCAACTAGAGACAGACCCAAGATACTCAATACAATACATTACTTTTTGTCAATCTTTGTTTTAAGTGGTTTAAATTTGTAAGTAAAGCTAAGTTGTCAAGTCACCTATTAGCATTGATCTAAATTGGAAATGAGTTATAGAATAAAGCCAAATAGTTAACCTTATTACTTTAGTATAAAAGTTTGCAGCAAGTTTGTAAGTTGTCCTTGCGTATCTTGAGTTACATAATATTAAGAAAAAAATGTGTATTGTTTCAGTTTATGAAGAAACAACTGGGTTGATGGTAAATAATCCAGTTTTCAGACACACAAGGTATGAATTTACACAATATCACTCCCTTTGAGATTGCTATAATTTGAATCCTGCTTAATGTAATTGCTCTTCAATCTTGCAGCCCCTGTCTCATGAGTTGGCCCTTGAATATTTGGAAATATATTTTTTGGTATCCAGGTTTGTACACTTCGGTTTGTTACTTTGTTTTACATTTTTTCCAGAATTAATTGTACTGTAAGAGTTTTTTGGACTGAAAAATGTCTTAGGGCTTTTTGGACAAAGCATATTTAGAATTATATGTCTACTTGAATAATCATAAAAACATTTTAAGGGCTGTTTGGAAAAGAACATGTTTGGGTCGATTTGGGTTGTATATCTAACATGTCAAATGGCTAAGTTCTTAGGACAAATTTAAACATGAAAAGTTAAAGCAATCAAATGTAATTGTGTGCCTACAACCAACTAATCTGTTGTAAAAATAGCAAGAGCTTTTATAAACTATTTCATATAATAGACCAAATGTGTTTTGTAAAAATGGCCAACTATATGACAGTCAAACGATATATTATTATAATGTGGTTTTAACTTACAGTTGACAAACGTTCTGGAAAGAAACAAGAAATCAAAGTAACAAAAAAGGTTTCTGACACCAATCATGATTTCTCTATAGAATTCTATGCTAAGACAAGATCTGAACCGCTTTCAAGCTATGGTTATCATGATGCTCATGAGAGTAGTTTGAAATACACTAAGGACCAAGAATTTGAAGAATATGAACTAATAAACCTTTACTTTGTATATCAGATATCATATGCATATAACTTTGTTTGGCTTAATTGAAGAAACGGGTTAGCCGGAAAACATTCTATATTTTATCTTTTTAGAAAGAAAAAAGGCTTTATTTGATTGAAAAAAATATTTAAATTTTATTATACGAAAAAGGTTTAAGTATGCCAAGAAGATTTATTAGACTGATAAATAAATTTTGCTTTAAGTTAGAATGTGTTGAGGTATAATTTTCTTTGAAAATCGAGCTGATTTTTTAGGTTACAATCATTATAGATTTTGAAGTTGTTGATTTACATATTTATATAGTTTTGAATTTTAACAAGTTATACTTGTTGAAGCTGTTATGGATAATATATGTACTTTTAGCTTATGTCTCAATTTTCAAAACTAAACTTTGGACGACATCATGATTGTAACTGTGTTTCTTCACATGAACACATGCACATGAAAGAACGGAATCAAAAGAGTTCAAAGTACTTAAAATTAAGAATTAAAACCCATCTGCTGATCTGCATAATAATATAATTGCGGGCTCTTTATAGACTAAAGTTCGAGTTGTCATTTAGTCTTATTCTCTAGAAATGTGCCTATTTTATATTTCTCTCCTAATTTCCGGAGTGTGAAAAACATTACTACTTTAACTTCATGCAAAGTTGAACCCTTTTATATCTAATTTTATGCACACGTTTATATTATTCATTGATGATGCATGACAAGTAATGAGACCATGTAGTGTGTATCAACAAATTAGAACTATTTTTAGGCATTTGTTACCAACTATTGGTTGAGTTATTGAACATACTTAATCTTAATTAGAATAGAACTCAAATATTTGAGTAAATTAACGCAATAGGTGCTCTACAAATTAGTTTTAACATTCACTATTGTGTTTAGCTAAAACTCACTTTGAAACTAACGTACCTACCCATTCTAAACACTTCTATCATTTGCCATTGTTTCAAGAGGAATCCAACAACTCTCTAACTATAAGCAAGGATTCTTTGTGTCACTCAATACACTTACATTATATTATTAGTCATTGTTAAGAAATTAAATTCTATATTTGGGCCAAATCAACACCTGGGCTCTGTTCTATATTTGTGTCACCCTGCATTATAAGCAAGGATTCTTTGTGTCACTCAATACACTTACATTATATTGTGTCACTCAATACACTTACATTAACTATATTATTACTCAATACACTTACATTATATGTGTGTGTGTGTGTGTGTGTGTGTGAATTCAACTTTTGGTTCATCTCGGTTTACATTTTGCCAAAACTATATGTACACCGAAAATCGAATATTTAGTTCGATTCGATTCGATTTTGACAAATTCGATTCAAATACAGATTTCGGTTTTTGGTCATGCGAGTATTAGCCGATTTGTGATCACCTTGCATCTTATTTCTATATTTGGGCCAAATCAACACCTGGGCACTGTTCAATTAAAGTTGGGCCTAATAGTAGATGTGTCTTATCTAGTCTTCAACACCTGGGCCAAATCAACACCTGGGCTCGGTTCAATTAAAGTTGGGCCTAATAGTAGATGTGTCATATCTAGTCTTCAACAATCTCCCAACTTTATAAAAAGCAATCTCACCATTTTTCTCTATGAACTTTTTCCTAATCACTTGGATTATTTTTACTTGTATGGTTAAAAAAAATTGTTACTTCTATACGTATATTTATAAGTGTGGCTCATCAGGTTTGTAAAATTCTAGGAAAAGCATGGACATCTTTACATACTCTGAAGGAACCAGAAAAATAGCTTGTGGGGGGTAAAATTTTCTTTTTTGACAATAGCAACAAACTACGGAAGAAAACCTATGATTGAAATAATAAATCGAGTATTGTTAGTTAGAGATAAATGATTTATAAGGTTTTAAAGTGTTGAATGTTGGGTTTTAGTAAGTGGGTAGGGGCAATTTGAGTTTTGAGTGGGGGCACTTTCGAAAAAAGGTCAAACGTAAAAACTATTTACACTAAAATCTCAACTTTTTTGACGAGCCATGAGGGGCATCGGCCCCCATAGTATAACTATGGATCCGTCCCTACATACTCCACGTAAACTATAGAAATCGTGGAACTTTTCCGTACTCATGAGAGACGTAACATGTAGATCATAAAACTCGTCTACCAAAAATTAAAAGATAATATTGGATTAATTGTTACGCATATATTGTTAGTGGCGAACTGGCGGACTCAATACTAGGAGTGATCAGATTAATAATTTTTTTCTACGATAACACGATGAACTAACAAAATAATACCATACCATTGTCACAACACCAAACTAAGGGCGCTTAAAATTGCATTTTCATTCTCTCCCTTTTCTCTCTCACCATAACCGTTTCCCCGCCATTTCTCGCCACTAAAATAGCTACAAATCCTCCTTTTCTTCATCAATTACTGATTCATTTTCACCCTAGTTTTCATATTTCGATTCAGAATTTCATTACGATCTGATTGGTACTTTCTATTTCCATTTTGCCCAAATTTTACTAAAACCCTAATTTTGCAATTCATCATAATTGAGCTTAGTGGAATACAAATTTCATCAATTAAGGTGTATTTTAGATTTAGTATTCTATTAGTATTGCAAAATGTCAAATAGTAGACCTAAACGAAAAACTAAAAGATCAGCGAGATACGAGGATTATGTTAGTGATAGTATTACAGATAAAACTAATAAGAATAGTAGTGATAGTAGTGGAGCAATTGGTGGGGAAAATGTGTCAGGCAAAGGTGATGTTCAGGAGACTATGGGAAGTGAGAGTATGGGAAATGGTGATAATGATTGTTTGAGTGGTCAAGTTGTGAATATTGTATGTAAAGATGGTGAAACTGGTGGTGATAATCAAGGGCGTGTTGTTGTTAGTAAAGAGGAGGAGCTGATAGTTAGTGTTAAGAATGGTGAAACAGGTGTAGTGGAAAATGTTGAGGCTAAGAATGGTGATAGTAAGTCAGGAGTTGAGGAAGAAGGTATAGTTGATATGCAAGCTGAGGTGGTAGCTAATTCGTTCAGTTATAGTGTATAGATTTCTCCAAGGTATTCAAAAGAAATATGAATAACCCGAGGTTGTAGTCCGTGTGAAGGTGTGAATGGAATAGTGATAAACGTGTCGTGAAATCGTGTAGTGAAATGGGATAAAAGAGATATGATGAGATTTATACTAATTGTGATTAAATAAAAGCACAAATTAACAATTAAGCAAGTAAATCTAATTACCAAATAACACGTAAGCTAAAATGTAACGTAAAACTAAAAACGCGAGATAAACAGGAAATAACGTAACTAAAAAGGCAAACTAAAGGGGAAAGGCACCTAAAATTCTAAAATTACTTTCTAAAAGTCCTATATGCTTAAAAAAATCAGGAAATATATATATATATATATATATATATATATATATATATATTGGCTTTTTATTTATTTATTATGAATCAAAAACTAATTAAAAAGGGAAAATAAAAGAAAAATAGAAAATCAACTTAGAAAATTATCAAAAATTAAAGAAGACTATTTTATGAAATAGAAAATGAAATGGAAAAAGAAAATTTGGAAATTAAAGAAAATTTAACTAAAAACGCAAAGTCACGGGAAATCCCGAGCCTTTTTTACAATTTTAAGAAATTTAAGTGCAAATCCTAATTTTTTAAATTTCCTAGATAAAACTAATTAAAAGAAGACTACAGAAAAAAGGTTGACATTTTTTTGGTTATTTTTGAATTTTTTATGAATTAATTACTATTAGAAAGAGATTAAATTGAGAAAAGTGCTAAATGAAAAGGAAGAAATCCCAAAAATTATCAGAAAGTCTAAAATGCTATAGAGAACTTAGGAAAATTAAGAAAAGTGAAAAGCTAATATGGATTAAGCTGGAGAAGGGCTTATCAGTGAATCAAGGCTTAAAAGGATCGAGTGGTTAAGTATTAAAGGGTGCAAGGGTCTAATGAAATAAGTCCCAAGGGCAAATAGTAGGAGTGTGTGGGGGTGAGCTGGGTGGCTCGAGTTCGAATCCCAACAATGACTTTTTGTAAAACTATTTTTTTTAATTTTCTTTTTTCAAAACTTTAAAATAACTAATGATAAGCAACTTTTGTGAAAAACTTTTTGCTAAAAAGATAAAATAAGCTCAGAAACAGCAACTAAACCTACAAGTTAACACTATAAAGTTAAAATGAAAAACTAATGGACTAGCAGCCTACTCTAATGATGCAAAAGCTAAACCACAAGTGTGCAAAAGCTAAAAGCTACTAGTACTTATACCTAAAAAGCTGAATTGATTGACTAAATAAGCCAACACTAGCTGTGACACCTCAAAATAAGCTAAACTTATACTGATTCCTACTCAGTGTATGCTGAGCTCTTGGTTTAAAATTGCGCGCATCGTTGCGCTCGCATCGCGCATCAGAGTGATGCGTTTGAAAAAACGCAACGCAAAACCTGATGCGAGGTTGTTCCCGGATGCGGCCTAATGCGAACGCATCACATCGCAACAGTGCATTGCTCGCATCGGACGCATCACTTCACAACAGTTTTAGTTTTGACTTTTATAGTTTAAGTTGAATTTGTCTCTGGTCAAACCAATAAGTTGACATATTTGATATTATAGTGTTAGGTCACCATTTAGTAAACACAAGTATAAGAAATGAGATGAGAATAAGATATGGTTGATTATGAGACTTATGAAGATTGAAAGAACAAGAGTTTCATTAAGATAATCAAATAACCAACAATATTAATGTTTACATAAGCTTAGTATATATAGGGGAGGAGTAGGGCAACACTCCCTTCCTCCCTCATTCATCTCAAACGTGGGCTTCAAGGCCCATTGGACTAGAATACATAAGCCTTGTAACATAAACATAAAGAAATAAATAACTAAGCAACCTATTACAAAAGGTAATGACCGAGACTTGACTAAAATACAAAAGTATGTTCCCAACAATCTCCCCCTAAGGGTCGGTCATCACGGTTGCTTGACGTCTTCATCATTGTGGTTGACTTGTGACATGTAAAACTTTAGACGTCTTCAAAAATTGTAGTGTAATGAATGCACTTTGCTCTATGTCTTTGTTCTTTGGTGATGATGTAGTGATTGTGTTATGAAGTAGTCTGTCATTCGTCACTCCTGCGTCTGTGGTGGTCGTCCGCCATTCCAACATACTCATACATCTTAGGACTTAGACTTTGATACGTGGGAATCGCACCAGGCTTTACCTCTCAAGGGATCTTGAGAAGCTTACAACCCCCACCAGGCAGTGTACCTGATCGTTGTAGTATAGTATAGTGACAAGTACCGGGGGATTGATCGTTCAGCTAGGAATAGTGTCGCTAGGATTAGAAAACCTAAATACTAGTTCTAAAGATGAGGGAAGATTATTTTTGTGTTTTTATATTTTTAAGAAAGCAATTTAAAATCTCGGGTTTGAAGGATTTGGGCGGAATTAGTTGCTACTCAACTAACCCAATACTAAGATGCAATCAAAATAAAATACTAAAAATGAAAATAAACTAATTTATACTAAAGTTGTGAGCAGTAATTGGAGAAAATGTGTTTACTTAGATTTCACTACTCCCTAGACATCTTTTACACGTTAATTACTTGTTATAATTGTATGGATGACGGATCGTATTCCTTAATACCATTCATGGGGTGGCACACTTAACTCCCTAATTCTATGAGCACTTATCTCCTCCTACACCATGCCCATCACAACTATAGGGATTGTAAACAGTGGCTCATGCATTAATTACAACCAATAAAGACCTAGTGCGCGTCGATTCATGTTTCTTAAGACGTTCAAGCATGTTACCAATTGGAGATCTGCCAGCTTTCTTAAGCTAACATATAAATCATTCATCCAAGACAAGAATAAACAAGTAATCAACACATAATCAACATCTAGGTTTCATTAGATCTAAGCAAACACAAGATAGATCTAGCCTAGCATGATGGAATTAAGACAAGAACAAGATATAGACAACCAACACATAGAAATATTGATTGAATTAAAGGAACACTTATCTTGATTACACATGCAAGGTATCAAGGGGTTGGAACCCTTGAAAAACCTGTAAAGTTACACCAAAATCGTACTTAGGGTTTCTCCCAAAACTTCTCTCTTTAATGTGAAAAATTAGAAAACTATATATAGAAAAAGAGGGGCTGACGGCGTCAAGACAAAGTTTGTGACGCCGTCACCTCGCCGCCAAAACTCTTCTCGGACTGCCTTGATCTACATTTGACGCCGTCAAGTATTAATCATTTCCAGGCCGTCATGACTTTTACTCTTGACGCCCTACCTTCATGACGCCGTCAAATCTCTTCTGGACCGTCATGGAATTTTGCTCTTGACGCCGTCAGGAAATTACTCTTGACGCCGTCACCTACTGTTCCCAGCATGGAAAATTAAGACTTTGGCGTTTTCTTCACTTTTATGCTCCAAAAATGTCCGAATTGCTTCCTTTTCTAGATTTCACTCCCAAAGTACCTAAAATCACAAAAGGAACGATTTAGGGCAATATTTGATCAAATAAATTCGAATTCAGGCTTAAATGACATTTTTCGCCTCATCATATACCCTTACACTTGAGATTTGCTTGTCCTCAAGCAAATGTGCTTTTATTCTACTCTAAAGACAAGTTAGGGGTCATTTAACACTAATATAAAAGTAATTACAACAAATAATCGTTCCACTAAAGACCAATAGACAAGCACGGAGGTCATGTACTAGCATCTCACAAATAGTGTTTAGATACTCACATCTCTCGGGTGTAATAAAGTGTAAATTACAATATGGAAACGAAAGATATCTCTCACTACCTGTCATAGCAAAATAGATTACCATAGGCTTGGGAAAGGATCAAACCTCCACCACATGGCGTAAGCGCCTAGGATAAACTATCAAAGAGGTCTTTTAAAGGGTTGTAACGTTAGGTGTAGGGATATGAAATACACGGTTTTGTTGGATAAAGGAAGTTTTACTGGTGGCGAGTTAACAATCTTAGTTAATTACATGTACAATATGGCGTTGCTAAGCCAAGACTAGACTCGACTTAAGCTAATAAATGAAAAATAACAAAAACATAAAATGAACATAGAATGAAACGGGATGGTAGTCCGTATGTTTTTTCTCTTTTTCCTTTTCTATTTTTTTCTTTTTTGATTTTTCCGATTTTCTTTTTTTTTTTTTCTTTTTTTTTTGCATACACTCTTACCATACCATCCAAAATAATACATCATAGGGAATTGAGCATTCCCCTTACACTTGAATCTTTACATACTTTACATTAAACTAATCTAATGACTCGAATTAAGAAAATCAAAACACTTGGAGCACTTTTAAGATTAACGTACATATGGGGGTAATAAATGATGTTCTTCCCCATTACTCCATAAAATAAGTACTTTACCCATGAGTCCCAATCGTCCCAAAACAATATGTACAAGGATATGACTCGACTTAGCAACCATGTAATCAATTAGATAGTTAACTTAGGGTTTAATAAATAACAATAATGCACTAAAAATGAGCGCATACACGGAAGGCTAAGGCGATTTGGTTGTACATTTAAGTGGGGTGTAACAAATTCTTTCTTTAAGTAAAATGCTTAAAGTTAGAAACGAAAAGATAGTCTCGGAGGGGTGTACTAGGGGTTTCGTGTACTAAAAATGAGTACAACGCTAAGGGTTTGGGAAAAATTAGTTGACTTAACTAGCCAAGTAATATGACTTAAATGGTCAAGTAATTATAATACGGGTTTAACACAAGGGTAATCCTAATGCCTCTTATCATGTAGTAAATCCTACCACACGAATGTAGTCTCACTAGCGGTCTCGGGATGCATCACTAACGCAAGTTCTAGAATTTAAATGCTACCGGTACACTCATAAGCACTGATAATGAATGCTTTTCCTATCAAATCTAAAGGCGAACCTCACATATTTGGGTGGAAATTTTTTTTGAATATATGGTTATGTGCTAGTCATACAATCTCCTATCCATGAGACGCTTGCTATGGCTAAAGTTTCACTCCTAAATGTTGTAAAAAATTTTAAATTTGGCGCTAAAATTACACTAACAAGTATTTCTCATAGTTTTATTACACATCTACCATTAAACAAAACAAACTCAAGCGAAAGTGCATATGTAAGGTATCATCTTTTTACCCTCCCCTTACACTTAAGATGAACATTGTCCCCAATGTTCAAGTAAAGAATGTAAAAGTGAAAAAGTAAAGAGAATGAAATCAAATACTCCCCTGATTCGCTCGGTATGGATAATAAGGTGGCCAGGTTAAATCTTCCTCCAAGAAAATGAACCATCAAAGCTTCCCTTCCAGAATATAAATCATCTTCTTGTCATACATAACCTGTAAAACCTGATAAAATAGACAAGACAACCTCGCGTAAAATCGGCGGCATCCTATATAAGTTACTAAATCCTAGAAAACAAAATAAGATATAATGCTTGTGGAATGAAGTTTGCAGATTTCCTGGAGATTATAAAACTTAATAATTCAAAAAAACCATAAGACTCCGTTAGAAAAACAAAACTGGTAAAATTTCCAGATTTTTACACTTGACGCCGTCAAGTGTAAACTCGTGACGCCGTCAGAAGTGACCTGCAGAAATTCTTATGTTAAGTTTCTGGAAAATTTCTGGAAAAACTTCGTCCTACTTCCTGGAAAATCCTGCAAAACTTCATTATGACTCAATACAAGCATTTGACTCTAACAAATACGAATATACATGTTCATTTAATATTGTGGAGAATCATGATCGGTTTGTTTCTTGAAAACATATTTGGGGTTTCCCCTTTCACTTATCTTTTGCAAAAATACTTTTAGGTGGAGTTAAGACTAGGCTAAACAACAAAGTAAAGTATTTCCACTTTTTAATTGAGAAACATGATCTACCAACAATAAAAATAAAGCATGCATACGGAAGTAAATAACAATCAAACAAAAAATAAAATCACACAAAACATGGGTTGCCTCCCAAGAAGCGCTTTTCTTTATTTACGAGTCTTGTAGCTAGACTCAAGGTCATGGGTTACTACGTGATCTCATCATTTGAAATGATATACCCCATATAGTTGCGATTATTACTGTTATGGTGATAGTGCCTCAATCTGTCGATACTCGCAATCACCATTCCACCTAATTTACTTCTCAAGTTAGCTACCCCATCTTGGCTCAATCCTTCGATTGTGAATGGCCCATACCACCAAGGACTTGGTTTATCGGGTGGTATTGTTGTTTCCAAGTGTCTCAAGAGTACCAAGTTCCCTTCCTCAAATGGTGTATGATTTTCTGCGGGTCGAGTATGTTCAAGTTCGACCTGAACCTTATTGCTTTTTCGTCTTTCATTTTTGGCTTTCTTATAGCTTTTGATTCTTGCCTCCCATGCAAGAATTTTATTCTGAACATGAATGGTTGTCGTGCCAATGTTGTTTTTGATCTTTCTCCAACTCAAATTCTCATGCTCACTTCGCGGGGTCATGGGGAAGCTAATCTTTCTTTTTCCGGATTTAAGCTCAATCTTCCTACCTTCATACTTAATGACAGCCCTAGCGGTGGCGAGGAATGGTGCCCCAAGGATTATTGGTATGCACCCATCCCCTTTATCATCGATGATCATAAAATCAACGGGGTACATGAATCCTGTGACATTTACTAATACATCTTCTGCGACTCCTAAGGGGTACACGTACGAGTGTCCAACGAGAGATAACCTAACACGAGTAGGTGCTGGCATTTTTGACGTTAGTTGGATGTAAATAGTTAGGGGTATAAGATTTACTTCCGATCCTTGGTCGGCGAAAGCACTAAGATGTTTCAAGTCCCCGATGCTCGTTGGTATCTCAAAGTTCCTGCATGCTATCTGCTTAGTAGCCACTTTTTGTACCAATAGCTTCTCGAATACTGATCCTCCAGGAAGCGTATCATACTCATCTTTCACTTCTTCCTCTTTCTCAGAAACTTGTCCAGAGGGTTGGTTACGCCCATCACCCTTAATCCAATTTGTTATGGTGTTTTTGTTTATATCATGTTTCAGGTAGTAACTCAAAGGTTGGGATTCTGGTGTTTTTTCTAAGGTTTGTTTAGCAGGAGTTTCTGCCTTCTCGTTATCCTTTTGGACAATGGTGATGGAGTTAACAAATTGGGTGGTGGGAGTGGCGCTTTCTTTCCTTAGTAGTATTCTTTCGGGGGTTCTCTGGTTGGTATACTCCTCTAATAGACTCATCATCTCATTCATTTTCTCCTGCATCTCCTCTTTTTGCTTATAAACTGCTTCCTCGAATCTAGCAAGCCGATCGGAGTGAGTTGCCATATATTCTCTCATCCTAGCTTCAAACTCCGAGCTAAGTTCCTTGGGAGTGGGACAAGGTGGGGTGTAGCTCTGAAAAGTCTCGACATGTTCTCTAGAAGGCGACTCAGATAATGGTGCCGAAATTGGTTTTGAGACAGAATTGACAGTGGCTCGTTTAGGACTTAAAGGCCTCCTTTGCCTTTCCTCAAAATAGTCAACCTTGGCCTCGAGTTTGCATAGGAGTTCATCGGGGATTTCGGTGGTCCCTCCAGATGTTGAGACTGCATTGATAGCCGCTTTTACAGTATGATTAAACTCCCACATCTCCTGATTATCAGTGGCGAGCTCCTCAATAACTGCCCAAGACTCCTCGGCGTTCTTATTACGCAGTTTACCTCCCGCGGCCCTATCAATTGTGCGCTTAGTGTGATAGTCAACATGGTCGTAGAAAATCTGGACTAGTAACCAACGGTTTATACCATGATGAGGGACCTTATGGAGGAGATCCTTAAAACGGGCCCAAGCTTCGTAAAAAGTTTCACCCTGCTGCTGTTCAAACATCAGGATGTCATTTCTAAGCATTGCAGTCTTCCCCGGTGGGAAGAATTGAGTAAGGAAGCGATTGGTGAGGTTATCCCATGTGGTGATGGATCCCGCGGGTAAACGCTCAAGCCATTGACTAGCTTGATCCCGTAGAGAGAATTGGAATAGGCGTAATCGGGTTGTCTCTCTAGTTTCAACATCTAGGTCTATGGAATCTACGATTTTGAGGAAGTCCTTAAGATGTTGGTTTGGATCTTCAGAACGAAGTCCATGGAATGCATATCCGCTTTGCACCAATCGGATGGTGTCGGATCGCAAGGGGGTCACATTGGCTCCGGTGAGCTCAATGGTGTTTCGGTAGCCTTGGTGGCTAGGTCGGGAATACTCTCCTAAGGATCGGGGCCTAAGGGGTTCTAGTGGTGGGTTTTGTTGTGGTGGGATGACGGGTTCAAAGATGTTCCCGTTGTCCATGATGTTGGGTGGTTACGAACAAAGACACAAAGAAATAAGATAGACTAAAGAAAACCTAAAAATAAAAATAAAATCTTACTAGAAAGGAATCTAGCAAGTAGACCTAATAAAAAGAAATTCTAACCTAGACAATAACTATTCCCCAGGCTGCGGCGCCAAAAACTTGATACGTGGGAATCGCACCAGGCTTTACCTCTCAAGGGATATTGAGAAGCTTACAACCCCCACCAGGCAGTGTACCTGATCGTTGTAGTATAGTATAGTGACAAGTACCGGGGGATTGATCGTTTAGCTAGGAATAGTGTCGCTAGGATTAGAAAACCTAAATACTAGTTCTAAAGATGAGGGAAGATTATTTTTGTGTTTTTATATTTTTTAGAAAGCAATTTAAAATCTCAGGTTTGAAGGATTTGGGCGGAATTAGTTGCTACTCAACTAACCCAATACTAAGATGCAATCAAAATAAAATACTAAAAATGAAAATAAACTAATTTATACTAAAGTTGTGAGCAGTAATTGGAGAAAATGTGTTTACTTAGATTTCACTACTCCCTAGACATCTTTTACACGTTAATTACTTGTTATAATTGTATGGATGATGGATCGTATTCCTTAATACCATTCATGGGGTGGCACACTTAACTCCCCAATTCTATGAGCTCTTATCTCCTCCTACACCATGCCCAGCACAACTATAGGGATTGTAAACAGTGACTCATGCATTAAATACAACCAATAAAGACCTAGTGCGCGTCGGTTCATGTTTCTTAAGAGGTTCAAGCATGTTACCAATTGGAGATCTGCTAGTTTTCTTAAGCCTAACATATAAATCATTCATCCAAGACAAGAATAAACAAGTAATCAACACATAATCAACATCTAGGTTTCATTAGATCTAAGCAAACACAAGATAGATCTAGCCTAGCATGATGGAATTAAGACAAGAACAAGATATAGACAACCAACACATAGACATATTGATTGAATTAAAGGAACACTTATCTTGATTACACATGCAAGGTATCAAGGGGTTGGAACCCTTGAAAAACCTATAAAGTTACACCAAAATCGTACTTAGGGTTTCTCCCAAAACTTCTCTCTTTAATGTGAAAAATTAGAAAACTATATATAGAAAAAGAGGGCTGACGGCGTCAAGACAAAGTTTGTGACGCCGTCACCTCGCCGCCAAAACTCTTCTCAGACTGCCTTGATCTACATTTGACGCCGTCAAGTATTAATCATTTCCAGGCCGTCATGACTTTTACTCTTGACGCCCTACCTTCATGACGCCGTCAAATCTCTTCTGGACCGTCATGGAATTTTGCTCTTGACGCCGTCAGGAAATTACTCTTGACGCCGTCACCTACTGTTCCCGGCATGGAAAATTAAGACTTTGGCGTTTTCTTCACTTTTATGCTCCAAAAACGTCCGAATTGCTTCCTTTTCCAGATTTCACTCCCAAAGTACCTAAAATCACAAAAGGAACGATTTAGGGCAATATTTGATCAAATAAATTCGAATTCGGGCTTAAATGACCCCCTAAAAACGGATCATTTTTCGCCTCATCAGACTTTCACGTGCACGAAGTTCCTTTTCATACTCTAAGATCTTTAGTCTTTATACTTTGTAGATTCCTCGTATTGGCATAGAATCTTTCTTTGAACTTTGTGGTGCTAAGATCTTTGGGGGTGCTATCATTTGCTTCAAGATGTATGTATGAGCATGTTGGAATCTACCATCATGGAGGTGATGTACCTGCAAGTAAACAGGTAGCAATAATCATCCGGTACTTACAGATAAGGAATTAGAGCTTGTCAACAGCATATTGTGAAGACTCATTCTAATCCTTATCCAGGCCGTTCCCATATTAGATACTCCCGAAGGAGCTTACGAGACCTACTAAGTAGCTCAATGACTGGGTGAGTCGCTGGGGATCACTCCACGACTGTAGACCGCTATGGAACCACCGTGAACACTAAGCGTAACCCTTGTGGGGTTACCGAAGTGACCTGCTGTCAGGGCTGTTTGATGTTGACCTTGGCAGGAATTTCTGTTCAATCATTGAGAAATACATACATAATTCTCTCATAAACGTTCTCGGCAGATTGCTAAGATTTGCGAAGGACTCGATAATATACAGCTGGTGTCCATTGATGTAGAACACCAGTTGTAGAAATACTAAGTGTTCCTAAGAGATCTTTGATGTATCTCATGTCTCTAGACTCGATAAGTGCACACTTAGGTTTCCTATGCGGAGACTAGGGAGGGGTCTCCTGCTTCAATATCAACCATCTCTAAGAGATAAGTTGATAGATTACACTGGTTCCCCGTGAGAATGAAACAAGCTCTTTTAAGAGAACTTGAGTGGTTAAGAAGGTTTAGTGCATTGCGTCACTGGGTCCATGACGACTTTGTCTTAAATACCGGTGTTGCCTTAGCAACAACCAGTAGCATACGAGTTGAACCCGGTGTCTGTCCTAAGGTTGAACATATGGAGGGCTATTTCTTTTCACCCTTTTCTTTTTCATTTCTTTTTAATTCTTCAACTCCTTCTTTCGCTTTCATTCTTTTCTCCTTTTTTCGTATCATACCTAAGGACTTCTAATTCTGACTATGGGAGATGTCCTTGGGTAGATCCCTCCGGCTCTGGCAGATCATAGGACGGTTATTCCTATCTTATTCACCTTAAAACTCCTTGATTAACCAACAGTAGCCAAGAAACCTTTGTTTGAAAATTTCTCAAAGTGTTTGTGATAATCAAATATTTTTGTTAACACTTTGAGAGTTTGTGTACTCTTTTGAAGGGCTCCCCCTTCACATGTGCTCATAAGTATATAATAAATTTGCACATGCGGGAGGAGCAAGCATTTTGAATTGATCCACTTTCAGTGAATAAGACCGATTCGAGACACGCTTACATCACTAGTTATACTAGCTTGAAGTTATTACCTGGCCTGGTCAAGTCCACATAAAGTTTCTCGAGACGGTACATTTCTATTAAGACAAATCCTTTTCGAGACACGCTTACGTGGCTAGTTAAAGAGTTCCATTGTCAGCTTTTAGGTGACAACTAGCTCTAGTAACTAACTTGATGTTATTACCCGTCGAGGATAAGTCTTTTCGGGATTACTAACTTTTATTGTCTCGTCAATTCCTGGGTCAATTCTGAGTCTAGCTTGCACATGATACAACTTTTAGCCTTTTGACTACTTATATTTTAATCACTTTACCATTTTCTCCCCCTTAAAAATAGCATATAAAATGATGTTTTTGACAATCATTTTAGATTAAAATATACCTTTTTGAGTCTTATGGGGAGATTCACCAAGAACTTTTGATTTTGGAACAAAGTATTTTTGTTTTGACAAGTGCTCCCCCTCAACAAGTGATTAGGTCTTATTGAGGTGAAATACTTGTCCTTTTGAGCAGAATTATGAAAATCATAAAGTATTTGATTAATTCTACTCAAAAGTAAGAAGCCTTCGCTCCTTATATTAGGATTGAGGCACTGATGCGTACCTCAGGGTCCTTTCTTTACAAGATCGGGTTGTGCACAAGCCATTATGAAGAATAGTATTTGACAAATCAAATCAAGTTCTTACAAATTTGCTACCATTCTGGTCTCTGAAATGTCAACACCGGGAATCCAGGTCTGCCTCCAACATAGCTTTCTAATCTCCTGAACTGATCCCTACGCTTCAACCGGTTCTCAATCTTTGTAATGAATCTGCGAGCCTCTCTGGCCTCATCGGTATTCCACCTTTTGGATTTGCCCAGTGCTAAGTCATCCAATCTGCTTTTGATTCCATCTCTGACGAACTTCAGGGTTTCATCACAGAACTTATGGATTTCTTCATAGGCCATGAAGCAGTTTCGACCGTTTACACTACGGTAAGTGAACCCAAATGCTGGATGCCTGATCAAGGTGTACTGAGATTGATGTTGAAGGTTGGGGATGTTGAAAAGGTTAGGTTTGGTGAGATTCAGCTTCTTCTGATAACTTTCCACTCCCAGTTAAAGATCTTCTACTCTTTCTCTGATGACTATCTGTCTGATGAAGATTAGGAGAGCTGTGATAAAGGCAAGCTGCATAGGCTTGGGTAAGTTGCAAAGCTTTCCTTGAACTTTGAGCAGATACATATCTTCTATGTCGTTGAGGAGTAATCGTGGAAAGTCCGACTCAGAAATCTCGTACTCTTTTTCATCAAGTCTTTTGAGTACTATTTTGCTGAGGAAGGGGTACCCAAAGTGAGTGACTGTCGAAATGAACTGAATCGAGACTATCTTCAACTCACTTGTCACATTACCCATCGTTTGATTGAGTCTGCTGCTTCGATAATACTGTGCCCGATTATCTGGCCAATGATGTATACCATAGAGTGCATTCTAGTCATAGTCAACAACTTTATCGATGAATAAGTTAGAGGCTTCTTCTTCGATGGCATTGTTGAGGTATCTGGCTGCAGGTAGGAAGGTAAGTGATGTGGCGTACTTCTTCTCAATCTTGCTGCCGTGTTGTAGAAATTCCAAGTCGTTGTTGAAGAAGAACTTGTAAGGGATCTTGGGTTCCTTTGGCTTTCCAATCATAGGCAGTGGTTTCGACCAGTCAGTTATGTATGGTGCGGTTTTCCTTGTGACCAGATCGATGTAAGATTCAGGATTGATCCAGTCAATATTGCTTGACATAGCTCGAGCAATATTTTCTAGATGATATTCAAGTTCGATGGAGTTAGCAGACCGATCTTTCAGAAGATTGAACGCATCATTATTGATTCTTCGTAACTCTTTCTTGTTCATCTTTTTCATGAGAAATTTGTGTTGAATCAACTGAGCGTATTCCACTGTTCGACCATCAAGAGGTTCTTGATCATCTGCAAGTGGTGGTTTCGAATTAATCATCTTGTCAAACCAGGAGTAATCGGCAGTTTTGTCTTGGTCAAGCCATTTGAGAATGGTTTTCGGTTTCTTAGGTTCTGTCCCTTTTGAAGAGGTGTACGGTTTGTGCTGATGATGTTTTCGTTTCCTTTCTTTCTTCTTTGTAGATGACGGTTCTGGTACTTCATCGGGCTGAGGAATCTCGTCTCCGCCTGTGTATTCAAAGTGGTCATGGGCATTATGACTGGAACCAGATGCCTTGGGTTGTTGTGTAGATGTTGTTGTAGTTGGAGGAATGACCGGTTCTTTTGGTTGAGATGAGGGTCCTTCGGCTTGCTTTTGTTTCTTTGCCTGAGAGTTAGGATCCTTGTCATCATCATCTCTTTGACGTTTTAGTTTGTCGGCCTCAGTGCTGCAGGACTCTTTAGACATCTTGGCTTTCAAAGCTTCCAGGACTTTAGCTTCATCAGGTGACAAGGTGAATTTACTTGCCAATTTGTCTAAGAGCTGGGTTTCAAGTTCGTCCAATGACAACTCTGGTTGTGGTAAAGTTGATTTGTCAGCTCGAAGAGTAAAAGAGGTAGATCTGATCACTTTCTTGACAGCTTGTTCTGCAAACTTGGTGAGTTCACCTCTCATTGGTGCCAGCAAATCTTTTAATTCAGAGACTAAGTGTTGTTCCATGTACTGATGTGCTTGAGCAGCTAATGTGGCTTCCAAGTTTTCTTGTACATCCTTGGCTAAGAAGGTATCTACCTTTTCTTGCAGTTCTTGGACATTTGTATTAAGCTTTGTCAATTCTGCAACTTGACTTACAAGTGATTCAACTCGATCTTCCAATTTGCTTTTCGTCTTATCATGAACTCTTCTAAAAGCTTTCTTAATCAACTTGGATGCAGCAGAGGCTTTTGTACTTGCGGGTTTCTTGATTGATTCGTCATGGGTAGATTCGGATGCAGGAGGTGATGATTGTGAAGATTCAATGTGAGTGGTGATGTTCTTGTCATCTCCTCTTTCTGATTCGGGTTTATCCTTGGCTTCAACATTCTTATCTTTGACTGCCTCCTCCTGTAATCTTTGTTCTTCAGCCAGCCTGTCAGCCTCTGCTTTAAGCTTTTGTTCTTCGGCTAATTTGGCTGCTTCTGCCTTAAGCCTAATGTAACACCCCCAAAATACCGCAGCGGAAGACTGTGTCATAGGGATGCCACTTCAGGGCACAAAGTACAAGATATAGAAAACGAACTCTAAATGAGACGTTTTTGAAAAGTTACCATTCGAATAGATAAAAGTCATAGTTTACAAAACAAAGATCCCAAAGTAGAATGATACATAAATTTTTAAAGTGTGTCGAATGGTAAACGATAAAAGTGAAAGTCTCCAAAAGCATGCCCTAAGACTCTCAGCTCCACAAACCTGCTATCGCCTTTCTAACCTGAGATAAACATGCTTAAAGTGTCAACACAAAGGTTGGTGAGTTCATAGAGTTTGTCTTAATACAGTTGAAAAGCCTATAAAGAATGTTCACACAGCAAAGGCATCGTAAATCCACTCAGTTGCAAGTCCCGTCATAAGAGACTTGTAACCTGTGTGTTCACAACCCACTGCTACAATATAATATGATTAAGATATGTATAAGTTCATAACAACAGTTCAGCAATTAGTAGTGAGTCTACACTTCATCTCCGAAGACCTCACCTAAGTATGTATACTTCCATGGTTGTGCCCAGAAACTTAATCTGGGGCCATTGGAAGTATATGTGTCTCCATGGTAGTGCCCAGAACTGAATCTGGGGCCATTGGAAGTATGTATGTATGTATCCATCACAGTTTAGTATAACACAGTTAAGTATAACACAATCACGTATGTATGACATCAAGTATAATGTAATCAAGTATAATGTTATCAAGTATAATGTTTCCCAAGTATAAATGTTATGTGAATCTGTACAAGTAAGCAAGTAGTAGCATGTATCTCCCCCAAAGAGTTGATAAAACAATTAAAAGAGTAGGGGCTATGACTCACCTCGAAGTAATAGCACAATGCAACGGAATGTTAAGGACAACAATGCACAGTTATCTGCCGCAACCTAAAATGAATGATGAATGATCTCATTTAGATCACCAAATGATGTTATGAATGTCCATGCTCATGTTTCTATACCACTCTAGTCTTTGGAAAAACACTTGTGTTATCAAAAATATATAATCCAAGAACTTGGAAAAATATTGCTATTAGAAAATATAATAAGCTAGTTGTAATATATATATACTTATATATATATATATCGTATGTTTCCATGTTAGCGTTGAAATACTCGGGTTGTAATCCTTGAAATGATGAAAATATACTCGTAATAACTAATACTACATTAGTTATAAAGCTTGGTACTTAATATTATGTCTAGCTCAAAAATGTACTTCGTAGTTTTTGTGCCAAATTTATATAAAAGCTATCAAATATAAAGTGGTTTTAGCCGATATTCAAACGTGAATATCTTTGTCGTTACTTGTCCGTTTTACTTGTTCTTTATGTCCACGGTTACGTCTTAGTATATAGTAATATATTTTGGAAAGCTCGGCTCCTCCGGGTTACGTCTAAAGTCTCTTTTTGTACCATGAAAAACGTCCAACAGCAAACAAATTTCCAGAAAATACTTTTCGTCAACAATCTTGCAAAAATCATAACTTCTTCGTTATAAGCTCTTTTGAATCCGTTCTTTCGCCTACGGATTCGTTTTTGAAAGTATTTTCTAAAAATTTTGCCAAAGTTTCCTTGGTGTTTACTGATTTTCCAGATTTTTACAAAACGGAACAGCATGTCTAAAATAGGTTCCAAATCAAGTTTTCAAGGTCTAAAACCAATTTCTACCATCACCAATCCTCTTGTAATCACCACATAACTAATCTAATCCTACCATACACCTTCTTAGGGTGCCATGGACTCCTAACCAAGTTATTAGAGCAAGGGGATTCATAACTAAAAAGTTAGGGTTTGTATGTTTCATTTTAGACAAAATAAAGTGTGGTATAGCTACTTGTACATGGTTTTTAGCATGATTCTTATGAAATACATGTAAAAATAGGATGATCCATAAAAAAATAAATATGAAAACTTACTTGACAAAATGAGATGATTATAGGATGATTATGCTTGATGTTCTTGTGTTTTTGTTGCTTGATTCTTGATTAGGCTTGTAAAATGAACAAGTTTTGTGTTTTAACTTATGAAAAATGATCACTTGATCTTTGTAATCAATTTGGGTCGTGGGTTTGAAGATGGAATGGAAGAAGATGAGATGAAAAATGATCTTAGCTCAAAAGGTATGTTATGATTCTAGTAATTTGGTAAAGTATGGTTTTTAGAGTTTATTAGTTAAGTAATAGAGAATTAATGCAAGAGGTTAAAAGGGTGGTCTCATGGGCTGGTTTTTCAAGGGTAGAAGGGGGGGGGGGGGGTAGGGTACTTGGTATTTAATTAGGAATTTGGTGTAGCGTTAAGTGTTATTACGTGTTATTCGTTAAAATCGGGTATCGGGTTTAATAGAAATAAACGTCCACAAAGTTAACCGGGATGAAATAATGTTATAATAATGTTAAAAACATATTAAAAATATGTTGGGTACATTTACTGAGTGATCGGGTGATTATTGTTTAGTTTTCACGAAAACCGTCGTTATATTCGTATGCGTACGTTATTAATAAAATAAATTTCCAAAATACTGGGTAACTGAATGCTATAAGTTTTATGATGTTAAAATGGATATAAAAATATATCGGGACCATTGTGGGAATATTTAGATATATTCGTTGTGTATAAACCGGGTGTTAACGTTTACTATAATTACTTATACGTAAAAACGTTAAATGTACTGAATATAGTAATTTGAAAATCCTGAGAGTGGTATAACATGAAAATGCTGTTATGATGATATGCAGACTATCTCCAGTCCGTATGCAGTGTCCTTAACACTAATGAAATGAATTCGCACCTAAACCAATCCGGTTACGCGAATTTGAATACCCGTAAACTAAATTTACGATGAAATGAGTAATGCAAGTGAATGATGAAAACTTTTCCGGAAATGAATAGTGTTTAGTGAATAGTAAATTTCCCAAATGTTTCTCAGAATATCCAAATGACCTCGAAAATGATGAATAGTAAAACGATGAATAGTGTTTTGATGAATAGTGATTTATGAATAGTGTTTTTTCCAAAGTTCCCGAAATGACCTGAAATGACCTGAAATGATGAGTTGTGACAGTCTTCCCCTCTAAAAAGAACTTCGTCCCGAAGTTCAGTTAATGTTAATCAGTTAAATGTGTCAAAGCTTATGTATGTGGGTTTCCTATCCAACTAGGTATGTTCTCGTGGTCAGACTTGATGAGGCAAACCTTCCCAATCCCGAGCATAGTCCTCAAAAGACCTCTTTTAGGTTAATCATTTAGGTAACCGATTTTCACTTAAGCCCACAACCCAATCAAACAAGAACAGTCATGAGATTAAGCTAAACCGGTTTGAGTGATGACTTTAACTTTTAGCTTGATTTTCGCAACCCAATCAAACAAGAACAGTCACTAGAACCAAGCTAAAAATCAAGGTCTGCATTCAACATCCTTGGAAAAGATCTTTTGAAAGATTGGCTCGACTTTGGAATTGCTTACACTAATCAAATTACTACCGTTAGTATGACTAAGGTTAATGCTGCTAGGTCTCAGATTAGTCAATGTTGTGTATAGGTCCTATATTAAGACTTAAGTGCTACTAAAATACGATAGTTGTTCAAGAGAATGTACCCGTTGTGCTATCGCGGACATGTTGGGTGATAGGATTTCCTAAGAAATAAGCTCTGCCAATTACGGGTGGAATCTCATTGGCCTCATCTCGTGGCCCTTCAATTGCTGCTGCTAAGTTTGGACGATTGCCTCCTTGGTTAAAATTCCTTTTCAACTTAGGACAGTTGTTCCGAAAGTGATCCGGGCTGTTACACTCATAGCATGTCTTTTGGTTCACTGGTTCTCTACACTGGTTTGCATAATGACCAGACTGTCTACAATTAGCACACATACGGCAGGGCACAGTCTTTTGGTGATGAAAGTTACATTTCGTACATTTAGGATGCTGGCCTAAATACTCTCTCTGACCCGAATTAGTCGCCGCAAAGGTCCTTGCCCTTTTGTTGTCAGCTATTGTGTCCACTTGCTTGTTTGACTCGCTTGTTCCCTTCCTTTTATCACTGTTCCTCAAGCTTCCATTTCTAACCATTTCATCTGTCAGAGTCCCTGCTCTCAATATTGCACTCTGAATTGTTGAAGGCTCAGTTGTTTTTACAATCCCACGAATTTCTGGGACAAGGCCATATATGTACCTCTCGATCCTCTTGGACTCAGGGGTAACTAGGTGTGGAACTAGTCTGGCTAATTCATGGAATCGATCTGTGTAGGCTGCATGTCCAGCCCCTATCATAGAGTGATGATAGAGTTCATCCTCCAGCTTCTGCATCTCGTTGTCCGGGCAGTATTCCTCCTTCAGTAATGCCTTAAAATCATCCCATGTCATACCTACAGCTGCCGCTCTACCCCTAGCTTGAATCTGCGTATTCCACCATGTCAATGCCTTTCCTGATAGTAAACACATGGAATACTTCACCATTTGATGTGCTGCACAGTTACTAATGTCGATCACCGACTCCATCTTTTCAACCCATCGAGTATACACCAGCGCGCCTGCTACACCATCGAAATCAATTGGCTTACATGACGTAAATTCCTTATACGTGCATCCGGTCCTAATGTTGTTGTTGCCATTACCATTCTGGCCTATACCATTGGTGTTGTTAATTCCGCTTTCGTGGTTTGCCAAGTTATTCATATGATCACCAACTTGAGTGACAATAGTGGGGAGAAAGTTTTCAAGTTGTCGAGCGATGATGGCTTCAAAATCAGTATTTCCACCGTCGTTATTATCATTGTTTTCAATTCCGTGACCACCTCCTCTACCTCCACGTCCACCAGTTCTTCCACCATCGTTACTTGGGTTACTAGTGTCATTAGCAGCTCCTCTACCTCCTCATATATAATACCGTGCTACCAGTTGTTTCCTAAGTTGTGCCAACACCGATCTACATCTGCATAGTCATATGTCCACGTGTGTCGTGAAGCACTTATAATTATGTTGGCCACCACAATTATAAATGTTTCCTTTCACAAGTGTACATATCACCAGGCACACATATCTCAGTGGTAGACGTTGCTTAAATGGGCATCTAGGGAATGTCACGCTTAGTACAAAGGAACAAAGGATTCTCCCTTAAGTGTTAAAGTCACCGGGAAGTCTAGTTTCTAACGGTTTCTACAAAGTATCTAATAGCGTAGGTCTAAAAATAAATTACCAGCAAGCGTATGTGTATGTAAAGTGCAAGGCGATAGGGAGGAGAGTCTACATGTATGCAGTTATAGTCTAGACTCTAAAACAACCTAGTTCTCTATAACCAAGGCTCTGGTACCAATCTGTAACACCCCCAAAATACCGCAGCGGAAGACTGTGTCATAGGGATGCCACTTCAGGGCACAAAGTACAAGATATAGAAAACGAACTCTAAATGAGACGTTTTTGAAAAGTTACCATTCGAATAGATAAAAGTCATAGTTTACAAAACAAAGATCCCAAAGTAGAATGATACATAAATTTTTAAAGTGTGTCGAATGGTAAACGATAAAAGTGAAAGTCTCCAAAAGCATGCCCTAAGACTCTCAGCTCCACAAACCTGCTATCGCCTTTCTAACCTGAGATAAACATGCTTAAAGTGTCAACACAAAGGTTGGTGAGTTCATAGAGTTTGTCTTAATACAGTTGAAAAGCCTATAAAGAATGTTCACACAGCAAAGGCATCGTAAATCCACTCAGTTGCAAGTCCCGTCATAAGAGACTTGTAACCTGTGTGTTCACAACCCACTGCTACAATATAATATGATTAAGATATGTATAAGTTCATAACAACAGTTCAGCAATTAGTAGTGAGTCTACACTTCATCTCCGAAGACCTCACCTAAGTATGTATACTTCCATGGTTGTGCCCAGAAACTTAATCTGGGGCCATTGGAAGTATATGTGTCTCCATGGTAGTGCCCAGAACTGAATCTGGGGCCATTGGAAGTATGTATGTATGTATCCATCACAGTTTAGTATAACACAGTTAAGTATAACACAATCACGTATGTATGACATCAAGTATAATGTAATCAAGTATAATGTTATCAAGTATAATGTTTCCCAAGTATAAATGTTATGTGAATCTGTACAAGTAAGCAAGTAGTAGCATGTATCTCCCCCAAAGAGTTGATAAAACAATTAAAAGAGTAGGGGCTATGACTCACCTCGAAGTAATAGCACAATGCAACGGAATGTTAAGGACAACAATGCACAGTTATCTGCCGCAACCTAAAATGAATGATGAATGATCTCATTTAGATCACCAAATGATGTTATGAATGTCCATGCTCATGTTTCTATACCACTCTAGTCTTTGGAAAAACACTTGTGTTATCAAAAATATATAATCCAAGAACTTGGAAAAATATTGCTATTAGAAAATATAATAAGCTAGTTGTAATATATATATATACTTATATATATATATCGTATGTTTCCATGTTAGCGTTGAAATACTCGGGTTGTAATCCTTGAAATGATGAAAATATACTCGTAATAACTAATACTACATTAGTTATAAAGCTTGGTACTTAATATTATGTCTAGCTCAAAAATGTACTTCGTAGTTTTTGTGCCAAATTTATATAAAAGCTGTCAAATATAAAGTGGTTTTAGCCGATATTCAAACGTGAATATCTTTGTCGTTACTTGTCCGTTTTACTTGTTCTTTATGTCCACGGTTACGTCTTAGTATATAGTAATATATTTTGGAAAGCTCGGCTCCTCCGGGTTACGTCTAAAGTCTCTTTTTGTACCATGAAAAACGTCCAACAGCAAACAAATTTCCAGAAAATACTTTTCGTCAACAATCTTGCAAAAATCATAACTTCTTCGTTATAAGCTCTTTTGAATCCGTTCTTTCGCCTACGGATTCGTTTTTGAAAGTATTTTCTAAAAATTTTGCCAAAGTTTCCTTGGTGTTTACTGATTTTCCAGATTTTTACAAAACGGAACAGCATGTCTAAAATAGGTTCCAAATCAAGTTTTCAAGGTCTAAAACCAATTTCTACCATCACCAATCCTCTTGTAATCACCACATAACTAATCTAATCCTACCATACACCTTCTTAGGGTGCCATGGACTCCTAACCAAGTTATTAGAGCAAGGGGATTCATAACTAAAAAGTTAGGGTTTGTATGTTTCATTTTAGACAAAATAAAGTGTGGTATAGCTACTTGTACATGGTTTTTAGCATGATTCTTATGAAATACATGTAAAAATAGGATGATCCATGAAAAAATAAATATGAAAACTTACTTGACAAAATGAGATGATTATAGGATGATTATGCTTGATGTTCTTGTGTTTTTGTTGCTTGATTCTTGATTAGGCTTGTAAAATGAACAAGTTTTGTGTTTTAACTTATGAAAAATGATCACTTGATCTTTGTAATCAATTTGGGTCGTGGGTTTGAAGATGGAATGGAAGAAGATGAGATGAAAAATGATCTTAGCTCAAAAGGTATGTTATGATTCTAGTAATTTGGTAAAGTATGGTTTTTAGAGTTTATTAGTTAAGTAATAGAGAATTAATGCAAGAGGTTAAAAGGGTGGTCTCATGGGCTGGTTTTTCAAGGGTAGAAGGGGGGGGGGGGGGGGTAGGGTACTTGGTATTTAATTAGGAATTTGGTGTAGCGTTAAGTGTTATTACGTGTTATTCGTTAAAATCGGGTATCGGGTTTAATAGAAATAAACGTCCACAAAGTTAACCGGGATGAAATAATGTTATAATAATGTTAAAAACATATTAAAAATATGTTGGGTACATTTACTGAGTGATCGGGTGATTATTGTTTAGTTTTCACGAAAACCGTCGTTATATTCGTATGCGTACGTTATTAATAAAATAAATTTCCAAAATACTGGGTAACTGAATGCTATAAGTTTTATGATGTTAAAATGGATATAAAAATATATCGGGACCATTGTGGGAATATTTAGATATATTCGTTGTGTATAAACCGGGTGTTAACGTTTACTATAATTACTTATACGTAAAAACGTTAAATATACTGAATATAGTAATTTGAAAATCCTGAGAGTGGTATAACATGAAAATGCTGTTATGATGATATGCAGACTATCTCCAGTCCGTATGCAGTGTCCTTAACACTAATGAAATGAATTCGCACCTAAACCAATCCGGTTACGCGAATTTGAATACCCGTAAACTAAATTTACGATGAAATGAGTAATGCAAGTGAATGATGAAAACTTTTCCGGAAATGAATAGTGTTTAGTGAATAGTAAATTTCCCAAATGTTTCTCAGAATATCCAAATGACCTCGAAAATGATGAATAGTAAAACGATGAATAGTGTTTTGATGAATAGTGATTTATGAATAGTGTTTTTTCCAAAGTTCCCGAAATGACCTGAAATGACCTGAAATGATGAGTTGTGACACCTAAGATCTTCTGCAAGCTTGGCTTCTTCTTCTTTTCTTAGCTTATCTTCTACCAGTTTGGCTGCCTCTTCAGCCTTTCTGCTTTCTTCCATACGAATAGTTTCTTCCAATTTGGCTTGTGCTAGCTCTTCAAGCCTAGCCTCTTCAGCTTCTTGCTTTCTCTTTAACTCTTCTTCTTGAGCCCTTTCTCTGATCTCCATTTCTTCCATAGTCAAAAGATATGGAGCATCAATATCCATATGGTCCTCCTCTTCCTCTTCTCCTGTTGCTGAAGCATTGAGCATTTTTACGTCTGTGGGTGATACTGTGGGGGTGTCGTAGACAATCAAAGCAGCATTGGTTCCTGTAGTGGAATCAGGAATTCTGCTAGATCCGCCTGCTTCGTTTGTTTTAGAGAACAAAGGAGGCGGAGGTTGATCAGCTTGGAAGGCATCTATTTTGCTGTGGAGGAGACCCAAATTAAGAGCTCTTTCGTTTTCTTCTTCCACTGAGAGGCCTATGTTTGAGTGAGCAGCTTCTTGTTCAGCAGTCATTGGTTCCTTCAACTTCTCTTTCCTTAGCCTTTCTTCTTCCAATTTAGCGTCTGCTTCAGTTAACGGTCTTTGATTGAGATTTGTTGGGTATTCAGCATTATCAGCAAATTCATCAATGTCTTTGTCCCAATCTTCGAAAGTCATGTCCCTATCATCAATATCTTCAAGATTAACCTTCTCGTTGATATTTGCATAGGCTTCCCTATAAACTGGACCTTCATCCGATTCGGTTTCTGAGTCAGACGGTTTTGGAGAAGGTGGTTGAGTGGGTTCAGGAATAGATTCGGGTTTCTTGACTAGAATTGTGAACTTGAGTGTACCCTTCTTTCGTGTAGACTTGGTAGAACTACCAGAGCTCCCAGACTTGCTACCTTTCTTCCCCTTCTTCTGCATGCACGAAGGTAGAATTACTTCGTCCAAGAACCCAACTTTATCTTCCTTGAGAGCTTGAACGTAGTACTTGTAATTCTTACACAGCTTCACTTTATCATTCAAGAGACAAGCGGGAAAAGGTTTTCCTTGTTTACGGGTGCTGGTGTCAAGTCTTTTAATTTGTCTGAGAGTGTCCTCATTTCTGAAAGTGTGCTTGGCTTCATCATCCAGTCTTTGTGGAATATCGTCATACTCACGAAGGAAGCTTTCGATGAGTAATTTGGTGAAACAAACAAATGGAATATTGGTGGTTTTGTGTTGTATGTGCCACACAAGATCTTCCCAAATAATGCTAGCATAATCCACCTTTTTGACGTTTGCCACAGCCCAGAAAAGTTTGAGGTGTTGGAGCTTGGGGTGTTCATGACCAGTGTCTCTTCCAGATAATGACTTAGCAATTAGGATGTACAATGTTCTCCATGGTTGTGGAAGAAATCTGATGTTGACCTTAGAATGTCTAGTCACTACTTCTTCTGATTCATCGTAACCAATATCCCGTAACCATTCAATCAATTCTTCCTCATTAGGTACTTGATCGTATTCTTCATCTGGGCCAAGTTCGGGTAAACCAAGAACATTCCGAAGAGTATCTATGTCGACAGTAACTTGTCTATTATGAAGCATGCAAGTGAAGGACTCTTCCCCAAGGTCTAGCTGAAGTGTGTGCCAAAATTGGTGTATGTAGAAGCAGGCCACTGATGCTGACTTGGTGAACAGGATTTTGTTCGGGTGATAGAGGAGAGCATCCACAGCTACAATGCATGAAGATTCATTGCACGTGATTTTGTTGAAGTTGATTCTTAAGTTGTTCTTGCCTATCTTCCTGGAGTAAAAGGTTTCTTCCCAGGAGAGTTTTGGTTCAGGTTCTGGTCCATACTGAATGTCATTATGTTGTGCCATCTGAATTGATCATAAACAAACACAAACATAGCAATGATATACTTTGTTAGCTCAGACATTCAATTACATGATTGTGCAGATTTAGAATTGATCAGTGGGTGTTTTGTGAAAAAAAAAACAGTTGTTATATGATGAACTTGTGTTTTAGAAGTTAACACTTAGTAGAAACTTATAACAATCTAGTTACAACATGAGTCAACCATTACAAGAGTTTACGCATTTGAAATTTCACAACACTTAGACAAATTACATGAATTTAGGCAATGTTACGTGTAAGATTGAAAAATCCTACGCATAACATTTCTTATGCGTAAGAAATCATATTACGCGTAAGATAACAAAAGCTACGCATAACTTCTATTTTACGTGTAAGTGCAATCTTTTGCGTAGGATTCATCTTATGCGTAAGAATTAATCTTATGCATAAGAATGAAGCTTAGGCAAAGGATTGAACCTTATGCGTAAGATATGACTTATGCGTAAAATTTGACTTATGCGTAAGATAATATCTTATGCGTAAGAAAAACTTATGCGTAAGAAAAGATCTTATGCGTAAACATTGTCTTATCCAAGAAAAGTTTTTCAAACGTGTCGAATCTTACGCGTAAGATTTCATCTTACGCGTAGGATGAGTATCTTATGCGTAGAAACGTCTTTAACGGAAATCACCTTTTGAAAAATTGTCTCTTTTGATTCCTGAAAGTGTATAACACAACCACTGATCAATATTACGTTCAAACACATCCCAACACACTTAAACACACAATTTTACGCGTAAACATGTCAAAATTCAAAGTTATGCGTAGGATCGTATGAACACCTAATCACAATCAGATTCATACATGATTCTGGGTTAAAATTGGAATGAGGAAAGTGATCCTAATATGCTAAGGGACATGTGGACCAAATTATAACAACAATTATCCACAAAATCAAGAGTTCATAACTGCTAGTGTGTTCGAACCCTAAATCCACGATTCAAGATCCTTTAAAGCAATTAAACCACACAATTGAGTTCCTAGGCATATATAAACACAATCCCCATCAATAATTTGAATTATAACACTCAAAATCAGAAACCCCTAAAACCACGTATGAACCCTAAATACAAAGTCAATCAATTGAGGTTTCTGGGTGTGATTAGAGTATGCAAACATGTAATATCTCATCAAAGGATCATTTCCCATCAACCAAAACACATCCTAACACTCTAAATTTCTAAGTTCAATTTTACGCAAAACCCTAAATCAAAAATGATAGATTTAGAACGATTTAACCATAGGATTTAGATAAAATTAAAAACCAATGTTTAGAAACATGATCAAAACATTATGTCACTTACAGATTTGAAGAATAATGATAGGATTTGTAGTTTGATTATGAGTCGTAGATCAAGTTTGGTGAAAGTAATAAATGGGTGTAACTGTTTTTGCAGGTGAATTGAATGAGTGGTCAATTTTAGTTTTGACCAAGGTTAATATTAGTTTCACTATTTGACAATTTTGGCCCCTTAACCTTATGTTACTTTCAATCTTAATGCCCAACTAACTCTTATATTAACTTTCGTTAACTACACCAAGTCTACGACAAGAAAAACTTGCGGAATTTTACTCCCCCTCGACCTTAGACCGAAGTCTCTAAAAATTAAAATTTATAATAGAGGTCAAGGAAAGTATCCCGAAAAACTTTTTGAAGCATCACATTTGATGAAACATAATATTTTTGGTAAAAATGCAAGTATAAAGTAAATATTTTGAGAAATTTTAAAATACTTTTCCTCCCCCTCAACACTTATTTTTAATAATTGAAGACATTTTACAAAAATAGTGTTGAAAAGAGTGGTATATACTTGCATTTTTTTTTTGAAAGAACAACTTTTTTTTTTTTTTTTTTTTTTTTTGTGTTTTTGATGGTTTTATATTTTTATATTTTGTTTTTGAAAAGATATTTACAAAGATAGTTTTGATGTTTGACGATCAATTGTGTTTTAAAAACTTTTCCAGATCATCTGGAGTCAAACATCGCATACCAATTTGGTGAACTAGACTAGCAAACCTTGATGGTGCTAAGGATTTGGTAAGTAAGTCCGCCAATTGGTACTCAGTTCCAACAAAATATAATTCAACGGTACCCTTTTCAACATGCTCTTTTATGAAATGATATCGGAGATCAATGTGTTTGGATTTGCAGTGATGAACTGTGTTGCAGGAAATAGCAATAGCACTTTTGGAATCACAGTAGATCGGAACCTTGTTGAACAGGTAGCCATAATCCTTAAGTTGTGATCTCATCCAGATGACTTGAGCACAACAAGCAGACATAGCTACATATTAAGATTCTGTTGACGACAGTGATGTGCAGTCCTGTTTCTTTGATTGCCATGACACAAGTTTATCTCCGAGAAATTGTAATCCACCAGATGTACTTTTGCGTGTGTCTAAACATCCTGCATGATCAGCATCTGAAAAAGCAATTAGTTCAAAACCAGAATCCTTCGGATACCAGATACCCAAGCTAATGGTTCCCTTTATGTATCGAAGGATTCTTTTAACCTCACTGAGGTGTTTTTCAGTTGGTTTGGACTGATAGCGAGAGCACATGTTGACAGCAAATACTATATCAGGTCTACTAGCTGTGAGATACATGAATGACCCAATCATACTACGGTATTTGGTAGGGTCAACAGGTGTCCCATGTAAGTCAGCATCTAGTTTTGTGGTATAGCTCATTGGTGTATTGTAAGTATCACAACTCATCATTCCATGTTTCTTTAAAATTTCTAGAGCATATTTGGACTGATTTATAAAAATTCCACGGGGTGATTGATGAACTTGTAGTCCTAGACAGAACGAAAGTTCACCCATCATGGACATTTCAAAATTATCTTTCATTAATTTTGCAAAATCATTAGAGTAACTTCTTTTTGTTGAGGCAAAAATAATGTCATCGACATAGATTTGAACAACAAGTAAGTCCTCCCCGTAGGTTTTTGTAAATAGTGTTGGATCCACCGAACCTTTAGAAAATTTATTGGCCAGCAAGAAAGTTGACAGTTTGTCATACCACGCCCTTGGGGCTTGTTTAAGTCCGTAGAGTGCCTTTTTGAGTCGGTAAACGTGATTGGGACGCTCAGGATCAACGAAGCCGTCTGGTTGGCTTACATAAACTTCTTCACGGAGTTCTCCATTAAGAAATGTTGTTTTGACATCCATTTGGTAAACCACCATGTTCCTATGTGCAGCATAGGCCAAAAAGATCCGAACAGCTTCATGTCTAACCACTGGAGCAAAAGATTCTGCAAAATTAAGTCCTTCTAGTTGGGAGTATCCTTTCGCTACAAAAGAAAACCAAACATTGATTTGTTATGTATGAGTGTGCCTTCTGCATCTAGCTTGTTTTTCCAAATCCATTTTAACCCGCTGACAAAGACTCCGTCAGGTCTTTCAACTAATTCCCAGACTTCTAATCTTATGAATTGCTAAAATTCCTCTTGCATAGATTCAATCCAGTTGTCATAAGTCATTGCTTCTTTGATGTTCTTAGGTTCTTCTTGACAAACTGTGAGTGCATAGATACAAGTTTCACCATCAGTGTGAAGTCGTTGTCTTGTCTTTACAGGTGCATCTGGATGGCCAATAATATGAACTAGTGGATGGTCTCGAGTCCATTTGTGTGTAGAAGGGTGTAGTTGATAAGTATCTCGCATGTTCGCAGGATCCAAATTGCGTGTGGACGACTCAGCTACTTCAGGAAATGTTGGAGCCGGTGCAAACGGGTTAAAGAACGCATTAGGATCATGCTCTGCGGGTTATGGAACTAATTGTGGTGTAGGAGCTTCAGCTGATTGTCGTGAGTTGGAAGCAGTTTGTTCTGCTGTAAATGGTGATGCAATTGGAGGACCGTCTTTCTCAACAGTTGTAGTAGTTTGTTGAGGTGAGTCAGGTACTTGAATATTTTCAGGTTGAGCAGCGGAATTGGGTGAGACCTCAGTAGAACGGTATTCAATTGTATCATCAAACAGTGGAGCAAATAAGGTTTCCAATTCTTTTCGGTTGAGGGGCAATGGTTCAGCTGAAGAGTCTGGAGAGTTAAGACGGTTGAATTCGGGTCCTAAGCTGTGTTGCTCAGAAGCCATTTGTGTGAGTTCATCAAAATTAGCGTGAATAGTTTCTTGAATTTCTCTTGTACGACGATTCCATATCCGAAAACCTTTAGAATTTTCACAGTATCCAACGAACACTCCTATGTCAGCCTTTGCTTTAAGTTTACCTAAATCATCACGATCATTTTTCGGATAACAAAGTGCCCCAAATACATGAAAGTAATCGATGTTTGGTTTTCTTTTGTGAACAATTGATAAGGTGTTTTGCGATGGCGTTTTGTGATCATGCTACGGTTTTGGGTATAACATGCGGTTGAAATAGCTTCCGCCCATAAGTAATCTGGTAATTGAGCATTTATCAACATGGTTCTAGCAGCTTCAACTAACGTCCTGTTGCGTCTTTCAACAACTCCATTCTGTTCTGGGCTTCTAGGAATAGATGTTTGATGTTCAATTCCCAATTTCTCATAATATGACCGAAGTGTCTGATTTTTAAATTCTGTTCCATTGTCAGTTCTGACTAATCGTACCGTGTTGCGTAACTAAACTTGAATTTTAGTGAGAAAGGTGATAATCATTCAAGGAGCCTGATCTTTACTTCGTAAAAAAATAAACCCAAGTCCATCTGGAGTAATCATCCACAATTACCAGTATGTAGCGTTTACCGTTGATACTTTGAACACGCATCGGTCCACACAAATCCATATGAAGCAATTGTAAAACATGATTCGTACTGTGCTCAGGTTTAGAAGGAAAATGAGCCCGAGTACTTTTTCCTTGTTCACAGGCTGAACATAAGTGATCTTTGGTAAAACGGAATCTTGGAAATCCATCGACAAGTTTGTGACGAGCAAGTTCAGTCATAGTTTTGAAATTCAAGTGCGAAAGATGTTTGTGCCATAACCAAGATTTAGTCGATTCCGCTTTTGAGAGAAGACATATCGGAGATGTAGCAATCATATCTGACATTGATATTGTATACAGATTAGAACCGCGTGAGCCATACATTAGATCGTTTCCTTGTAAATCACGAACGAAACAAGTTTTCTCACGAAATGCAACTTCTAGATCCCCATCACAAAATTGACCAACAGAGAAAAGATTGTGTCCAAGGCCTTCCACATAATAAACACGACTGATTTCAATGTTCCCACTGACATAGTCACCATATCCCATGATTAAAGCGTAATGATCATTCCCGAATCTGACAGTACCAATGAACTTTGAGACAAAGTTGTTTAACAGTTTGAGATTGCCTGTCATATGTCGGATGCATCCGCTATCAACAATCCAGAGAACAATCTGTACCACCTGCATCACAAGAAGACGACAAGGATGGAACAGAAGTAAGGGTGGAACCCAAAGAAAGTGCGGGTTCCTGTTGGTTAGAAGCACATGTAGTCAACAATTTAGGAATCCATTTAAAGTCTGGTTTGTATTGTAACCAACGTTGCCAATTCCAACTAGTTCTTGCTTTCTTTTTGGTGAATTCACTAGTAATGGGCTTGTTCCTAGATTTGTTCTCTGCACTTATGGGGGTAACTTCAACTTCATTAGAAACCGTAGACGGCGGTTTTCCTAGTATAGACTTAGAGGCAGTAGTGGGCCTAGAAGGAATGCTTGTCCTACGTTTCTTATGCCGATTAAGAAGAGAATTAGCAATACATTTTGTATGAACACCAGATGATACGCTTTTACGACAAAACACACAAGATGCATTAATATTCAAAACATTTAAAGATTCATCATTCGTTACATTTAGATTTTGATTACAATTTGCCAGATTAGAATCTAAATCTGATGCAACATGAGTTTTATTCAAAGTCCTAAGTTGATCTTCTACTTCTTGAGCTTCTAGTTGTCCTCTTTTACGTTGCCAGAACCTATTCTTCTTGTTACTATTTCGCTTGGGTCTGCTAACACTACTAGTGGAGACTAGTCCTGTGGAAGTGGAGTTATCAACATTAGTGTTTTGAACAAAATTTTCTTTAGCAGTTTTGTCTAATTGATACAATCCTGGTGCTATCACCGTAGTGTCAACAAACTTTCCTTTTTGAAGTAGCTTGATTTTCTCTTTTAAATCAATGATGATGTGATTTTTATCCTAAATATCAGACTCAAGTAAACCATTGCAATATTTGATGTTATCGCGGTTTTGTTGCCATTCGGCGTTTTCAATTTTTAAATCCGCAATTTCTTTCTCGTATTTGAGACACCGAGTTTTTAAAGACTCATTGTTTTTGCAAAGCAGACAAGAGTTTGAATTATTTTGACTTTGAAATTTCAATTCCATATCAATACTTTGAGCTTGACACCATTCAAGCCTTTGTTTGAGTAGACAAATTTCTTTTGAAAATTGTTTTGTCACATCATCATTCTGTATTCTCAGCTTGTCATTTTCATGTTTAAGTGTCTCTATTTCCACATTCAACAAGTTATTATCAACACAAAGATCATCCATAAGCATAGAAGTACCAGATTTATAGAGATCATTCATGATAACAGACAAAATATCAGCATTGAGAACTTGTTCCAAGAGTCGATCAGCATCATTTTTTAAAATTCTATTTCTTTGCTTTTGAACCAAAATCGCATTTTCAGTTGAGTTGAAAACGTTTATCATTGATTTGACCTCGTTTTGAAGTTCCTGTTCCCACCGTGTAGCACAGAGACGGAGGTGTTTGACAATTGGCAACATTTGTTTTTGAAAAATATCTCTCTTTTCTCGCTCGTAAGCGGATTAAAATGTTTCAATTTTTATTTCAGAATTACATTCAATTGTTTCCTCCAAGATTTCGATGTCTTCCATAAAAGTTTTGTAATAATTTAAAACACGACAACTTTTAGGTAAAGGTGTATCTTCACCGGATGATGGTAAAGGACCATTAATTTGTGCTACAGGTTGGACAGGGGCCGCATTAAAGGATGAAACATATGACTCAGTGACATACCATGATTTCTCAGGTAATTCCTTTTGAGGAACAAAAGATTTAGAAATATGAGGAGCTTGCGAATAATCATATGGTGTCCAATATTCAACATAACTCATTTTTGATCGACTCTCGTCTTCAAGTTCTTCCTCTTCCTCAGTATCAAAAACAATAGTACGCACAATCGTATTATCAAGCATATGGTCCATACTGTAAATCTTAGGATTTTCTTTGAATGTTGTGTGAAGAAACATTGATTTGAAATCGCCAAGTGCAAATCCTTTATCGGGTCTCGGTTTTAAGGTAAATTTCTGAATTGTTGTGACAGAGCCCCCGGTTTTGTAAACTATATTACGAAATTCTTTGAGTTGTTTTTCAAGATCAACAATCTCACCGAGTAAGTTATCTATATACTTCCTTTTCCGTATTTTATGTTCACAGAAATCCTTTTTGCAATTGGACAATTCTGTTTCTGTTTTTGAAAGTACATTTTGAAGACGTTCAACTTGCATTTTCAGTTCACACTTTTCACTTTCGAGTTTAGAAATCAACTTTCTGTTTGACTCAATTAAATCTTGCATTTTGTGTTGAAAATCTTGCTCTTTGTTGTAAGATTCTTGAAAAGCTTTTTCAAAACTTTTTGCATGTTTAATCTTGTCTTCCTGATTTGAAAGTTGTATTTTATAACACTCATTATCTCTTGCAAGTGACGCATTTGTTTCTTTTAAGGCTTTGTTTTTCTCGTTGCATTTTATGATTTGCAATTGTTGAGCATTCAGTTGTTTGGATAACAATATGAGGTCAGGGTCTGGATCAAACGATGGTTCATTTTGTTCTATATGATCATGTTTATCATTCTCAATAGGATCATCAAATGAAACAACTATGTCATCATCAAATATGACAACTGTGCTTATTTGTTCATTTGTTTGAGAAGATGAAGATGAAGATAAGTCAGATGGAACAACTTGCGCCATATCTGATTCAGAAGCAGAAGGTGAGGCTATTTCATGTATTAGGCATGCTTTGAGGTCATGTACCTGAGACAAGCCGTCAGTGTCATACACTGGACTTGAATCATTAAACTGAAGTTCCTGCATGTTGGCCATAAGCATCACAGCTGCATTGGCTTCCAGATCTTCCATGTCATCGTCATTGTTCACATTTTCCATGAAGTTGTTATCCTGCTCAGGGAAATGTCCATCTTTTTCATCTTCAAGAGCCATGAGTAATGCCTGCTTGTGAAACTTACTACCCCGAGTTCTCGGTTTAGGACATGCTATCGCTATATGACCTTTTTCATTACAGTTATAACACCACACTGCATTCCCAGAGTTTGAGTTCCTAGTTTCAACTGGTTCAGACCTTTGCTGAGAAGAACCTGAGTTGTTCCTGAACCCTCCATTGTTATTAAACCTCTGACCATTCCTAAAATTTCCTGAAGAACTTCCTGAACCAGATCGACCATAGTTACGATTCTGAATTTCCACCCTTCCATCATTGACAACAGCTTGATTCCTTGTGTTAGAAGATGAACGTTGACGGTTGTTTGTTTTGCTGGAGAATTTGCTAAAAGCACGAGCAATAAGAGCAAGTCCCTGATTCAACGTATTAAAGTCATCATCGTCATCTTCATTGGAGTTGGAGTAATACACTGCATCATTGTTGTTTAATGGAACAAGTTGAGTAGAAGTATTCTGTGGAGATGAATCATAAGGGACCATTTGGTTCGAGGTAGAATATTGTGGATAACTGAAGTAGTTTTGCTCTTGAACATATGCATGATTTGACATTGGTGGTGGAGCATAGGGAGATTGAGCTACGAGTGCCAAAGAATTTAGTGTTGGTGATGGTGATTATCCTCCTCGAAGAGCTCGAACTTTTTCCACTTCAGGTTCATGGTGTTTCAGAAAATCATACAACAATCCATATGGTGCATCATGAAGATTTTTGGTTTGTCGAACGAATGTCACATATTTATGCCAATCCGGACCAAGACTACCAACAAATTTGGAGTTCACTGCGATCCTTGGTACTGTTATTTTGTGTCGTTCCAAATCATTGACCACATTAGTGAAACGATGATAGTAGGATTCAAGTGACTCTCCTGGTTCAATTGTGATGTCAGTGTATTCCATGTAGAGTTTGGATTCCATATCATCTTTGTTCAATTGAGTGCCATCCATAAGGAGATGAACATGTTCCCACATAGCTTTGGCTGTTTTCTGAGCATCGACACTTCGATAAATAGGATTAGGTATACCTTGAAGTATATAGGCCATTGCATACTCATCAGCTTCACGTTGTAATTTCTGTTCTTCTGTGAGTTGAGATTCTGGAAGAGGTCTCTCTCCAGGAGGACATGGAGGATCAGCAGTTGGATCACCAATTTCAAATCTTGTTGGCCACTCAAATGGTCCTTCAAGTATCACTTGTTTCAAGAATTTCCCATGAGGTTTCTTTAGTTCAAGAAATCGTAAGAATCGACTTGACCACTGAACATAGTTCCCAGGTGTTAGCATTGGAGGTGTTTCAAGTGATCCCGCCTCATGTCTGGATTGTTGAGTTGTAATAACTTCACACATTCTATCAAACCAGTGAGGTTGTTTGGAGGAAAACTGAGTGTTTTGTTGTGACATTTGATATGGTTGTTGTTGAGGAATGATTTGATGTTGTTGCATCATGAGATATTGTGGTTGTGGATTAAACGGTTATTGATGAAAGTGTGATTGTGAAGGTTGTTGATATGATTGTTGCTGATGGTATTGTTGTTGCTGATACTGGTGATGTAGTTGTTGTTGAGGATTAGAGAAGTAGTAATGTGGTGGTTGAGACATCTTAGAACACTTGTGTGAGAATGGATCTTTGTAGAAGATTGAAATGCACGTTCCTTTGGTTAAGTTCAAAATCCCTGGGGTAAGTTGAAATCTTACGCGTAACACTGAAACTTATGCGTAGACTTCAAAGTTACGCGTAAAGGTTGATCTTATGCGTAAACTATAGAGTTATGCGTAAGAATTAACCTTATGCGTAAGTTTTAAGCTTATGCGTAAGATTCTTATGCGTAAGGTTCAAAGACCAAACAAATCTTTCAAACTTATCCAAGCTTGAAAGATATCCGAAGTCGAAGTATTCCACTAACTTATCCAAGCTAGGGAAGTACTGAGTCACCGTAGCACGAAGAGAAGCCTTTGATGAAACTTAAGCGTAGATTCCAGCAACTTACGTGTAAGATTGTATCTTATGCGTAAGATCAAGCTTCTGCGTAAGGTGAGACTTCAGCGTAGAACTTAGGCGTAGGATTTGAGCTTTCGCGTAGGATTTAAGCGTAGTATACCAAGTTATGCGTAGAAAGAGGGTTTTGACCAAAGTTATGCGTAGGAAAGGGGTTTTGACCAATGTTATGCGTAGAAGGGACAAAAAAACACTGTTGACAGCTTTTAAATCGTACTATTCACTAAACTTACGCGTAAGATGGTTAGAAACTTGAAAAATCACAAATTTTTTAAGAAAAATGCTTAGAAATATGGTACTTTTGATCAAATAACTTCACCAATACTTAGAAAACACTAACTATTGAAGATTTTGCGTAGAATGAGTAAAAAGACCTTAAAAAAATCAAAACTTTATGCAAAATCTAAGCTTCTAAACACTATATTAACCTTAAAACTTATCCAAGCTTCAAGATTTGAGTGTAAGAAACAAAGAAAAAAGCAAAAGAATGATGAAATACACCCTAAATCCCACGTTAAAACCAAGAAAAAAAAAACACTTCAATCTCTATTAGGCGAATGATACCACTTGTTAGGTCACCATTTAGTAAACACAAGTATAAGAAATGAGGTGAGAATAAGATATGGTTGATTATGAGACTTATGAAGATTGAAAGAACAAGAGTTTCATTAAGGTAATCAAATAACCAACAATATTAATGTTTACATAATATATAGGGGAGGAGTAGGACAACACTCCCTTCCTCCCTCATTCATCTCAAACATGGGCTTCAAGGCCCATTGGACTAGAATACATAAGCCTTGTAACATAAACATAAAGAAATAAATAACTAAGCAACCTATTACAAAAGGTAATGACCGAGACTTGACTAAAATACAAAAGTATGTTCCCAACATATAGCATTAAGTAGTATAATCATGCACGTGACTTATTCCATATTTAATCATTTACTTGTAGAGTAATTTAAATAGAAATATTTTTTATTTATTACCTAGCGTCGCGCGTCCATGATGTGCTCGCAACCGCATCACGCATCGGTCTTTTGGACCTCGAGTGCAACGGATCGCCGCACGCAATTTAAAACCAAGGCTGAGCTAAAAAGGCAACAAAGGGAGGCAGAATAAGCTAAGGAAATAAGCACTTATGTACAAACTAAGCTTAGCTCTATCAAACCAGTATTATGAAATATCCAAAATGCCAATAATTAAACGCTCAAGTAACAAATGAATTAAGGACTTATGAAGTTGACCGATTTTTGAACAAGTCCTCTGGTGCAGGGGATGATTGCTGAAAAAGGTAAGTTTAAGCTAATGCAAAGCTTTGATAAAAAATTCTAAAAATTATAAGAAAAATGTATTTGAAAACAATCTCCCAGAATCCTAGGGAATTTAGATGAAAAACAAGTAAATGAAAATTCAAAAACAAAATGGATTTGAAAATATTTTTGGATTTTTGACTTTTTATGTGTATGCAAGAGTTTGACTAAAATGAGATTAGATCTGTTCTAAATGATTGTAAATGAAGTTTCAATATAATATATGAATGATTTATGCTAAATGAACTAAGTATGCAGCTAATTAAGTGATTATGCAACTTATAAATCCAACAGTGTATGCAGAAGTGATTAACTAAGTGAATTTTGACTTTTTATGCAATGAACTATGAATTTTATGCTATTTCTATACTATATTTACCTACTGTGAGTTATAGAAACTGAATGCAACAGTCAAAACAAACTCAAACACTGAAAACTAAGCTGATCCAAAGACTCTTTATCCAAACTGTTTAGAAATTTTATTGAAGCAGCTATGAGTTTTAACTAACTAAACCACCAAATAAGCTCAAAATATGATTCAACAAGCTGAATTAAGCACAGAAACTCAGATCTTAAACAACAAATCACCTCAAGTATCCAATATGCAATATATGACAGATTGTGAAGAAATTATAAGCTAAATGAATCAAATCTACAATAACATGATTAAATCTAGTTTATAAGCTACAATATGACTAAATTAAACAAATGAAACAGTAAACAAGTATTAATAACAGATCTATACTATATTAAAACAGAAATGCAAATTACACTAAGAATATGTAAAATATGGAACTCACTTTACAACCTCAACTGAACAGAGGTGTCATTTGGATTTAGCTTATCTTTAAGATAAGCTCAATAACAAGTACTAAAGGACTCAAAGTCGTCATTGTCTTCTGAATAAGCATGATGGCTTGACAGTTGACTTTTGTTGACTTTGATGAGAATAAGAAATTGAATCTGAATTACTATCTAATAAGCTCACAGAAACTACCAGCAGCTAATATGAGCTTATATGAACTAAGAAAAAGCTATTGAAGCTGATATTTAAGTAATAGCAAACATATTTTTGGTATTTTGTTTTGTTTTCTGATTTTTTTATGTTTTTGGTATAAGATAAAAAATAATAAGAAGTGACTGATTATAAAAACTAATAAGTAATAAGAGAAGCTAAGTACTTAATAAACAAGCTTAAACAAACAATATTAAGTAAATTTGAAGAATAAAGTAAATAAGTAAATTGAATTATTCTAAAATTTCATTAACTAAAAAGTGAATTACAACTTGAAAACTTGAGATTACAATTGAAAACTAACTTCAGCAGAGTAACATTACATAAAAACTACACACTCTAATGAGGAGAGGAGGGGGTATTTATAGGAGTGAAGAGGTGAAGCTTCTAGGCTGCCAAGTCACCAATCCGTGTGATTATGCTTCTTCTGTGTCCTTCTCATCCCTTGATCATGATATGACAACATCCTAATCATTGGAGACCCTTGGATCATGTTCCAGTTATAAGGAACCAATCACAAGCATCTAATTGTACATGGATTGCCAATGTGGCAATGATTATGACAACATCCTTACCCTGACATGTGCTTAGTCATTCTAGAAGTACTTGTGATTGAACGAAATTGCCCTTAATTGCTTTGAATTTGGACAGGGTAATTCCTAGGGTTCATAGTGAATAGTGAAATCTGGCTTTGAGGGTAATTTGGGTGACGGGTGTTTTTAAATGAGTAATTAATATGTTGACCGGGTAAAGTGGTGGGTTGACTTTGGGTTTGGAACAGGATATGGATTACGGGTTTAAGAAGTGGGTATGTTTTGTTGGGCCTGGTTTGTTGGGTTGATTTGTGTTATGGATTAATAAGGATCCGTTTGGTGTAGATTGTAAGGTTTTTAAGCTTAAAAATTCCAAGGACTATTTTTGTAATTTCTGAAATTCAAAGGACTGATTCTGCCAAGTCTTCAAAACTGATCCAAGGGCCATATTTGTCAATCTTTGATTCTTGGAGGGTTGACTTTGACTTTTCTTCAAGAATATCTTCAAAGGACTAAATCTAACAACTTGATGAAACTTGGAGGACCATTCTTGTCATTTTCTTCAAACTTCAACCAAGGGTCATTTTGATTATTCTTTGAATCTTCAAGGACTTAATTTGATATTTTGAGCTTTCTTTGACTATTATGCTTCCCCGGCTCCGGCTTTTGACACTTTTCCAAATCTCGTGCTCGTTTTTGTCTTTTTAGCTTGATTTATGTCCATATTTGAAATATCCGTACGTGCACAATCATAAACACAAAAACACAATATCTTTGGTATATTTGGTTAGTTTTTGGTCGTTTTTTGTCTTAATTTGGTAAATAAAGGGTGTGTAAATCAGCACATACACCAGTAGCTAGTGAAGTTGATACATGTAAAGGTATAGAGAATAATAGTAAGATTGATGAGGCTAAGATGGATAATGGCACAATGGAAAACAAGTCTTATGCTAGAGACACTTATGATCCAAAACTTAATATATCTAGAAAACTGTTTGAAGTTCCAACTGAGGTGGATGAAAATGGCTATGAATATGTTGTGTTTGATGAAAAAATGATTGATGAGGGATGTAGAAAGTGGAAATTGACATTATGTGGATACTTTGTTGGGCATCATATGACTGTAAATGAATTGAGGTATCATTTGAGAAGGATGTGGGGTAGGAAGGGTTTTAAGGATATTGTTGATGTGAATTGATAAGGCGAAAAGTGTACCGCTTTTAAGGGGTCATTTAAGCCCGAATTCGTAATTATTTGATCAATTACTGCCCTAAATCATTCCTTTTGTCATTTTAGGTACTTTTGAGAAGAAATCTGGAAAAGGAAGCATTTTGGACGTTTTTGGAGCATAAAAGTGAAGAAAACGGCAAAGTCTCAAAATCCTTGCTGGGAACAGTACATGATGACGTCAAGACTTCACACATGACGGCGTCAAGCTTGGCAAAAGAGGTGGAAGTGGAAAATACACGTGATGCCATAGAACATTTTTAGTGTAATTGACCTGACGGCGTCACCAAGGTTGTCAAGGTCATTTTGTAAGTGACGGCCCAGAGCTCTATTTCTACATGACAGTGTCAAGACTGGATCTAGGCAATACGACCCTTAATTTGGCGGCGAGTTGACGGCGTCAGAAGCTACAACGTGACGCCGTCATGATGTATTCTCTATATATATTTTTCCAATTTTTCATTCATTATAGGTGGAACATTAGGAGAACTTTGGAGAGCTTAAACCCTAAATGAATTTTCTGTAAAACCAAGGGTTTCAACCCTTGTTCCATCCATGCTTAATTGAAAATAAGTTTTCTAATAATCATACGATATATCTATGTGTTGTGTGATTCTATCTTATGTTTGTCTTTCTTTTAACATGTTAGGCTAGGTTTTTATTGTGTTTGCTTAGATGTAGTGAAACCTAGATGTTGATTATTGGTTGATGGTTTGTTTATAATTGTTGTAGATGATTTTATTCGATGTTAGGTTTAAGAAAACTGGCAGACTTCCATTGGTAACTTGCTTGAACGTCTTAAGAAACATGATCGGAGGTGTACTACGATTTTTGGTTGTATTTAATGCATAAGTGAATTCTAATGATCCCATGTTAGGAGCTTTTAGTCGGCTCGACATAGGAGTGAAGTAGGAGCTTATAGAGTTAGGGAATATTGTACACGGCCCTACGACTAGTATTAAGGAATATAACCCGCCACCCATCCAATTGTAACAAGCTAATCAACCGGTAAAAGATATCTAGGGAGTAATGAAATCTAAGTAAATACATCTTTTCTCATTATTGTTTTCACCACATAATTACATTAGTTTATTTTCATTTCTTTTTATTTTATTTTGATTGCATCTGTAGTTAATTGGGTTAGTTGACTAGCAACTAATTCTGCCCACTCCTTCAAAGCCCGAGATTTTACTTGCTTTCATAAAATATAAAAATATAAAAAGAATCATCCCTCATCTCTAGACCTAGTTTATTAGGCTTTCTAATCCTAGCGACACTATTCCTGAGGTGAACGATCAATCCCCCGGTACTTGTGAATATACTATACTACAACGATCAGGTACACTGCCTGGCGGGGATTGCAAGCTTCTCAAGATCCCTTGAGAGGTAAAACCTGTTGCGAGGGCGCAATCCCGCGTATCATGAATAATGGTTTATATTTCGTGAAATTTCATAATGCTGAAGGTCTCGAGTGTGTAGTGAATAGTGGTCCTTGGATGGTTAACAACAAAGCTTTTTTTGTTCAAAAATGGGTCATACATGTTTGTTTGGATAAGAGGGAGCCTGTGCAGATTCGTGTTTGGATTAAGATGTGTAATCTACCTTTGGAAGCCTGGACTACTCAAGGTATAAGTGATTTAGCTAGCAGAGTTGGTAAGCCATTGGTAACGGATACTATTACAGCTGATATGTGTAGATTGGGAGTAGGAAGACGGGGTTTGCAGGGGTAATGTGTGGAAAACTAGAGGGGGGGAGGGTTAAATAGTTTTACGTCAATTTTTATTTTATAAAAACTTTGTTTGCAAAATAATCGATTCTAGTTTTATGTGAGATCAATAAACAACATTTATATAAACTAATATCTACGAAATAAAATAACAACAATATAAGTAAATAAGTAAAGAGATAGAGATGGAAAGATCGCACCACAAGACAAAGGATTTATAGTGGTTCGGCTACGAAGCACCTCTTCGCCCTACTCCACTCCCCGAGCACCTAACTCGAGAGTTTTCTTCACAATGTCAACAAGCTCCCTCATGGCGGAGAAAATGTTACACAACTTTTGCTTACACCAATTTACGACACTAAGTTAAATGTCGAGTCCTAATAATAGCTAGAACTAATCTCACACCACTACACAACTTATGCACACCACTACTAATACACAACTTCACTACTTCTTTTTCACAACACTACTTCTACTTATACCCAACACAACTACTTCTATTCACAACTACTAACACACCTAGATCTATCTATTACACAACTTCTACACCTTTACAATAAACACAAGCCTACAATACTTCTTAACAAGATGTTGGAGGAGTATTCTTCTCTTGCACTTTGAATGATGAAGGATTGGATCACTTGAAACAAGAACTAATATGTTTATGATCAAAGGATTTAGGAAGATGATTTGAGAGAATTAGAACAGAAAGTTTTAGTGCAAAAGGTGAGGTAAAAATTCAGATTTGAACCAGTATTTATAGGCAAAGAATACTGACACAGGAGCGTATGCCGGCCCCCTTAAAATTAAGGGGGCCGTCCACAGTAACGGCCAGTTTTCTTTGTCTTTTCTGGGAAAAGTTTATTTGGTGAAAATTTAACTGAATTTGGTTAAAAATTTGAATTTATTTAATTATTATGAAATAAACATTTTCCTTTAGTTACCAAAAATGTTTTTCTTAAATATATAAAATGTTTATACCATTTTATATAATTTGTAATTAGTAAATAAACCTTCCTTTGATCATAAAATGTATTAGGCACTTGTTTATTCATACCTTAAGTGAATTAGTTGGATAAAGTGATATTTTGTCACTAAATACTTATTTACGTAATGATTTTACGTTTAATGATTTTATATTCGTCAAAACATAGGGATATCAAAAAATATTAATAACGTTTTTACGCATTATTTATATCAACATAATGGTTGAGGTTTCTGCTAAAAAGTGTTTACCTGATGTTCTTGAGATGATCTATAGGAACAGAGATGGAGGTGAGATTTGTAGGTAGTCTGTTAAGGTAGAGTATCATTAGACACCACCTAGATGCTCAAATTGCTGTGTATTTGGTCACAATGATGTGGAATGTAAAACTTGTGAGAGTAATGAGGTGCATAATGTTGAGAATAATGTTGCTGATAATACTAAAGGTGGAGAGAATGGGTCAGTAAATGATAAGGTGATGGATGGAATACAGAAGGATGGTTTTGAAGAGGTTAGGTATAAAAAGAACAATGGTGGTGGTAATAATGGAAAAGGTTATTGTAGGACTGATAACATGGTTGATTTATGTGGTTCGGGAGGTCGAGGTTGGTGATTTAGGATGAACATGGTGATAGTTCTAGTGAGAGAAAGTAGAGAGAGGGTGAGGTGAAAGAGAAATATATTAAAACTAACCAAATGCTTACACACCCACACCCCTCATGGAGAGTCATGAGGGGTATTTATAGGCTCATTACATCACTACTTTGCCACTTAAACAATAATAGTCCCTATGGGCAAAGCTTACTATGTATCTAGTCCAATTCACGTGAATGACGCCAACTTCACAAAATAATGAGGCTAACAATCTCCCTCCAAGATGGCTTCACACGTGAATGGTCACAATGAGACCTATAAATACATAAAAAAAGTAAATTATCATAATAATAAACAATGTTGATGTTGTTGAAGCACAGAGTCTCTGTTGTCTAGACACTGAGGATGAATTGAAGTTCTCTCTTTCGACTATCTATGTTTTGATCTTTGGCACTAACGGCTCTGATCCTTTCTAGCTCTGAACTTCTTATACATCATCCTTGAAGTTCCTTCTTCCGAATAATTCGGCATTTGATCTTTGTCCACTGAAGGCACTGATCTTTGTAGCTCTGAACTTCGACTATAATGGTCTAGTTAGGTTATTACTCCCTCCTAACTAGTGAGCCTTTTTGTTTCCTTTTTTCTGCTCCCTCCTGAACTGACAACCTTTCTTCTTTTATCAAATCTCTTAAATCTTTTAACGCCACAACGGAGAATTAATTCTCTTAAGTCTTCAAAGACGCAGCGGATAAAGTATACTCTAAACAGTAGCACAATGGTTGTTGTTCGGGGAGCATCATAACAACATACCTCACATAGTATTGCATCAAAGTTGGTAATAAGCCCCGATGTGCACACACTACTTCTCTATTCATGATGTTAAGCACGGTTCTCTCAGTCAATCCAATCACTGAAGACGAAATAATAGTACCTTCTTCGTATACAGTACTTCTCCCTCCTGATGGTTGCGAGTAATCGGAATCATCATAATGTTGTGTACATGCCGTAAAATTACCTTTACTATTCCCTCCTGATGCAATGTGTAAGCCATAACAGCTCATTTAAGCATAATTCCATAAGTATATGTCGAAAAATTATACTCTCAATATTTCTCTCAACCCAACCGGTAATCGAACCTCCTTTTAATTCACCGGCTAATAGTAATGACCACATATGGAGACAACCCGATATGACCAACTTGAAACTGAAGTAGACACTCCTTGTGACTTAATGCTTGTACTATCCTTGATTAAGAACTGAAAAATTCGCCTCTTGAACAATCCACAATTTCGTGTGACACTGAGTACTACAACATATCTCCTTAAAGTGATAGCTATGCCGTGAGCACTACAACGTAACTCCTTACATCAGTTATAACAAGATTGTCAAGTCTTAATCTCAATTAAAAATGCCCTGACAAGTTATCTTGAGACCCACCACGTATCTCAAAGATAAATAAGTACACCCTTGAAACGTCAATTCAACTTCAAATCAATGATACCGTACAAAAACCCCGTGATCATTTTGTTAAATTAATAACAATTTTTGCCGTGAAATGAGTATCCCCGTGAAATTTATTGAACCAAAATACCACCCTTTTACCAAATATTATCAAAAATTTGTCTATCCAAAATATAAATATTTGGATAATAAATTTATGATAGTGCATTTAAGCTTATTGAACAACATTGCAGCCTAGTCCAATTAATCATGTCAGCCCAAAATCTAAAATGAAAAATACCATTTTCGTCAACTAGGCCCAAATTCAAAGATAAATCATTAAACCCGATCCACTGAACACTTATAACCAGATATATGTTATACTAGTAACATGTTTGACTAAACCCTAAACTCATTCATCTTAAACACTCCGCCCTCATTCTCATAATATTACTCTCACCAAACACATCAATGAACACAAACTCAGCTAATCACATCTCCTTCATCACATCTCAACACCATCACAATAAATGAATCACAACATATAAACGCCCTTCTTTCTTTTTGTTAGCACGATTGAAGAATACAAGAAGTTTGTAGCTTCAAGATCTTTTAATTAAAGGTCTCGGGTAAGTTTATTATGTTGTAATTTTCGTTTATTGTTTAAACCGATTGAAAGAAAAATGATAACAATATTGTTATTGTTTTATCTTTGTTAATTGGGATAGTGAAAGAAACGTATGGTTTCTTATACAGATCAGTGATGATATAGGTTCAACGAAAAAAAATCTTTAAAAGATTGGAAACAACGTTGAACCATTCTAGGATTGTGTCTTGGTTGAGTCGAATTTGGTTTGTGAGATGGGAATGAAGTTTTAGTGTGGATTGTGACGATGGGATTTAGGATAAATGGATTGTTGGTTATTGAAGTGTGGTCGAGTCTTCTTCTTTTTTATTTTTGTTTAATTCTTTGGATTGATGATGTTTATAAGCTGAGGTCTATAATGAGTTGGTATATGGTTGTGGTTAAAGTTGTGACATGGTAAATGAAAGTCTCAGACCCCTGTCAAAAATTTGGCAGAGTTTTTCTTCGTAAAAACGTGGGTAACAAGAGTTTTGGACCACTGTTGTCGCAGGCTTGGTATCGCGGACTTGCAATCGCGGACATACTGTCGCAGCAAATCTGCGATGCGAGCAAAATTTTTACGAGCAAAAAATTAGCAAACCAAGGGTATCACAACAAAACCCTCTACTTTCATACCCATTTTCCGAGCAAAAATATTGCGAACAAAATCTTTATCCCTGAAAAGTTGGACTGACCACTTTTTGAACACAAAAACTTCACGGGTATTGTACAAAAGTCATTAAAAGATGATAGATACAGAAAACTGTTAACTTGGACTGTAAAAGATGCAAGAAACAAGAAACAATTTATGTAAACCTTTAAAAACATGTGACATTTGACCATATTTTGATATTAGTAAAAAAGAAGATTTGTAACAATTTGTTAAAATAGATATGTTAAATGATGCGTGGGAATCGCACCTTGCTTTACCTCTCGAGGGATCTCGCGAGGCTTACAACCCCCACCAGGCAGTGTACCTGATCGTTGTAGTATAGTATAGTGACAAGTACCGGGGGATTGATCGTTCAGCTTAGGAATAGTGTCGCTAGGATTAGAAAACCTAATTAATAGTTCTAGAGGTGAAAGATGATTATTTTTGTATTTTTATATTTTTATTAAAGCAAGTAAAATCTCGGGTTTTGAAGGAGTGGGCGGAATTAGTTGCTAATCAACTAACCCAAAGCTAAGATGCAATCAAAATAAAATAATAAAAATGAAATTAAACTAATTAAACTAAGGTTGTGAGCAGTGGTTGGAGAAATTGTGTTTACTTAGACTTCATTACTCCCTAGATATCTTTTACATGTTAATTACTTGTTACACTTGTATGAATGACGGGTTGTATTCCTTAATACCATTCGTGGGGTGGCATACATAACTCCCCAACTCTATGAGCTCTTATCTCCTCCTACACCATGACCCAGCACAACTATAGGGATTGTAAACAGTGGCTCATGCATTAAATACAACCAATAAAGACCTAGTACGCCTCGGTTCATGTTTCTTAAGACGTTCAAGCATGTTACCATTTGGAGATCTGCCAGTTTTCTTAAGCCTAACATATAAATCATTCATTCAAAACAAGAATAGACAAGTAATCAACACATAATCAACATCTAGGTTTCATTAGATCTAAGCAAACACAAGAGAGATCTAGCCTAGCATAGTAGAATTGAGACAAGAACAAGAGATAAACAACCAACACATAGACATATTGATTGAATTGAAAGTACACTTATCTCAATTACAATGCAAGGTCTCAAGGGTTTGGAACCCTTGAAAAACCTGTAAAAGAGGCACCAAAATCGTCTTTAGGGTTTCACCAAAACTTCTCTCCCTTTAATGAAAAAACTAGAAAACTATATATAGGAAAAACAGTCTGACGGCGTCAAGAGTTAAATCTGACGCCGTCAACTCGCCGCCATATACTTCCTCGGACGCCCTAGATCCACTTGTGACGGCCTATGTGACGCCGTCACCACCCACGGTAAATTATTCTTGGCCACTTTGACGCCGTCACCTCTCCATCTGACGCCGTCACCAGCTACGATAAATTATTCTTCATGTCTGACGCCGTCAAGAAGGAAGTCTTGACGCCGTCACCTTGTATCTTCAGCTTGGATTTTTGGTACTTTGTCGTTTTCTTCACTTTATGCTCCAAAAAACGTCCAAAATAGCCTCTTTTCCAGAATTCACTCTCCAAACACCTAAAATCACAAAAGGAACGATTTAGGGCAATATTTGATCAAATAAAGTCGAATTCGGGCTTAAATGACCCCCTAAAAACGGATCATTTTTCGCCTCATCATATACCCTTACACTTGAGATTTGCTTGTCCTCAAGCAAATGAGCTTTTATTCTACTCAAAAGACAAGTTAGGGGTCATTTAACACTAATATAAAAGTAATTACAACAAATAATCGTTCCACTAAAGACCAATAGACAAGCACGGAGGTCATACACAAGCACCTCACAAATAGTGTTTAGATACTCACATCTCTCGGGTGTAATAAAGTAATATAACATTATGGAAATGGAAGATATCTCTCACTACCTGTCATAGCAAAATAGATTACCATAGGCTTGGGAAAGGATCAAACCTCCACCACATGGCGTAAGCACCTAGGATAAACTATCAAAGAGGTCTTTTTTAAAGGGTTATAACGTTAGGTGTAGGGATATGAATTACACGGTTTTGTTGGATAAAGGGAGTTTTACTGGTGGCGAGTTAACAATCTTGGTTAATTACATGTACAAGATGGCGTTGCTAAGCCAAGACTACACTCGACTTAAGCTAATAAATGAAAAATAACAAAAACATAAAATGAACATAGAATAAAAACGGGATGGTAGTCCGTATGTTTTTTTCTCTTTTTCTTTTTCTATTTTTTTTTCTTTTTCTTAATTAATTTTTTTCGATTTTTTTTTTTTTTTTTTTTTTTTTTTTTTTTTTGCATACACTCTTACCCTACCATCCAAAATAATACATCATAGGGAATGGGAATTCCCCTTACACTTGAATCTTTACATACTTTACATTAAACTAATCTAATGACTCGAATTAAGAAAATCAAAACACTTGGAGCACTTTTAAGATTAACGCACGTATGGGGGTAATAAGTGATGTTCTTCCCCATTACTCCATAAAATAAGTACTTACCCACGAGTCCCAATAGTCCCAAAACAATATGTACAAGGATATGACTCGACTTAGCAACCATGTAATCAATTAGAAAGTTAACTTAGGGTTTAACAAATAACAATAATGCACTAAAAATGAGCGCATACACGGAAGGCTAAGGCGATTTGGGTGTACATTTAAGTGGGGTTTAACAAATTCTTCCTTTAAGTAAGATGCTTAAAGTTAGAAACGAAAAGATAGGCTCGGAGGGGTGTACTAGGGGTATCGTGTACTAAAAAATGAGTACAACGCTAAGGGTGTGGGAAAAATTAGTTGACTTAACTAGCCAAGTAATATGACTTAAATGGTCAAGTAATTATAATACGGGTTTAACACAAGGGTGATCCTAATGCCTCTTATCATGTAGTAAATCCTACCACACGAATGTAGTCTCACTAGCGGTCTCGGGATGCATCACTAACGCAAGTTCTAGAATCTAAATGCTACCGGTACACTCATAAGCACTAATAATGAATGCTTTTCCTATCAAATCTAAAGGCGAACCTCACATTTTTGGGTGGAAAATTTTTCTGAATATACGGTTATGTGCTAGTCATACAACCTCCTATCCATGAGACGCTTGCTATGGCTAAAGTTTCACTCCTAAATGTTGTAAAAAATTTTAAATTTGGCGCTAAAATTACACTAACAAGTATTTCTCATAGTTTTATTACACATCTACTATCAAACAAAACAAACTCAAGCGAAAGTGCATATGTAAGGTATCATCTTTTTACCCTCCCCTTACACTTAAGATGAACATTGTCCCCAATGTTCAAGTAAAGAATGTAAAAGTTAAAAAGTAAAGAGAATGAAATCAAATACTCCCCTGATTCGCTCGGTATGGATTTTAGTTGGCCAGGTTAAATCTTCTTCCAAGAAAACGAACAATCAAAGCTTCCCTTCCAGAATATAAATCATCTTCTTGTCATAAATAACCTGTAAATCCTGACAAAAGTAGACAAGGCAACCTCGCGTAAAATCGGCGGCATCCTATATAAGTTACTAAATCCTAGAAAACAAAGTAAGATATAATGCTTGTTGAATGAAGTTTGCAGATTTCCTGGAGATTATAAAACTTAATAATTCACAAAAACCATAAGACTCCGTTAGAAAAACAAAATCGGTAAAATTTCCAGATTTTTGACTCCTGACGCCGTCAAGAGCAATTCCCTGACGCCGTCAGAATGAACCTGCAGAAATCCTTATGTTAAGTTTCCGGAAAATTTCTGGAAAAACTTTGTCCTACTTCCTGGAAAATCCTGCAAAACTTCATTATGACTCAATACAAGCATTTGACTCTAACAAATACGAATATACATGTTCATTTAATATTGTGGAGAATCATGATCGGTTTGTTTCTTAAAAACATATTTGGGGTTTCCCTTTACACTTATCTTTTGCAAAAATACCTCTAGGTTGAAGTTAAGACTAGGCTAAACAACATAATAAAGTATTTCCACTTTTTAGTAGAGAAACATGATCAACCAACAATAAAAATAAAACATGCATACGGAAGCAAATAACAATCAAACAAATAAAAATCACACAAAACATGGGTTGCCAAGATAAACCATCAAAAATTAAAAGCTAATCATTCATACACTAATTAAAAGAACAGAAATGGAAATTGTTCAAAGCCAACAAAGGCCAGATCCTAGACTATTACAACCAAATGTTTTAAATAATTCAACCAAAAATAAATTGTTCAAGAATTACAGACATCAAGATGGATCACTGAGGGGGAGGACCGAAACGATAATCATAGCCTGGCGGGAGGTGTCCAGTGTACCCATGGGGAGGGTAGTCAGTCTCTCGACCTGGGAAGGGGTCAATCTGCAGGTGAGGCTCAAGCTGATCTCGGGTGGAGAGGTGCTGCATCTGGCGGACGGTATGATCATACATCCAGTCAAAGCGCTGGTCAGTAGCTGCTCGCCACGTGTCCATCTGACCCATCCAGACACCCTGGTGTGCCTGCCAGTCTCCCCGACTCATGTGTCGGTAGTAATCAGCCATCCCTGCCTCATACTGATGCTGCTGGGGCACTCCCTCATCATCACCGTCATCATCCTCATTATCAGCCCCTATGTACCATATATAGGTACCATCCCCCACCTGCATCACAATCCTCATCTGCCTAAGGGATTTCGCCCTCACTACCCTACAGTTCCCACATTCGCTCAAGTACCCCATGATCTGAGGAGTAAGAAGACCATAGGAATGAGCCAACCGTGTGATGAACATCCCCCCATAAACCTTGTCGATATCCCTCTCACCCACACTGGTCTTTAAGTAACTGGCCACCCAAAACGGGATGTTGCAGTAGACATCCTCAGCAAAGATGGTGTACAAGTAGAATAAGTCCGAAGCAGTGATACGGTGAGTGGTGCCCTGACGTGCAGACAAACCATATGTGAGGCACCTGTGAACTAGCCTAACAATGGGGTCCCTGATCGATGCAGCCCCAGTAGTCGACGTGTAGGCCCCATTCCCTATGGTGGGCCAGAAAGTAACACACCTCATCTCATTCCGCTGAGTCTCTCCATGTAACAGATTCAGCAGAAAAGCCCCATCAACCTCCTCACTGGTATATAGCCCCAGCCTCCAACCAAACTCAGCCACAGAACAAGACCTCAACTCACCCCCTAGCCTAAAATATATCGTGGTGCCCCCCATATCTCCCCTAGCCTCAGCCCGGTCAAAACGGAATGTCGCAAAGAATTCCCGCACTAACTCACTAAATACCGTCTCCCTCAACCTAAACAGTCTCTCCCACTGCGGACCCGCGAATCCATCTGTGCGGATCCTCCCTATAAATTCATCTTCCAACCCACTCGCTCTCAGGAAATCCCAGTCAACCACCGCCCCAGTATCGATGTGGTGGTTACACAACTCCTCATACTTAGTACTAGAACCAACATCGCCAAACTCCCCCCAACTATGCACTAATTCCCCATAATTGATCCCATGAGACCTAGAAGAACTACCCTTTTGTTGGCGAGACCTTTTGCTCATTTTCCTGGAAAAAAAAGGTGTAGTGAATGGGAACGATTAGAACGCGAGATTTATATGAACTTTATGCAGTCAGACACATCTGACGCCGTCAAGAGCAATTTTTGACGTCGTCAGATGGATCAGAAATGTAGCCATGCAAATGCGAGGGAAAAATCAATTTTTTTAAACTCTTAACCCATTACCCAAACGCTCCTTAAATCAGGAAATAGGGGTGGGGGGTCAAAGAATCCGAGGCATGATGGGTTCTCCCAAAATCAATGCATGATTCGGGTGAGACAACATCATCAAATGGTAACCCCACGATTACAAATCACCAATTGGATGGCATTATGATTTGCTAATGGTGGGTCACGAATTGGGTTATGGGCGAAAGGGGTTTTTCGAATTGACGGGTCCTAAGGATAATTAACCGAGAAAGGATGAAGAAAACTTACTTACAAAGGAGAGATCGGAAGCGGAGGATGTCGAATTGGGGGTTTGAGATTCGGAGTAGCAGCAACACTTGGGTGAGATTTGTGGGGTATGGGTTGAAAGTGATTGGTTCTTGGGTTAATATTGCTGATCCATCAAGCTGACGGCGTCAAGGGTTAAATCTGACGCCGTCAGATGCCCGTGTGGGGTGGGGTTTGGAATAGTTTTAAGTTTAGTCCCTGCTCATTGCGTGAATAACTAAACGCGAGTAAAACCCATGAGTAGCTATTCCGTTAACGAGGTCCACCAGGGTCGAACGTCTCATTACTGTCGCGGAAAGAGGTGAGGTAGTAGCTGGGGTCGGGTGATGTCTTAGCAAAGTTGATCCTTATGCACGGGTTATTGGCGCGAGAGAAAAGATGTTGTTCAATGAGAGGTTTCAAATCAATGGTGTTTATGAGGTGTGACCTCTTTACACCGGGTTTAAAACCAACAGAACGTTTTTTGGATGAGATCGGGAATGTGGTTCGCAAGCATCCAACGAAAATGCTATTTATTCGCGAGCTTTTCTCCGTATGGGGGTGTTTATGAGAATGGGGGGTAATCAGTGGTAAAGCTTTTGAGGAGAATCTCCAGCTGTCCTCCTGGTTAAATACCAAAGAGGTTGACACCTCGAAGACCTTTTCAATTTTTTTGGGTATAGAATTTTCTTTGATCTTTTCTTTGACCCTTGATATGAATTGGTCTGCGAAATTCATGAAAGCTTTGTGAGTGTTTTCCATGCGTGCCTCAAGGTGCTGGATTTGCTTTTCCTGATTACCCATGAAGGTTACCATTATTCCTTCGAATTCCTCTTGTCGTGAGCGTTCAGGAAAATTTTGGCTGATAACCGTGTTCCTATGTGGGTTAGGGTTCCACATGGGTTCAATGGCCAGTTTCTCAATACTCATCAGTTCCTTTACCTGTTTCTCGATGCTTCCCAACAATTGTTCTTGGGTGGCACATGCGTAGTCAAGCTTTGCCTTGCTCGGGAGCATTGGGTCCTCCCATCCTTCCTCCTCATATTGTGCTAATTCCTCAAGAACTTTCCAGCATTCGTCAACGCTAAGTCTATCTAGCCTACCCTTGGCTGCGTAATCAATGGCTTTCCTTGTTTGATAGTCAACCTTACCATAAAAAATTTGGATCTGCAGCCATGGTTCGATCCCATGATGGGGAACCTTTCGGAGTAGGTCTTTATATCGACTCCATGCTTCATAAAAAGATTCATTTTGACGTTGTTTGAACATCAAGATGTCATTCCTAAGTTTAGTAGTTCTCCCCGGTGGGAAAAATTGAGCAAGGAAACGAGTGGTGAGATCATCCCATGTGGTGATGGATCCCGCGGGTAAACGCTCAAGCCATTGACTAGCTTGATCCCGTAGAGAGAATTGGAATAGGCGTAAACGGGTAGTCTCTCTAGTTTCAAAACCTAGGTCTATGGAATCTACGATTTTGAGGAAGTCCTTAAGGTGTTGGTTTGGATCTTCGGAACGAAGTCCATGGAATGCACATCCGCTTTGCACCAACCGGATGGTGTCGGATCGCAAGGGGGTCACATTGGCTCCGGTGAGCTCAATGGTGTTTCGGTAGCCTTGGTGGCTAGGTCGGGAATACTCTCCTAAGATTCGGGGCCTAAGGGGTTCTAATGGTGGGTTTTGTTGTGGTGGGATGATGGGTTCAAAGATGTTACCACCTTCCATGATGTCGGATGGTAAAGAGTTACGAACAAAGGCACGAAGAAATAAGATAGACTAAAGAAGACCTAAAAATAAAAAAAAATAAAATCTTACTAGAAAGGAATCTAGCAAGTAGACCTAATAAAAAGAAATCCTAACCTAGACAATAACTATTCCCCGGGCTGCGGCGCCAAAAACTTGATGCGTGGGAATCGCACCTTGCTTTACCTCTCGAGGGATCTCGCGAGGCTTACAACCCCCACCAGGCAGTGTACCTGATCGTTGTAGTATAGTATAGTGACAAGTACCGGGGGATTGATCGTTCAGCTTAGGAATAGTGTCGCTAGGATTAGAAAACCTACTTAATAGTACTAGAGGTGAAAGATGATTATTTTTGTATTTTTATATTTTTATTAAAGCAAGTAAAATCTCGGGTTTTGAAGGAGTGGGCGGAATTAGTTGCTAATCAACTAACCCAAAGCTAAGATGCAATCAAAATAAAATAATAAAAATGAAATTAAACTAATTAAACTAAGGTTGTAAGCAGTGGTTGGAGAAATTGTGTTTACTTAGACTTCATTACTCCCTAGATATCTTTTACATGTTAATTACTTGTTACACTTGTATGAATGACGGGTTGTATTCCTTAATACCATTCGTGGGGTGGCATACATAACTCCCCAACTCTATGAGCTCTTATCTCCTCCTACACCATGACCCAGCACAACTATAGGGATTGTAAACAGTGGCTCATGCATTAAATACAACCAATAAAGACCTAGTACGCCTCGGTTCATGTTTCTTAAGACGTTCAAGCATGTTACCATTTGGAGATCTGCCAGTTTTCTTAAGCCTAACATATAAATCATTCATTCAAAACAAGAATAGACAAGTAATCAACACATAATCAACATCTAGGTTTCATTAGATCTAAGCAAACACAAGAGAGATCTAGCCTAGCATAGTAGAATTGAGACAAGAACAAGAGATAAACAACCAACACATAGACATATTGATTGAATTGAAAGTACACTTATCTCAATTACAATGCAAGGTCTCAAGGGTTTGGAACCCTTGAAAAACCTGTAAAAGAGGCACCAAAATCGTCTTTAGGGTTTCACCAAAACTTCTCTCCCTTTAATGAAAAAACTAGAAAACTATATATAGGAAAAACAGTCTGACGGCGTCAAGAGTTAAATCTGACGCCGTCAACTCGCCGCCATATACTTCCTCGGACGCCCTAGATCCACTTGTGACGGCCTATGTGACGCCGTCACCACCCACGGTAAATTATTCTTGGCCACTTTGACGCCGTCACCTCTCCATCTGACGCCGTCACCAGCTACGATAAATTATTCTTCATGTCTGACGCCGTCAAGAAGGAAGTCTTGACGCCGTCACCTTGTATCTTCAGCTTGGATTTTTGGTACTTTGTCGTTTTCTTCACTTTATGCTCCAAAAAATGTCCAAAATAGCCTCTTTTCCAGAATTCACTCTCCAAACACCTAAAATCACAAAAGGAACGATTTAGGGCAATATTTGATCAAATAAAGTCGAATTCGGGCTTAAATGACCCCCTAAAAACGGATCATTTTTCGCCTCATCATTAAACAAGTTTGCACGATTCAAAATATATGGTAAAACAGTGTACGAACCTCAATAAATTCAACAAAATAACCACCATAGCTCTGATGCCAATTGTAGGACCGATAACATGGTTGATTTATGTGGTTAGGGAGGTCGAGGTTGGTGATTTAGGATGAACATGGTGATAGTTCTAGTGAGAGAAAGTAGAGAGAGGGTGAGGTGAAAGAGAAATATATTAAAACTAACCAAATGCTTACACACCCACACCCCTCATGGAGAGTCATGAGGGGTATTTATAGGCTCATTACATCACTACTTTTCCAATTAAACAATAATAGTCCCTATGGGCAAAGCTTACTACGTATCTAATCCAATTCACGTGAATGACGCCAACTTCACAAAATAGCGAGGCTAACAGTTATGTTAATAAAGTCAACAATCAAGGTCCAAACAGAGGTGTGGGAAACCAAAATGTGAAGCAATCTCAATTTGTATATCAAAAGAAAGTTAGTAAAGAACAAGGTGAAACAAGCAATAAGTCTCCTTTGAAAACTCCAAATGCTAACAATAGTTCAAGTTCTCCTAATAATGGTAGTAATAAGAAAGCTTGGAAGGTTCAGGTTGAGATATTGAAAGAGTTGAAGAGGTCTGCTAATAGGTTTGAGTACCTCAGATAAACAAAAGGAGGTGAGGAAGTATATAGATGATGAAAGGTTACATGTATGTGGTATCATTGAAACTCAGTTAAAAACAAAAACGTTGCAAAAAATTGGTGACAACATTTTTTAGAATTAGAATTGGGTTCATAACATGAGGTTTTGTGATAAGGGGTGCAGAATTATGGTAGGGTGGAATAGTGATATTGTTAATGTGAATATTATTCACTATAGTAAGCAATCTATATTGTGAAAAATAGAAACCATTACTGGTAATATGGCTATATTTTGTACAATAATATATGTTGTTAATAGTGGAATGAGAGGAAGGTTTTATGGAATGAGATGGGACAGTATAAGATACTGGTGGGCAATAACCCTTGGATCATTATGGGTCATATAAATGTTACTTTTGCCCAAAAAGAACATTCTTCTGGTAGTTCTAGTATGACTAAAAATATAATGGAGTTCAAGGAATGTGTTAATATGATTGAAGTGGAGGACATCACAATCAGTGGGCTCTTCTATACTTGGACCAAAAATCTTCATAAAGCTAAAACTGGTGATTGTACTGGGGTCCTTAAAAAGCTTGATAGAGTAATGGGAAGTGAAGAATTTATATGTAAGTATTCTAATGCACATGCTATCTTCCTTCCATACCTAATCTCAAATCACTGCCCTGTTATTTTAGTCATACCTAATGTTGTGCAAACTAGAAAGAAAGCTTTTAGGTTTTCCAATTTTGTCACTGATAATGATGAGTTTCATGAAGTGGTTAAGAAGTACTGGGGGGCATGCAATTCAGGCTGTCAAATGTTTAAAGCTGTGAAGAATCTTATACTCCTTAAACCACATCTTAAAAGACTAGCATGGAAAATGGGGATGTTTTTGAAAATGTGAAAAGTATTAGAGAAGAATTGAAGGTAGTGCAGAGTAAGATTGATTTGGATCCTAATGATAAAGTGTTAAGAGATGAAGAGAGTAGACTCATAAAGTTGTATCATGAAGCTTTGAAGGTAGAAAAAAAAATTTATACCAGAAAGCTAAGATCAAATGGTTGAGTTTTGGAGACAGAAATAATGTTTATTTTCATCGAGTGTTAAAAGGAAGAAACCATAGGAATAGGATCAATGTTGTTCATGATGAAACTGTTATTAGATATGAGGGAGATCAAGTTGCTGAACAATTTGTCAAGCATTTCAAGAATTTCTTGGGTAAGAGTGTTCTAGTGTCGAGTACCCATGATGCAAATATCATGTTTACCAATAGGATAAGTATAGAAGAAGCAGAGTTCATGGTGAGAAAGGTTACTGATAGTGATATTAAGAAAGCAATGTTCCAAATTGATGGTAACAAAACCTTTAGACCTGATTGATTTTTTGCTCTTTTCTACAAGAAGGTCTGGCACATTATTGGTGATGATATCTGCAAGGCTGTTAAGGAATTTTTTGATAATGGGAAGTTTTTAACTAAGTTAAATTCTACTTTAATAACTCTTGTTCCCAAGATTCAGACTCCTGCCAAAGTGTCTGATTACAGACCTATTGCTTGCTGTAATGTCATGTATAAATGTGTGAGTAAGATCAATACTGGGAGAATGAAGAAGTATCTTGGGAGCTTGTAAGTAATAATCAAAGTGCTTTTATTCCTAATAGACAGATTCAAGACAACATTCTGATTTCTCAAGAGTTATTGAAATGGTATGGGAGGAAAGATGGTCCTAGCAGAGTTGCTCTCAAAATTGATTTGCAAAAAGCACATGACACAGTGAATTAGAATTTCTTGGAAAACGTTCTTTATGGGTTTGGGTTTCATAGTAGAATGGTGCAGTGGATTATGAAGTGTGTGTCTACTACATCATTTTCTATAAGTGTTAATAGGGAGAATTGTGGATACTTTAAAGGGGGGAGAGGTCTTAGACAAAGGGATCCAATGTCTCCTTATTTGTTTACTCTTGTTATGGAGATTTTGAATCTTTTAATGGTTAGGAGGGCAGAGAATGACAGTAATTTTCAATACCATTTTGGCTGCAAGAAGGTGAATCTTACCCATGTTTGCTTTGCTGATGACTTGTTTATGTTCTGTCATGGAGACAAGGAATCAGTGAATGTTGTAAAGGATGTTATAGAAGAGTTTGGGTCCATTCTGGGTTGCAGCCTTACTATAATAAGAGTACTATCATTTTTGGCAATGTGCAAGAGGATTTTAAGAAGGAAATTTTAGAGATTGTGCCATTCAAAGTGGAAAACTTACCTGTGAGATATTTGGGTGTACCTTTGATCACTAAAAGGATTGGAGTTAAAGAATGCAAATGTTTGATTGATAAAGTTAGGAACAGAGTTCTTAATTGGAAGAATAGGTGCTTGTCTTATGCTGGTAGGCTTCAATTGGTAGCATCAATATTGGAATCCATACATGTTTATTGGGCAACTGTGTTCCTTTTACCTCAATCTGTGGTTAATTATATAAACAGACTACTTAAAGGGTTCCTTTGGAACCAAAGTGAGAAAGCAGATGGAAAAGCTAAAGTAGCATGGAAAAATCTGTGTAAACCTAAATGCAAAGGAGGTCTTAGGTTGAAAAAATTGAGTATTTGGAATAGAGCTATGATATCGAAGCACCTTTGGTCCATTGCCGTGGATAAGGATTCTTTGTGGGTAAAATGGATAAATACATTCACATTGAAAGGTAGAAGTATGTGGGAAGTCAGTGAGGATCCTAATGACAGTTGGGGTTGAGGAATATTTTAAGGATGAGGCAAGAGGTTAGAGTTCATATGGTTAAAAAACTGGGAGATGGGGCAAGCACTTCCATGTGGTTTGATATTTGGTCTGAATTTGGTGCCATTAATGCTTACATAACATATAGGGACCTTTATGATGAAAGATACAATTCCAATATGACTGTCACAGAGTTTGTTGAAAGTAGTAATGGAAACTGGCCAAGTTCTTGGAGTAATAAGCTTCCAATCAATGGTTTGAATCATAACATTGTTCTTAATGATGTGCAACATGACAAGTTGATGTGGAGGTGCAGTGATGGAGCTCTGAGTAAGTTTTCAGTTAAACAAACCTACTGTGATCTGTCTAATAATGGAGATGAAGTTTCATGGAGCAAGTTGGTATGGTTTTCACAGAATATACCCAAATTTGCATTTATTTTTTGGTTAGCAATTCAAGGTAAATTAACTACTCATGACAGATTGAGGAAATGGGGATCTTATGATTTGATGGTATGTTCTTTGTACTATAAGGAGATGGATTCACATGAGCACTAATTTTTCAAATGTAAGTTCTCTAATGAGGTATGGGCTAAGGTACTAAAGAAAATTCATGGAGATCAATGGGCTAGGTTGGATTGGCAAGATCTTATTGAGCATTTTTCTAATATGAATAATGGCAATACTATTGATAGTGTAGTCAGAAGATTATGCTTGGCAACTTGTGTGTACATGGTATGGCAGGAAAGAAATTTTAGGATACTCAGAGAAGAGAAAAGAAATATGGAAGTGCTAGTTCAAAATATTTGTAACACTATTAAGTGCAGATTGAGCAGTTTATGTGTTAAGAAAACAAGTGCTACTCTTGGGGTTGAGAAGATTTGGGACGTGAAGTTTAAGTATTCATCAAAGTGATTCAGGGAGGTGATAGATGGTCTCACCCAGAGGAATGAATTTGGATGTGCAGAGTTGTTGGTTCTTGGTATTTCTGCAGGCATTAAGGTTTGTAACCTTCTCTTCAGTTTCTGAATTTGTAGGAACTAAATGAGATGTGTTCACTTAAAGATGATGGCTCTGTACCTTGGTGTTCTAATAGTTCATAGGTGTTTTTTTTTTACTTAAACTCTCTGTTATAGGCCTTTATTAGGTAATAAAAGATGTGTTTGGGTCAAAGCAGTCTATGTTCTATTTTGAATACCATAAAGTGAGTTTCCATCTTTGTAGGGTAAAGTGAACAGGTGTGGTGGTGCATGTTTCTAAGAATTGTAAAGAGTGAAAGATGAACCTATATGGTCATAGATATGCACTGCTAAGGAGGTAAGGGTTGGTACCCACTGCAAGGTTATGTTCCCAACTGTGTGAGGCAATTGTAGTAGATGGAAATGTAGCACAGTTGGTGTAGCACTTGCTGTGGATAGGTTATGGGTTCCTAGTGAAGCCACTAATCTAGCTCATCATGGTTATTGTGGTGGCAGGTTGAATGATCATGATGGGTAGATAAGGCGGAAATGTAGCTAGATGGTATTTGGTGCATAAAAGGTGAATATTGGTTGCTGCAGCATGGTTGCCAGAATGCTAGTTTGGCTACAGGTTTGAATGGAATGTGAAGATTGTATGCTACAAGTTTTATGTTCTTGTTTCAATGACTTGGTTGTATGAGATAACTTTGGTATCAGATGTGTATTTCTATTCTAAGAACTGTAGGCTTGTCTATAGTTCTGTATATGTTTGTATGAGGATTTTGTGATTAATAATATATGTTCACCTTTTATAAAAAAATAAAAAAATAAAATAAAAATAAATAAAATAAAATAATAATAATAATAATAATAATAATAATAATAATAATAATAATAATAATAATAATAATAATAATACCATGTAACACCAAATTCTGGGACTAAGTTTAACTAAACCTTCAAACAAAAAATTACAATACACGACAATACTCATATGGCTCACTAGAACCCTTATATGTGTTCTTGTTATGTATGAATATTTGAAGATGATTTGTGCATACCTAATTTTGATTTGTAAATGACATATTAATTCACATGAGTTGTATCTTGTATAACATGTTTATTTTGTCATATGCAAATTGAAATTTGATGCCTGCAAACTACGTCTTATTCCCAAAAAGATTGGTATAAATGTTATAAAAATGTTATCATTACTATCAAAGAAGAACCACACTTTCTTTTAAAATTTTAACAATTTTATAAAATAAGTTTGAAATAATAATCCAACTTTATTTTATGGCAACCCTAAAACATCTACTTTTTCTTTTCCTTCTCAAATTTGTAGAACTGTTAATTACTGTTCTTACACAATCTTTTTATTTATATTGAGAAAAACGTTTAGGAATTGATTTTTTTTTATAAAATATATACAAACGTCTCAGAATCACTTACTTTCTTTAAAAAAAACATTTAGAAATTTTGAATCGCATCCCAAAACCCAACGATCCTTTTTATACACTAAAAAAAATCCTTATTATTACTGAAAATTTGCTAATACTCAAATTACATCCCTATAATTTTGTATGCATGATATATAATAAGTTTGAAATAATAATCCAAAATGTGTTACTCTGAAATTTTTACATAAATAAAAAAAAAAAAAAAAAAAAAAAAAAAAAAAAAAAATATAAAATATTTCTTCACATGGACTATTACTTAATTTAAAAACAATATTTAACAAGGACTGCATGTGCTAATAATTATAATCAATAACCCAACTTAACGTAATTTTTTCATAACTGATTTCACTCGTAAAAAATCTATAAATATCAATAGAAATTGTAGTAATTATCATCACATCATAATCCCATTATACATTTTCTGATATATTCACTAACAAAAAAATGTGCACCGATCAAGATACTCATGGCTTCTTGCCATCACCAACAACCACCATAACTACCAACGACGAACTTAACCCCCAACAAGAACCACCATCAACCACCATCCAAGAATCACAACTAGCCGCCGCTGTTGGCAGCGCTATCTTCAACATTCGCGACGCTGTAGCCGCTGACAATAACTCGCCAATTCTCCGTACTACTTCAGTATCTGACATCACTCCATCAGTTAATAACAACCAAGATCAACCGTCAAAACCAACAACCACCATACCAAGAAAAACAAGAAGAAGACGCCCTTTTCGTAGAACAACGAGCTCGGATGAAAAAGAATGTCCTCAGATTAAGGTTGGTTCTTGGATGATTTTCATGCATGCAAGTTTCTTGGTTTTTTGTTTTATGAAAAGAGTTGGTTGTTGATTAATATTTTTTTGTTTTGTGAATATATGCATGAATAGCGATTGAGAAAGATGGAAGAAATAGTGACTGAGATCGAACGCAAGTGTTCCCAATTTACGCGTGAATCTGGAGTAATTTTAACGCAAGAACAACAATACGATGGAGATGATGAGAATGAGAATGTAAATGAGGTAATTAATTATCTTGATATTTGTGTAGTCTTGATACTTTTGCAACTGTTTTGGGTTAAAACGGGTGATTATGGGTTAAGTTCTGGTTCAGGGTAAACTTGTTTTTATCCAAGTGTTAAACCGCAACAAGTTGAATATCTAGTATACTTATAAATTTAATAAACTTGTGTGTCATGATTATTAATCTGTCTACTGATTTCTAAGGATTTGTTGTCAATATGTTGTTTGTAGAAGAAGGTGGAGCAAGACGAAGAAGAGAAAGAGGATCAAGATATAGAGGATTGTGTGGAGTTCAAGCGACTTGCTGACGGGAGTTTAAGAATCCAAATGAGTTGTTCATGTGCTAAACGCTTTGAGATTTTGCATAACCAAATCGGGTGTTTCTACAGGTTGATATAGCACATGTAAATCAGCATGTGTTTGTATATTGATAAAGGAAGTTGCCATGTAAATTACATGTTTGTTTTTTTAGCGTTCTGTTTGTTAAGATTTGTTGAGTTGAGATAGTGAATTAAAGAAGTTGCATATGAGTTTGATTTTGTAAATTTGTGTGGGAGACATATATGATGAAGGGAAATGAATACGAGATATCGAAATGTATATATTATGTTTTGTAAAGCAGTGGGATATTGAAAAATTAACGAATGATTGTTACTTGTAAGATCTTAGTTTGTTTATTTAAGTTCAATTTAAGGGATATGATCCTTCTGTTTTTTGTTTTTTTTTTCAGCTTAATTTGACTAGAGGGGCGATATGTTTCCTTTCTGTGGGTTTAAGTGTTAATGATTGCTTAAAAAGTGATGTCAATGGAATAGCCATTAACAAAGAAAGGAATGATCATGTGACACATGATTCTAGTTAGATTGATGTTGGTGTTGTTGTCAGTACTTTTGATGATAGTAGTGTTACTGAATCTGGAAAAAGGGATCAAATGGAAGATATTGGGAATGATAAAGAAGATGATGGGGTTATAGAATCAAATAATGCAAATGGAATGATTGACATAACCATTGGTAAGACTATGTTCATTTGGTTCAGGTTATGGTGCTGTTGGTTTGAATAAAAAGTTAGTTAAGAATGATATGGTAGTAGAAAATAAAGCTTTTGCTAGAACTATTCAAGAAGATGAAGGAAATGAGATATCGGATAATCAATGTAAAGAGGATGGTGAGGTTAAGAATAAGATGTGAATAATGGGATTTCTCATGATGATGGTATAAATGTAAGTTCCTGTAAGAATGGCAATTCAGATTGTTTTGTTATGGATGGGGCTCAACTCTCTCGGCTTGTGAGAATAAAAGGAAAATGTATCTTCCTTTTAAAGACAAAGTGAGTGGTGAACATGAAAGAAATTTTCCTGAATCTAAACAAATAAGTGACATTAGCTTCTTTGACTCAAATAAGTCTTCAATTAGCGTTTTAGAGATTGGTAATTTTGCTGAAAATGATATTGTGTTGGGAAATAATGACAGACATTCATTGTGGCTGGATCAGATAGGTGATAAACTAGAAGAACCTTTGGTTCAGAGTCACCCTAAAAAGAGTGCGAATATTGTCCGATTGTACACAACACTGCAGTTGGCACTCGGTATGGATCAATCGTTAGAATCTTTGTCAACCTTGCAAGCTTCTGCTAGGAAATATTATAATGCACAACCGTTTGACAGACATTACAATACACAACAGTTTGCGCCTGAAATCACTTAGTTCAAGTTTGTTGGTTGCTGAGAAGCGTTGGAGATATTAGGAAGAACAACTGGGTTGTTTGGAAGAAGCTATTTTTTTTAGAGAAATGAGAATGGCTATGAAAGGTAGCTATGAATATAGAGCTCAACATGGAAATAGGGAAAAGTTTGTTACTACAGATATTGTCCACCCTAAATAAGAAGAGAGGGTGTGAAGGTCGATGCATGGAAGTGGCCGAAAAGGAAAAAAGTGCGTGTGATGTTTGATATTTGGAGATGGCCAAAAAAAAGGGTGAGTCGTTGATGATAAAGACTGCTGAAAGTTGTTGATTGCTAATTCAGATGAGGGACAGTCCAAGCTGATGACTTGAGTTTATGATAAAAGTGCTACATCGAGCTTAAAGTCTTGAGAGCTGGTGAAAGAGTTATAGGTTGTTTGGGCAAGAATGAGTTTTTTTTTTTGGGTAAGAATGAGTTGCTGAGAGGTGTTGGTGGTGTTAATAGTATAGAATCAAGTAGCAGACTGAATGAAAAGAAGAGTTCATGAAGGGTTGTTTGCGTATGGAAGGGCTAATGGGTTACATTTGTTGCTAGTTTTTGGGGTGTTCATATGTGAGTATGGGTTGTCTGGATTGTATTGCAAGAACTCTGCTGATGTGGACCAGATACATTAATATCAAAAGGACTCAACAATACAAGCAATGGAGGCTGCTTTCTTTGTGCATATGCTAGTAGTTTGATACTTGAGGACAAGTATCATTTGAAGGAGGATGGATTGATACGAGCCAAACCAAAGCACACGTGCAGGGCACGTGTGAGTCTCAATCAGCTTTCAAATTCGGCGGGAAAGTTTGTTAGAAGCTTTGACCACAGTTGACCAAGCTCCAACTGTCTATAAATAGATATTTCTACTTCATTTTTCATATCAAGCTTTTATAATCAAATAATTCTTTCTGTAATTCTCTTCCATTGTAACAACTCCGATTAACAAATACCATTTCCAATTCTTATCCTTGGATTTCTAGTTGTTAATCGCCATTTGATGTTTAGTTTACCATTTCTTAAGTGATTTCTAAACCGAGACTATCAATTTTTGATGTCAAATTGACCAATTTTAAATTTCTATGAGATTTTGCTAAAACTTCAAGCCAAACATTTTTATTTTTTTTAACTCCATAAAGTGACTGTCAAAGTTAAGTGCAACCATCAACGTTTCCCACAATGGATTAGTCCATACCAAAATGAACAAAAAAGTCAGTCAGATTTGTTGGAAAATTAATCCACAAATCTTTGTTACTTATCAATTATTTTAAGTCCATCTATTTTCTGGTTTGGGCCGCAGGCCAACAAACCCAATAAAGGAAACGGTTATTTAGTCAGATTATTTAGGATTGTAACGTTTAGGTTTTTAGTTTGTGTCGTTTACTTTTATTGAAACAGTATGCCTCTTATGAAAGCATCGTTTCAGTTTGTATAAATAGATTAGGAATTCTGTAACAATCATTAACCCTTTTCATTTATTCAATATCAGTTATAGGGTTCAAAATCCCCATCTTCCTTGTTTCTTTATTATAAATTCTTGATTGATGTTTGCATGAAGTGTTGTTATGATCATTGGATCCTGGAATCCTCCCAAAAACCTGTGAAATAGTGGCATCAGAGCCGAAGGGATCAAACAACACCAATTCATGTTCAATCATTATTCAAGGAATCAAAACCTGCGTTCTTTAAGAAACACAACCATGGATGTCAATTAAAGAAGAAAGTTTAGAAACGGTTTCACCACCAAACTGGTGGTTAACCAAGATGTCGGATTAAAGAGAAAGAAAGAAAAGAAATAAGGCTTATTGGTTTACTCATTTTTTTTACTACAACACAGCCAAGACCCCGGTTCAATATAGAACCTATTATAGTAGTATCAACCAAGAGTTTGATGAAGGCAAGTCTTTTGCCAAAACCGAAGACCCACGCTGTTGGGAAACTAGAAAGAAGGCTGCATTTGCATAAGCAAAGTAAAGGTTGCAAAAACCTTTGCCCAACAAAACCAAAAGTCATTTAACACCAAAGATTAAGAGCATGAAGAAATTGAATTGAAGAAAAATATGAACAAGAAGGCATCAAGGAACAAGAAGATTAAAGAAAACAAAGATTTATAGATTAAGGGGGAATCTGTTGGAAAATTAATCCACAAATCTTTGTTACTTATCAATTATTTTAAGTCCATCTGTTTTCTGGTTTGGGCCGCAGGCCAACAAACCCAATAAAGGAAACGGTTATTTAGTCAGATTATTTAGGATTGTAACGTTTAGGTTTTTAATTTGTGTCGTTTACTTTTATTGAAACAGTATGCCTCTTATGAAAGCATCGTTTCAGTTTGTATAAATAGATTAGGAATTCTGTAACAATCATTAACCCTTTTCATTTATTCAATATCAGTTATAGGGTTCAAAATCCCCATCTTCCTTGTTTCTTTATTATAAATTCTTGATTGATGTTTGCATGAAGTGTTGTTATGATCATTGGATCCTGGAATCCTCCCAAAAACCTGTGAAACAAGATTGACCCAAAAAAAGTCAAACTACCTTGAGTTGAAACAATAGGTATACCATATGTGCCCAGTATATTCTAAAAAAGAAAAATGCAGCATCATGATATATAAAAAAGAAACAATAAGTATACCATAAGGTGTCTGTCAAAGTTAAGTGCAACCATCAACCCATCCGAACTGCTCTAATTAACACATGACTCCTAGCCGTTTACCTCTGCCAACAAGTAACACATCAGTCTGCAAAGATTTGCTTAAGTTATGTATGTATATTCAAAAATTTTGTTATGTTTAACAATATCCAGTTGACTCATATTACCATAGCTTGTTCTTTTCTTGATAAATTTATTATAACTATCCCATACCTGGAATGTGAAATATTCTTTCTAATAGAATGGTACACTGAATTGCAACTACATTCAATAGCTAATCAAGTGTAACAACCCTTTGCATACGACATAAGTATAGAAGATTATTTTGGGACAATATTGATCGAAGTTTATGGGACTTGATTAGTTGATTGTTTTAAATAAACCCGTAGCTCGCGTTCCATGACAAATCAATCTCAACGACCAAGCATGAACAAGACTTGAATCCATACTAATTATACCATAACTAAGGAGATTACCAAGAATACAACTTTGTTGGATTTGATAAATTTACATAGATTTAAACATTTTAACATCATTAACGCCCCGTCATGTTACTTCGGAATCAATTTTCCAGCTCAAAGCTCATTTGGTCTCAAAAGTAAACAATTTTACACAATTATAAAATCTGTTGTTCTGTTACAATACATTAGTAAAAAAGGAAATTCATCATTCACACTTTTAGAAAAGAAACAAAAGAAGAAAAACGAAACTGAACGTGCATGTTGCATCCCATAGAGGCTGGACAACTCTAAAAAGATTCCCCACCTCTAATTCACACACAAACACGCTGGCACAAACACAAAAAATAAAACATTTTATTTCTTAAATAAATCAATCATCATAGAAAAACAGTCATAAAGCAAAAGTATCCAAAATAAATTAATACTAATACTCTCACACTTGTTCCTTCTATTTCTTGCAACCATCACACACACTTTCACTTTTCTAGTGCTTGCATAACACTCATCTCCATAATCACTTCAATATATATATCACTGGTTTTCATATCTTTGCAATTTTTTAACGTAAACCATGGCCAAAGATGATAACCAAATACCAAAAAAAATGTTGGTTGGTGTTGTATGGAATTGTGCAGCTGAGCTAAAAGTACTAGTATCAGCACTATTATTTTTTTGCTCATTAATCACTCTATTTCAATTCTTTCCATCTTCTATCAATAATCTCCGTGGCTGCGCGGCTTTTCCACCACCCGCAGCCATCAACTTTTTATCCACCAGTATTGTCACATCATCGTCACCCGTAGAAAATAAAAAACTACAAGATGTAGTTATAACCAATGGTTTAATAAAAAGAAACTTTAATGGGTACGGATCAGCTGCATATAACTTTATACTTATGTCGGCCTATAGAGGCGGGGTGAGTACGTTTGCTGTTATTGGTTTGTCGTCAAAACCATTACATTTGTTTGGAAAACCGAAATATATTTGTGAGTGGGTCCCACATGATGGGACACTAAATAGTGTGAATGTTACTGGGTACAAGATTTTACCGGATTGGGGGTATGGGCGTGTGTACACTGTTGTTGTTGTGAATTGTACTTTCCCGTTTTCTGTCGGGCATGATGGTGTTGGTGGAAAGTTAGTAGTCCACGCCTCCACGTCAGGAGGCGGGGACACTAATTTTGACCTTACTGACACCATTGATGCCCTTACAGAAAACCCGGGAGAGGTTAACAGTTTGCAGTTTCAAGCTGAGCCCAAATATGAGTATTTGTATTGTGGATCACCGCTTTATGGTGGATTGAGTCCTCAAAGGTAAAGATTAATGAAATTCTGTTAATACGATATTTATTTATGTTCACAAGTTGATTTTTTTTTTTTTTTTTTTTTTTTTTTTTTTTTGTTACTTGTTGTTAATAAGTAATTCTAGTCTAGTTAAGTAACTAATGATGAGGAAATGGTTTTAATAACTAATTTAGGATACTATTTGAGTCAAAGATGGCGTATATGTTTGTATTAAATTGTAGTAATAGTCAATTTTGTTATCTGGAAAAAGTTAGAAATATGTTTTAGATTACGGTTAATGATTGTTAAAACTAGTCCAATGTTAGATTTGATCAACCAAATTGTATTACTTGATTGATTATTAAATTTTTACATCAACCCTTATTTTGTACCGATGAAGAATTTTGTAACAGTGACCCAAGAAGAATTTAGGCAGTGTTAAAAAAACATAGAATTGGGTAAATTGTGAAAGTTGGGTAGTTTAACCATTATTGACCCATTAAAATATGGCTACTATGCATTTACTGAAATGAAATATTTACTGTTTTTATTTATATTTATTATGAAAAGGGTTCGCGAATGGATAGCATACCATGTGAAGATGTTTGGGGAAAAGTCGCATTTTGTGATACATGATGCGGGTGGTGTTCACCCTGAAGTAATGGAAGTTCTAAGACCATGGATCGAAAAAGGTTACGTGACACTACAAGACATAAAAGAGGAGGAGCGATTTGATGGGTACTACCATAATCAATTTTTGATAGTGAATGATTGTTTGCATAGATATCGATTCATGACCAAATGGATGTTCTTTTTCGACGTGGATGAATTCATATTCGTTCCTAAGGAGACAAACCTTAAAGCCGTTACTGACTCCTTATCAGAGTATACCCAATTCACTATTGAACAAAGAACCATGTCGAACAAGCTATGTTACCTTGATGACAATGCGGGTAGAATTTACAGGTATGAATTTCAGGGTGATTTAGTTGTTTATTAGTATAGAATCTGGTTCCATTCATATGACAACATAGATTGATGCTTGACCATAGTTTTTGACAACTCACTAGAGTTATTAAATTTAGAATATTTGATTGCCCATGTAACATAATTTAACATTAAGAATTGATATAGCACCAGATTCTTGCATTATTGTGTAGTCAATCTTGGGATTATTTTAGTACTGTGATGCCAAATTAGAAGAACCAAAACTAGAGATTGAAAAGAAGTTTGCTTTGGACTTTTAGAGTTAGGTAACTCAAACATTCAATCAAATGATGTATCAATCAATGCGTTGGTGTGTTATTAGGAACTATGCCCATTCTTTCATGTGGTGTTCGTTAAAGATTGTTCTCTTAAGGGCCCGAATGCGACCTATGGTAGGTGGTTGTTTGTTTTGTCGTGAAACAATGATTTATAATCAATTTAAAGCCAGCGGTCATGAATACATAATGAGATGTTTGATGTTATAGGGAAATTATAACATGTTGAAACGTCATGTGTTACAGTAACATGTAACAAGACACCTTTACTAAATCATATGTTTCTTTCATATGTATGTACAGGAAATGGGGTATAGAGAAGTTGGTATATAGAGATATAAAGAGAGGAATTAGGAGAGACCGAAAATATGCAATTCAACCTAGGAATGTTTTTGCCACGGGTGTACATTTGTCAGAAAATTTTGAGGGGAAAACTATACACAAAACAGAAGGGAAGATCGTGTTCTACCATTACCACGGGACAATATCAGAAAGGCGAGAGCCGTGTAGGCAGCTTGTGAACACGACAGACAAGTATCTTGACAAAACACCGTACATGGTGGACACCACCATGAGGGAGGCTGCTGGAGCCGTGAAGATGTTTGAGCTAAGAATGATTGGTCCTGTTTTGCAAAAGACTCACCAGTGACACACATCATTAATTTTGTTTCATGTATATTATTACTTCGTAAATGATAATAATATATAAATAGATGTATGCATATAGAAAAGATACACATTTCAATTTTAATTTCACTTTTTGGAGTCAAAATTTGTATTATACGAGTATATTAAATTCATTAACTTGATTATTTATTCTTTGGTTATGAACTATAAGTTATTCGAAAGGTTAACATATTTATGTTGCTCGTTGGTTCGGTTATGTACTTGTGTGAATGACATGATGTCTTATTGATGATGAAAAAAAAATGTAACAATATTTTCGTCATAAAAATATTGATATGCGTACATACGAATCCAGCAAATTAAAGTGGTCTTTTTCTTTTTTGGACTTTGGAAAATTTGTGTTGGGAGTGGGAAAAGCTAGAGGAATTTCTAAGTTAAGAAAAAGTATACACACCCCAAAAGCTAGGGGATAGTGTGTGGCAATTGTTGTATGTCTACCACTTTAGTATAGTTTTAACGAAATTTATCTCATTGTTAAGAATTAAAAAAAAAAAAAAAAAAAAAAAAAAAAAAAAAAAAAAAAAAAAATTACCGCGTTATAATTTGCGATAGGGCGATGGATTAGATAACATTTTCATGTGTTTTATAACATATGGCTGTGTTAAAACAAGCTTAAAGTAAAGATAAAGTTATTTTATTCACGCTAAAATAAGTGTATACACTATTATATCCACGTGGTTAAGATATATGTGAATAACTGATGATTTCACTATCGGTCCTTTAATGCCAAATGTAACGTGTTATGATTTGGAGAGATGATTAAACCAATGATTTGCACTTGTCTTAATACAGGGTCCAAATGTCCAATGACGAATGTCGGCCGATGCAAAGGACCTGTTCCAATGATTCACTAATAATGTATTGTTATAAAAATTATTGTTTGCTGTAATGGATTTGTCTGTAATTTGTTTTGGAAGTATATGATGATTTTTCACAATTGTATATTGGAGCATATACGAATATGAGGACATTTGGCTAAAAGATAGCAAAATTAATCCATTAGTTCAACAAATATGATTTGTAGGTCTAAACTGCAGATCTAAATTAAACTTAAGAATATTGCAAGGAGGTTGGTGTCTTATACTCCTAGGAGGCGGCATATTAATAGTTGTGGAGATTTGTATTTTCTGAAGTGGTATTTTCCTAATTAGGCCCAAGCCCGGTTTGTAGGTTTTGTGTATTAGGGTTTTGAGCATCATATATAATATATAGTGAAACTCTAATACCCAAAATCCATAAACCGGGCTTGGGCCTAATTATAGACTAATAGTATCTAGTCTTTGTGTCGTTTTGTGGCCTGTCACATGAACCTTTAGGTATCTAAACAAAGTGGCCTGTCACACGGGAATCTGGAGTAATTTTAACACAAGAACAACAATACGATGAAGATGATGAGAATGAGAATGTAAATGAGGTAATTATTTATCTTGATCTTTGTAACTTTGTTTACTTTATAGTTTTGCAGCTGTTTTGGGTTAAAACGGGTGATTATGGGTTAAGTTCTGTTGTTTTTTTTTTTTTCGCATTAATTATACTGTTATTTCCCATATACAAATGTTAAATCGAAACAAGTTGAATATCTAGTATACTTATAAATTTAATAAACTTGTGTGTCATGATTATTAATTAGTCTACTGATTTCTAAGGATTTGTTGTCAATATGTTGTGATTTATTTTTGTAGACAAAGGTGGAGCAAGACCAAGAAGAGAAAGAGGACGAAGATATAGAGGATTGTGTGGAGTTCAAACGACTTGATGACGGGAGTTTAAGAATCCAAATGAGTTGTTCACGTGCTAAACGCTTTGAGATTTTGCATAACCAAATCGGGTGTTTCTACAGATTGATATAGCACATGGTCGCGCCAAGTTATAAGTAATTCAGCCTGTGTTCGTATATCAATAGAGAAGTTGCCATGTAAATCACATATGTTTTTTAGCGTTCTATTTGTTAAGTTGAGATAGCGATTTAAAGAAGTTGCATTTGAGTTTGATTTTGTAAATTTGTGTGGGAGACATATATGATCAAGGGAAATGAATATGAGATATCGAAATGTATATATTATGTCTTGTAAAGCAGTGGGATATTGAAAAATTAACGAATGGTTGTTACCATAAGATCTAAGTTTGTTTATTTAAGTTCAATTTAAGATATATGATCCTTGTGTTTTTCTCTATTTCAGCTTAATTTGATACCCGTATTTTATATATGTTAGTAATTTAGTATAATAATACAACTCTAAAAGTTTTGAAGATAGGCTTTGCTATAATAAAAATGAGTGGCAAATAATGTGTCAAATTTTCTCATTGGCATCTTTTTTTGTCACAAGGTTTGTAATCTTATTTTCCAATCCACGGGAAATTTCTCAGTTTTGAAAATGGTTCGATAAGCGATTACATAAACCACCTGTGGTCATCACGATAGGAATGAAGATCAAGTGTTCATTAATTCTACCTTCTCATCTTTGTTGCGAAAAAAGTGATAGCTCACCTATAAAAAGCGTATTCATGTATGATGTATAATCACTACTTTGGCTTGGGCCTTGGCGCCGAACTGGTGTGGTCACGCATGCTTGGTGTGTATGTAACTATGCCGTGTGCTCTTATAGCAATTTCCCACACCTACCACTCTGTCATATCCGCCCCAACATGCATCTTCCTTTCTTTTCGTCATGCATAGAGGGGCGATATCTTTCCTTTCTGTGGGTTTAAGTGTTAATTAATGTTAGTTAACAGAGGATGATAGGAATGGTAGTGTTTAAGACACCCTTCCTTGAGAAGACTAAGGCTTGTGTTAAAAAGATTCAGGAAGAGAAAGAATATGGTGTGTTGGGAATTCAAGATGAAAAGATAGATGAGGAAGTTAAAGGGAATGACAATTCACTTGGTTCAGGTTAATTATGTTGTTGTTGGTTTGAAGAAAAAGTTAGTAGTTAAGAATGATATTGTTAGAAAATAAAGCTTTTGCTAGAACTATTCAAGAAGATGAAGGAAATGAGATATCGGATAATCAATATAAAGAGGATGGTAAGGTTAAGAATAACAACAGATGTGAATAATGGGATTTCTCGTGATGATGGTATAAATGTAAGTTCCTGTAAGAATGGCAATTCAGATTGTGTTGCTATGGATGGGGCTGAACTCTCTCGGCTTGTGAGAATAAAAGGAAAATGAATCTTCCTTTTAAAGACAAAGTGAGTGGTGGACATGAAAGAAATGTTCCTGAATCTAAATAAATAAGTGGTATTAGCTTCTTTGACACAAATAAGTCTTCAATTAGTGTTTTAGAGATTGGTAATTTTGCTGAAAAAATGATATTGTGTTGGGAAATAATGACAGACATTCATTGTGGCTGGATCAGATAGGTGATAATAAACTAGAAGAACCTTTGGTTAAGAGTCACCCTAAAAAGAGTGCAAATGTTGTCCGTTTGTACACAACAGAACAGTTGAAACTCGGTATGGATCAATCCTTAGAATCTTTGTCAACCTTGCAAGCTTCTGCTAGGAAATAGTATAATGCACAACCGTTTGACAAACGTTATAATACACAACAGTATGAGCCTGAAATCACTTTAGTTCAAGGTTGTTGGTTGCTGAGAAGCGTTGGAGATATTAGGAAGAGCAACTGGGCTGTTTGGAAGAAGCTAGTTTTCGAGAGAAATGAGAATGGCTATGGAACAGGTAGCTATGAATATAGAGCTCAACATGGAAATAGGGAAAAGTTTGTTACTACAGATATTGTCCACCCTAAATAAGAAGAGAGGGTGTGAAGGTGGATGCATGGAAGTGGCCGAAAAGGAAAAAAGCGTGTGTGATGTTTGATATTTGGAGATGGCCAAAAAAAAGGGTGAGTTGTTGATGATAAAGACTGCTGAAAGTTGTTGATTGCTAATTCAGATGAGGGACAGTCCAAGCTGATGACTTGAGTTTATGATAAAAGTGCTACATCGAGCTTAAAGTCTTGAGAGCTGATGAAAGAGTTATAGGTTGTTTGGGCAAGAATGAGTTTTTGGGTAAGAATGAGTTGCTGAGAGGTGTTGGTGGTGTAAATAGTATAGAATCAAGTAGCAGACTGAATGAAAAGAAGAGTTCATGAAGGGTTGTTTGGGTATGGAAGGGCTGATGGGTTATATTTGTTGCTAGTTTTTGGGGTGTTTGGATGTGAGTATGGGGTGTCTGGATCGTATTGCAAGAACTCTGCTGATGTGGACCAGATACATTAATATCAAAAGGACTCAACAATACAAGCAATGGAGGCTGCTTTCTTTGTGCATATGCTAGAAGTTTGATACTTGAGGACAAGTAACATTTGAAGGAGGATGGATTGCTATGACCCATAACCAGAGCACACGTCCAGGGCACGTGTGAGTCTCAATCAGCTTTCAAATTCGGCGGGAAAGTTTGTTAGGAGCTTTGACCACAGTTGACCAAGCTCCAACTGTCTATAAATAGATACTCCGTTGTAACAACTTGTTTGTACAATCTATCCGATTAACAATTACCATTTCCAATTCTTATCCTTGGATTTCTAGTTGTTAATCGCCATTTGATGTTTGGGTTACCATTTCTTAAGTGATTTCTAAACCGAGTCTGTGAATTTTTGATGTCAAATTGACCAATTTTCAACATTAAATTTCGATGAAATTTTGCTAAAACTTCAACCCCAAACATTTTTTTTTACTCCATAAGGTGACTGCCAAAGTTAAGCGCAACCATCGACGTTTCCCACAATGGATTAGTCCATTCCAATTTGAACTAAAAAGTCAGTCAGATTGACCAAAAAAAGTCAAACTACCTTGAGTTGAAACAATAGGTATTCCATATGTGCCCAGTACATTCTAAAAAAGAAAAATGCAGCATCATGATATATAAAAAAGAAACAATAAGTATACCATAAGTGTCTGTCAAACCATTTGATGTCAAGTGTCACGTTTTAGTAAGACTTTAGTATATGTATTTACTTAGTTAAAGTATGTGTCGAATATTTAATCTTGTTTAGTTAATGTATGTATATGACAGTTAAGTTAGTTAACGACAGTTATTCCCAAAGGTTGCAACGTATGGAAATAACTGTCAAATAGATAGTTGTGTCGTTTTAGGAAGAGTCATGACTTTACACATTGTATAAATATGTTTTCTTTCAGAAAACATATGTTACTCTTTCGTTTATAATAAAAGTCCATATTATAGATAGATTGTTGTTCATATTGTTTTTTTACTGCATAAACGAATCAAACACAAATCCCACAGAATATCATGGTTAACTATAAACACATCTTGAATTCCAAACATGTTGGCAAACATCTTGTGAACAAATGGTATCAGAGCTATGGCTCTCGACCATGGGATTTGCCAACATCATCCATCAATGGTGGTTTTTACACTGGAAGATTCTTGTTAAGAGGAACACCCAAGCGTGTTTATCAATGGAATACAAAAAAGGTAAGTATTTCTCCCAAAGGAAAAGAAATACTTCTGAAAGAAGTCTTGGAGAATGATTTTCGTCTTTTTTATAATACAGGTTTTTAACCGAAGAAATACTCCAGAAAGTATGTTCCCGGGGTCGTTATGTCCCAACGAAGGTAAGACGGCGATTGAGTCGGCTTGAGTCGCGTGATTGTGAAGTGAATGGGGTTTTAAAAGAGATATTATGGTTGGTTTTTGATTACACTACTAAAATGATTTAAAACGCAGTTAAAGTAAAAAGAAACAATAAAACGACGCAAAGGAAACAAACAAATAAAACAAGCATTGGATAAAATAACTAAAGAAAACGAGATTTAAAACGCGAAAAGAAATTAAGACGGGAAATGAATTTAAAAACAATATGTTTGCAAAGCGACGTGAAAAAGTTCATCAAGTGTGGGTCAAGGATTGACGACGAATTATTTTCCTTAAACAAGACTATTTTCTCACAACGTTGGTTTATTTTGAAAATGATCATTTAAAAAGAAAATAATTACTAGATGTGTAATTTGATTATTCTCCGGCTTTTGCCCTTCAAATAATAAAACTACAAATCTAAATTATCATAACGATTATTAATCACAATCTCTTTTAAGTAATCCACACTTAACTAACAAACCCGTGCCACCAAGCAAACAAAAATAAACTACTCGAGACTCATATTAAATTTACTTGATAAAAGAAAAAAGACTCGATAAAAGAAACAAACTAGATAAGCCAAAATAAAATTCGGCAGAGTTTCGCCTTAGCATAAAGCATAAGAGGACCTCACTCGATAAACGATGAGGTATAGATTATCTAACTCGATAATCTTGGCTAACTCGCCATAAGAAATGAAACTTGATAAAAAAAAAAAAAAAAAAAAAAAAAAAAAAAAAAAAAAAGCAAATTCGATAACAAACAAAAAAATCAAACTCGAAAACTATTAAAAAAAAACTAAACTGGATAAACATTTTTTTGCAACTTAGTCCCTAGAAAAAAAAATCTGAAACTCGATAGAATTAAAAATGGTAACTCGATGTTAAAAAAAATACTCGATAATATTATAAAAAAAACGTAACTCGAAAAAAATATTTGCAAATTAGTCCCTAAAAAAAATCTGAAACTGGATAACAGATAAACTCTAACTCGATAGTAATTTTATGAAATGTAACTCGAAAATAATTTTTTTTTTCTTTTTGGTCCCTAACTCGACAAAACAAAAGTTCAAACTCAAAAATCTCATTTTTATTTTTTTGTAACTCGATAGACTTTTTTTATTTTTATTTTGTAACTCGATAACTTTTTAAAAAGAAAATCAAACTCGATAAAAAATAAATAAAAAATAAAAAATAAATAAAAAAAAAACTAACTCGATAAAACCGTAACAAAACACCATTTTGATCCAAAATAAAGCCTAAAACCTAATGTTTTTCACCAAATTTAACACTAAACTAACTAATTTAACCATAAACTTTAATTCCCACCAATAAAAACAAGATTTAAACAACTAAAAATCATAAAATTTAGAGAGAGAAAGCTTTAGAGAGAGAAAGTAGCATAAAAAATGACTTCATTAAAATAAAACTACACTACTCCTACTACTATGAGGACCAACCCTCAACAACCAACCTCTCAAAGTTGGTGTTTAAGGGGTATTTATAGGCTAGGGGCTAGGGCTTCTCTAATCTTTGAGTTTGTTGCATAATTAGCCCCTCTACTTAAAACATATTAAAACGCTACAAATGCAACTAAATACTACACGTAACGATCTTGCAACTTGGAGGAGTTGAGTTGACTTTTCTTCCAAAGTTCTTCAAAGGACCAAAGTTGACAACTTGTTGAAACTTGGAGGGCCATTATTGTAAAGGTCTTCATATTTCAACTAAGAGTCTCTTTTGTTATTCTATGAATCTCTAAGGATTACTTTTGTCATTTTGGGCTTTTCTTGGATAAATTTCTTCCTCGGCTTCGGCTTTTTACCTTTTTCCAATCTCGTGCTCGTTTTTGTCAGTTTTTGCTTGATTTTTGCCTCTTTATGATATATCCGTACATGCACGTTCACAAACATAAAAATACACATTCTTTGGCATATTGTTAGCAAAATTAGTCTATTTGGGTCCACTTTTGGCTATGAAAAGGTATGTGAATTAACACATACCAAAATCCCCCCGACTAAGGTATTGTCGTGTCCTCACGCAATGTGACCAATTCACGCTTATGGGATAAATAATTTCATAACTCTTCCTACTAACTTTGTAAAGTAGCAAGGAGGTTCGAAAGAAATTATAAAATTATTTATTCCCGAAAACGCTCCGTTTTCCAAAATTTTCCTTTATTCCATTATTCCACTTTCACTTCTATTTTTGCACTTTTCATACTTCATACTTGTGACGGTTTGTTGAACTTTCATTATTTTGCAATAATTATTAGGGTCAACGAGTAGAAACACTTCTATTTAAGAAGTGACCATACGGATAAAAATCGTCATCCTTGATTTTTCACAAGTCCCCAAACTAAGCGTACAAACGAGATCACAGCTTATCTACAAGTTAGATGCTAACACTACTCATAATAGTTACTTGTGGAAACTCCTTACTCCCATTTCCTAGGTTTTGTATCTCAATATTTTACTTTTGTTGAGAAATGAATTGCTTCATATTTTCTCGTTTCAATAATTTTTAGTCTGATAGTGACACCTAAGTTAAAACGATAAGTAGTTATTCATTTTCTCTTAAGAACCACTGCAATAGAAATTCGGTCCACATCAAGGAATTTGGGGTACATACAATATCAAAGATATAAGTTGCGGAGTACTACACGTGCACCTCATGTGATTGATTACTAATCAAACACATGCACCTCACGCGCCAACAACTTATTTTACATTCAAACTCTTATTCAACATAACTTTCAACTTTCACTTTTTTCATTTTTCACTTTTCTCATATTTTTCATACTTTTCACTTTTTTCTTTCTTGACTTTTCTCATAACATCAATGGAAGCTTATCGGGTAGCTCCAAAACCACATAGATAATCAACTTTTGACTTTTGATTTTTTTTTCACTTTTTGCTCTTATTTTTTATGTTCCTTGATATGTACCCAACTTTTAAAGCAAAAATTCTCTTAAGAAAATAAAGAACTAAATATTATTCAAACCGAAATACCACTAATTAACCTAGAACATCTATTATATATTCGTGACGTATCTGATGGGAGTAAAAAGCCACAAGTACCTCTCATGAGCTCTAAAGAGAACCACTACTCCACGTTTAGCATCTAATTTCTAAATAAACTCTATCATTTCTCGCTCTTCGCAATTTAAGATTCCAAGTAATGAAACCCGCGAATACTTAGCCGATAATCAGCCACGCATATATAAAGTCAGTTATGGAAACTTGCAAATTCTAGAAGAAGAATTCGCGTTTTTTAGCTCCTGATGTAAAAGACTAGCGAAAGCTTTTAAGCTGCGCATGTATAAAGTCAAGTACGGAAACTTGCAGATTCTTAAGAAAAAATTCGCATTTTATAGCTCCTAGTGTACAAAACTAGCACAAGCTTATGTGATCATCATTGGTTAAGGGAACAAGCTAGTGCTCAACACACCCGGTCAAGTCAAAATATTTATTCCTACTCTCGCCAGCAAGAAAGTCAACAAAGTGTCAAAACACTTATTCAAACTTTATTATATTTTTGCACAACTTTTTCAACTTTTCTCATTTTTTGGTGCTTTTTCATGACTTTTTCTTTCATTTTTCTTCAAAATTTTTTAAATTTTTCAATTTTTGAATTTTTCATTTTTGGTAGAAAAACGAGTTGCAAGAGTACACGACATGTGAAAAATGCTAGGTCAAATCGAATCGAAGATTCACCCTCCCCCCCGACTAGAATTAAACATTGTCCTCAATGTTTTAAAAGGTAAGGGTTCTCCTCCATAAATCTAAAGCCGTTTATTAATTATGCCAAAAGATAAATGTTAGTCGATAAGATTAGGATATTGAATTTCCATAAGCAACGAAGAATGAGACTCGAGTGGAGTAAAGACAAAACCACGAGCATGAGAGTCTTCAAACTTTGGGGAAACCTGGACAATCATAAACAAACAACCACGAAACACAAGATTTGGAAGAGGTAGCCCTCCTCACGTCACGTTAGAAAGAAAATAAAAGATAAGAAGATGAAATTGATAAGCATGGGGTGCCTCCCACGAAGCGCTAGTTTTTGTTCACCGAGTCACATGAGCTTGACTCGATCCCCGAATTAATTCGTCCATGGGGAGAGCAAATGAAACGGCCACTTGGCACAAGAGATTCCAGGGTCAAATATGGTGTCCTCACTCCCGGTGGAGTGGAAAGAAGAAATGGTGGGATAGGTATAGAATGGTTGAAACACCCGGATAGTATAAACATAGTCGATTTCTGAATCAAGGGTGGGTAAAATATTAAGCACCGGAACATATTGTTCAAAAATCTCGTCCACCATTCCAACAACAACTTCATTTACATTGAGCTCAAAATCTACATCGGGTGGTTTCTCGGGCGGACGAGAAGATGGTGAATCGAAGAGAAATGAATCGGCATTGGAAGGTAAATCATCATTATGTAATTCTTTAGTAAGCACGTATCTTTGAAGGCCATTCTCGTCATTTTCAATATGCGGTTGAGAAATGGTATGAGTAAGTTCATCGGAGAACTTCTCGTGAGGAGAATCAATCATATCATGTGAATCCTGGACCTCGGGTTCCATTTCAGACTCACCACTAGGAATATCGAAGATCGGGTTATTTGAAATTAGATTAAAATCCAATTCAAAATCAAATAACGGATTCGTGAAAGTCTTATTGAATGTTTCGGAAACCGTTGGAACAAGGTCATCAATATCCATAAGAGGATTGAATTCAACTTCCTTCGGAGGGAGAGAAAAAGACGGTTCTTCGTTTAATAATTTTTCAAGTAAACGAATATGCCCCTCCGGATCAAAATTAGAATCGTCCATTATCGGAATGGAATCATTAGCAAGAAATGCCTCGATCTCATCTAAAACGACATCACTCTCTTCAACCAGTGTGAAAGAAGGATGGAAAGAATCGGAAACAATTTCAGAATTACCGTTAGAATTTTCCCCGGACTCACTTTGGATTGGGACGAGGTTCTCAACACTTGACTCATTGAATTCGTCAGATTTCGTTGCCGGAATAGTGTTAAGATGCCCGTCCCCCATTGTTAGAGAGTCCTCGGGTTCTACGGAAAAAGAGATAGATTCATTTTGAGGATTAAGATTGATCGTAATCGTGGAATCATCATCGTACATACAACACTCACAAAATTGGAATTTTCTTTCTTCAGCTAGAAGTTCTTCCATCGATTTCACATTAGGCTCGGGAGTAGATGTATAACGATTAACCACCATCTCTTTTAACTTCTCGATCATGGATTTAATTTCAAAAATATCATTATTAAAATCGGAAGTTTGTGGGGGTTGGTTAAAACCATGAGAATCGTGATATGAATTCGGCTCATAAAAATTTTCAGACGATCCCCCACAATGTTCAAAATTTGATGTATTTTGAAATGAATTATCATTGAAAAACGGTACTTACTCATAAGAGTTTTGATAAAGAGGATTGAAATCATTTTGAGGATAATTATCAAAACTCGTATCACAAGCATAAGACGTGTTAGCACTCGGGGCATAGCACATACAGTTGATGTATCCACATTCGTTACAAAAATATTGCCCACACGACATTCCTTCTTCGGAAGGGTTTCCACAAATATAACAATTAAACGAAAGTGGTGGTGGTGTATAGTAATCGGGAATGTTTGACGGATTGTTGAACGATCTTTGATCATACGTGTGAGAATTACAATTCCAACAAAATGCCATCATGAATATTATTACCACATTGGTCGCACGTACACCACACACACAACCTTCCGAAGAACGGTTCTCCACAATTAGAACAAATCGGATCCATAAGAATCAAATTTGAGAAGGTTTGAGAAGAAGAATCAAATTTTAGAGGATAAGAAGATTATTTTTGGTTTTTGCTTATCATAAAAACAAATAAAAATAAAAGTGAAAATCAAATATGAAAAAGAAAAATATTTTTGGATTTTATATTTTAAAGAAACTTAAAATTAAAATCTTTTTGGTTTTTATATTCTTTTAATCAAAAAAATTTTTTTTTTTTGGATTTTAAAATTTTTGAGAATATTTACAAAAAACGATAACTTCTCGGGAGAAGGGTCTTCAAATCACCAACAAACGATACAAGTACGACGCTCTCGTTTCAAACCTTCCCCGGCAGCGGCGCCAATTTGATTTTCGTCTTTTTTATAGTACAGGTTTTTAACCGAAGAAATACTCCAGAAAGTATGTTCCCCGGGTCGTTATGTCCCAACGAAGGTAAAACGGCGATTGAGTCGGCTTGAGTCACGTGATTGTGAAGTGAATGGGGTTTTAAAAGAGATATTATGGTTGGTTTTTGATTACACTACTAAAATGATTTAAAACGCAGTTAAAGTAAAAAGAAACAATAAAACGACGCAAAGGAAACAAACAAATAAAACAAGCATTGGATAAAATAACTAAAGAAAACGAGATTTAAAACGCGAAAAGAAATTAAGACGGGAAATGAATTTAAAAACAATATGTTTGCAAAGCGACGTGAATAGGTCAAGGATTGACGACGAATTATTTTCCTTAAACAAGACTATTTTCTCACAACGTTGGTTTATTTTGAAAATGATCCTTTAAAAAGAAAATAATTACTAGATGTATAATTTGATTATTCTCCGGCTTTTGCCCTTCAAATAATAAAACTACAAATCTAAATTATCATAACGATTATTAATCACAATCTCTTTTAAGTAATCCACACTCAACTCACAAACTCGTGCCACCAAGCAAACAAAAATAAACTACTCAAGACTCATATTAAATTTACTTGATAAAAGAAAAAAGACTCGATAAAAGAAACTAACTAGATAAGCCAAAATAAAATTCGGCAGAGTTTCGCCTTAGCATAAAGCATAAGAGAACCTCACTCGATAAATGATGATGTATAGATTATCTAACTCGATAATCTTAGCTAACTCGCTATAAGAAATGAAACTTGATAAAAAAAAAAAAAAAAAAAAAAAAAAAAAAAAAAAAAAAAAAAAGCAAACTCGATAACAAACAAAAAAATCAAACTCGAAACTATTAAAAAAAAACTAAACTCGATAAACATTTTTTTTGCAACTTAGTCCCTAGAAAAAAAAATCTGAAACTCGATAGAATTAAAAATGGTAACTCGATGTTAAAAAAAATGGTAACTCGATAATATTATAAAAAAAACGTAACTCGAAAAAAATATTTGCAAATTAGTCCCTAAAAAAAATCTGAAACTGGATAACAGATAAATTCTAACTCGATAATAATTTTATGAAATGTAACTCGAAAATAATTTTTTTTTTCTTTTTGGTCCCTAACTCGACAAAACAAAAGTTCAAACTCAAAAATCTCATTTTTATTTTTTTGTAACTCGATAGACTTTTTTTATTTTTATTTTGTAACTCGATAACTTTTTAAAAAGAAAATCAAACTCGATAAAAAAAAAAAAAAAAAAAAAAAACAAAAACAAAAAACTAACTCGATAAAATCGTAACAAAACACCATTTTGATCCAAAAATAAAACCTAATGTTTTTCACCAAATTTAACACTAAACTAACTAGTTTAACCATAAACTTTAATTACCACCAATAAAAACAAGATTTAAACAACTAAAAATCACAAAATTCAGAGAGAGAAAGCTTTAGAGAGAGAAAGTAGCATAAAAAAATGACTTCATTAAAATAAAACTACACTACTCCTACTACTATGAGGACCAACCCTCAACAACCAACCTCTCAAAATTGGTGTTTAAGGGGTATTTATAGGCTAGGGGCTAGGGCTTCTCTAATCTTTGAGTTTGTTGCATAATTAGCCCCTAGACTTTTACAAAACATGAGAAAACTACTTAAAACATATTAAAACGCTACAAATGCAACTAAATACTACACGTAACGATCTTGTAACTTGGAGGAGTTGAGTTGACTTTTCTTCCAAAGTTCTTCAAAGGACCAAAGTTGACAACTTGTTGAAACTTGGTGGGCCATTATTGTAAAGGTCTTCATATTTCAACTAAGAGTCTCTTTTGTTATTCTATGAATCTCTAAGGATTACTTTTGTCATTTTGGGCTTTTCTTGGATAAATTTCTTCCTCGGCTTCGGCCAATGTTCAGAAAGGCTCAAGGCGCACTAAGGCGCAAAGGGGGTCAAAGAGCCTTGAGTCGAGGCGCAAACCAAGGCGCGAGATTCATAAATGCGAGGCGCACTATACATTTATGTTTTTTTTATAACATATGTGAAAACTTATGCAGCTGAAATAATACAAAAATATCAATATTCAATGCATAATGTCACTTAATGGTTATTACATCTAACAAAGGTTGCATTTAAACCTAAAATATCAAGCAAACAACATATCAGAATCGATGAACAACCTTAAATCCCTGAATATACATTACAATATATGAGTTTATGACTTATAAAATTTAACAAATTACCATGTATCTCTATCAACTATCAACAGTAAAAAATCTATAGTTGTTTGGTGACACTTAACACTAAAGAAATAACATTTGTATCTGTTAATAAGCTCTTATTCTTAGACATTCGATTGCAAAAAATATATATTTCTTTGTTGATTGTGTGTTTTAGTTATTTTCTAAATATTAGGGTTATTAGATACTTTAAACTTAAAGGGCCCAATGTATATAATATGTAAGCCCCAAAATGTATCTTATAATTAAGAAAAAAGGCCAAAACCCCGTTACATCTTCTAGGCGTCAAAATCCCCAAGGCGCAAAAGCGCAAAAATCCCCAAGGCGCTACGATTTTTACGGGATTCATGCATGTCATGAGCCTCTATCTGAAAAAATCCCAAAGGCTGGAGCCTCATGGGATTTAGGGAGTAGGCGCGCCTTAGGCGCGCTTTTTAAAACATTGGCTTCGGCTTTTTACCTTTTTCCAATCTCGTGCTCGTTTTTGTCGGTTTTTGCTTGATTTTTGCCTCTTTATGATATATCCGTACCTGCACGTTCACAAACATAAAAATACACATTCTTTGGCATATTGTTAGCAAAATTAGTCTATTTGGGTCCACTTTTGGCTATGAAAAGGTATGTGAATTAACACATACCAGAGAACAAAGCTTACAACGATGGCAAAGTGGAAAAGAATCAGAGGGTGGAGAAGATGAAAACAAAGAAAGAAAAGAAGTCAAGATGTTACATATGCAAGGAGAAGGGACATGCCTTCTGGGCGTGTGAAAGTAGGAAGCGAATTGCAGTTGCAGAATTGAATCAAGAAGCATCATCTACATCCAATGTTCTTGATGAAGAAGCAAAATTCCCAGAAACAGTGCACGTTATTGGAGATTACAGGGTAGAAGGAACCAATTTGAAAACTTGGAATGAGATTTGGTACGTGAGTAACAAGTATAAGTTCCATTTATGTCCAAGAAGAAAGCTTTTCAAGAAGATCAAGTACAAGTTCAAAATGATTGGTAAAGAGGAGACAGAGAAGAAGTTTATATTCTCGTATGGAATTGGACATGTGTCGATTGATACAGAAGATGGAATAGTGATAATACCAAACGTGCAATATACACCAGAGGTATCTTTGAATATTCTCAGTTATGAATTGTTGAAAGATCAAGGGTACATGGTGAAAACAGAAGACAACAAGTGCAGTATCAAATATTTGTTTGATAAGGGTTGGACTGAAGAGGAAGAGGGAACAAAAACAGAAGATTTGGATCAAATATGGGGACCAAAGCATGTGATAGCAGAACATAATAGATACTTGGATGGTTACTTTGAATCCTTGGATCCCAAAGAGGAGTGTTCCCTGGTTAAAGGCTTGGACGATCTAAACGTTGACAGAGAGGATGAGCTATATAGATGATAATTACATCAGTTGGAATGGTACACTCTATGCCTTAAAGGTTAATTCATTCAATAGGTTTCTATCTTTCATGAATTTGCTTAAAAAGGATAGTATAGTGTATAAGAATTGGGAAGTGCCCAGTAAGAAATTTGTGGACATGTTAAAATGGTTTTACTTGGTGTATCTTAATTATAATTCGTTGGATGAGATACCACCAAAGATTGGGGTGATTAAAGTTGATTTGCTGGCCTTACATAAACAAGTGGATAGCCTTGGAGGCAATGTGGCAGACACATTAAGTGGCAAATGGGAATTGATTGCACAAATGCATGGTCTGACAACTGAGGATGGAGAGGCAACAAAGGATTGCTTTACCAAGTTCATAGACATGGTTCTGGTATACCAAGACACTGCTCAAGTACCATGGACAGAGAAAGCACAAGAAGAGAAGGGTGATAGCAGTTTGAATGCAGAAGAGATCAACCCACAAAGCTTTGAAGGTTCAATAGGTAGATCAGTCAGGGATGGGTACACAGAAGAAAATGAGAACCGGCTTGGTGTTAGAGATGCAAGCAACAAAGATCAAGATGGAGAAGGGTCAAGCAATGCAAGCAGCAGTGACTTTGATGTCATTGTGTGAAGGAAAAGGAAGCACTCACAAGAAAGAACCTTGATACTAAAGCATTAGGAGGGAAATGTAGACCTGTTAATGCTTCAATATCAAGAGTTTGGAAGAAACCATTTCCTGTCAAGTGTCACGTTTTAATAAGACTTTAGTATATGTATTTACTTAGTTATAGTATGTGTCGAATATTTAATCTTGTTTAGTTAATGTATGTATATGACAGTTAAGTTAGTTAATGACAGTTATTCCCAAAGGTTGCAACGTATGTAAATAACTGTCAAATAGATAGTTGTGTCGTTTTAGGAAGAGTCATGACTTTACACATTGTATAAATATGTTTTCTTTCAGAAAACATATGTTACTCTTTCGTTTATAATAAAAGTCCATATTATAGATAGATTGTTGTTCATATTGTTTATTTACTGCATAAACGAATCAAACACAAATCCCACAGAATATCATGGTTAACTATAAACACATCTTGAATTCCAAACATGTTGACAAACATCCTGTGAACAATCCGGTTGACGCATGTATATTAATCACTAGGTATGGACTCTCGCTCAAAACAATACATATACTTGCGCACATTATCATTGCAGAATTATATTGCGGAAAACAGATTATGCAGACCCACAATCACACTTAGGACCATCCCTTGATAGGAACACAGTCAGTCTCCAATGTATGTACCTCAAAAGTATGCTTAAATGCAATGGTGAACAAAATCCATATACTCGCACACATTATGATTACACGATTGTATTGCAAAAACTAACACTTGGATCCATTCCTTGTTGACTTATTATGTCAAAGAGTGACCAATTTTCAACTATGGAATATGTACAAACGGTACAATAACTTGAAGGCCAAAAGCAACTACTAAAGTAAAACAAAGAAAATGCAGCCAAACACACGATTAGGACGATGAAAACATAAACTTGATTTAAGAAAGCCAATATCCAACAAGATGATACTTACTGTGATTTATATATGATTACATGACTTAAAAAATAAAAACGTAAACTTGATAGCAAAATCTATCTATCTATCAAGCTAGCTACAGATGAACAACAACCACTAGCAGAGAACAGCAAGCATAGCATCTTCACACTCTCGTCTATGTTTTTCCGGATCCACCACTTTTACTTGTTTTGCGTAGAGTTGTCTGAATCGCTCTCGCTCTTGTGCTTTTCGTAGTTCCTCTTCTCGAGCGATTTCTTGATAAATTTGAACTGCTATAGCAAATGATTTTTTGATCTTCTTACCAAAACGCAAAAACTTGTTGAGAAACTTTCTAGCGCTTAATGACTTCATTGACAAAAGATTTTGATTGATTGATTGATTGAATATAATAATCTCTTCTCATGGTTTCATCCTCCTATATATAACCCAATTACCCGCGTCGTTTGAATAATTACCGTGTTCAGATTGACTTGGTTTTTTTAACCGTGTGTTGTTTTAACACGGGCATTGTTCTAACGTTACCATGTCTCTTGGGCCGAATTTATTCTTGGATCTGTTGGGCCCTATATATATATATATATATATATATATATATATATATATATATATATATATATCTTCTTTCAAACTTGCCAATCCAATTATCATTCCTAAGTTATAACTTAAACGTGTTACTATTAATCCTTCGCCTTCCTTTTGGTAACCACATTAAAGTGAGGTCTTCACAAGTTTAATCTCATCTTAGCTCTTAACTAGGACCCATTTTTATTATTTTTTTTTTCTGCTGCTAACTATGGCCTATAACAACTCATTCAAACTGCTCTAATGCGTAATTCTAAGCTTTTGTCCACTTCTAATGGTGGAAACACATCAGTTGTATGCATGGGCGGACCTATTAAGGGACCGGGAAGGGTCCAGCCCCCGCTAGGCCCCAGCCCGTTAGTGTATTTTTTTCGCGAATTCATGTAGTAAAGTTTTATTTTTTCTGAAAAAAAAAAAAAAAAAAAAAAAAATTCTGCCCTCCTAGAGAATTTTTTTTAGCAAAGTATGTGAATGTTCAATGGTAGACGCAAATTTTAATTACTATGTATGGACTCTAGTCACTATTAGTACCCTTGATAAGGGTTTAGGGTTTAGGGTTTAGGGTTTAGGCGTCATTCAGGCTCTGACGCCCTTAGGCTCTGACGCCCTTAGGCTCTGACATGGTTGCTTAGTCCATATCCAATTTCTGACAATTGATATCAGCTATGTTTTCCTCCATTGGCACTTTTTCAATAGATATGTTACCCTTTTACACATTATCCCTAAGAAAATGGTGACAAATTTCTATGTGTTTGGTACGAGAGTGTTGCACAGGGTTTTTACTTAGATCTATTGCTCCTTTATTATCAAACATAAATGGAATGTTATCAAGTGTAATACCATAGTCTACGAGAGCTTGTTTCATCCGTAGTGCTTGTTGACATGCCTTTTTGGCGCTTACATATTTGGCTTCGGTTGTGGATATAGCTAGTGTCATGTGTTTCTTGGAGCACCAAGAAGTTAAGCAACAACCCATGAAGGTACAAATGCCACTAGTACTTTTTTGAACCACATAATCTCTCGCATGATTAGAGTCGAATAGGAATTATAAGTTAATTTCGAATTAAGAATTTAATTGTGCCTATTTGAGTACATCAATTTCGAATTATGATGTACCACTACGACTGCGGCATAACTGACACATTTACAATTTCTTAATGGAAGCTTTTATCCTTGTTCACCTTCCAAGACTCTTTTAACTTCATGATCCTCGGATCATGAAGTTATGATTTAACAATATTTTGAAGTACTTGAATTCTCTTTTTAACTGATGTCTTATGACTAACAAGTTAAACGCATAGTTCACTTTAGTTTTATTTGGGATTTAAACGTTCAAATGTCATTTCGGATTTCGGGTTATTATAATTTTTCCCTTCTAAAAAGAAAATTTCGTCCGCGAAATTTGAAATAGGAAGGTCAAAACGAAACGTACCGAGTCACGAAAAGAAGTGCGGATAACTAGCACGCATGGATTCCTCGGTCTCCCAAGTAGCCTCACTCTCGGGATGGTTCCTCCAAATAATCTTAACAAACAGAATAGTTTTGTTTCTCATGACTCGATCCTGACGCTCCAGAATAGCCTCAGGCTCTTCTAAGAATGTTAAAGGATTTGAAAAATACAATTAAATTTGAAATCGTTATTGTGTCAGGATTGTAAATATTTATTAACTCTTTATATATTTGAAATCAAACTAATAGGATATCTGACACATTTATCCGCAACGTTTATTATATATGAATAGTTGCTTTTTTCACTATAACAAAAATATTATGGTTCAAAACAAATTCCATATACTTGCACACATTATCGTTACACAACTGTATTACAGAAATTAGAGTTAATATATGCACATCCAAACCCACAATTACACTTAGGTCCATTCCTTGTTGACTTTTTATGTCAAAGTGACCAATTTTCAACTTTGAATATGTACATACGTTAGTAACGTTACTATATCTTCAAGGTCAGGCTCTTTTTATTGTCCATTGTTTATTAAATTTATACGCAATCATCAAAGTTTCTAAAATCTTGATATAGTCAATACCAATTTGAAACTCAAGGTCGGTCTACTTGACCAAAAAAGGTCAAACCTTGCGTTATGTTGAATCAATAGGTACGCCTATTTTGTAATGTTTTCAAATTAACATAATCAGTTGAAATACAACTTCATTTTCACTCTCTCAACTGAACAAATCATAACTAATCGAATGCAAAAAGGAACAAGTACGTGTAGTTACATGACAACTTCCTCTACCAACATATGAACAAAGCGATCAACTACTCTTAACTAGGCACACCTTGTGCTATATCAACCTGTAGAAACACCCGATTTGGTTATGCAAAATCTCAAAGCGTTTACTGCATGAACAACTCATTTGGATTCTTAAACGCCCGTCATCAAGTCGCTTGAACTCCACACTTTCCTCCTTATCTTCTTCGTCTTGCTCCACGTTTGTCTACAAAATTAAATCAACACATTTTGACAACGTACGAATTCTTGAAAATCACTAGACTGATAATTAATATTCTTGACAAACAAGTTTGTTAGTTTATTATTATACTCAAGTTTTTATACTCTTGTCTAAGTGAAAATACAATGCAATTTTTTGCGTTTTCAACAAATGTACTTGTCATAAGATTGTAGTTACTTAAGTTTGAATAAATAAAAACCAAGAAATTTTTCATTTTTTTGTGTTTCTAACTAATATAATTTTTATATTAAGTCAATTAAGTTAAACTCCAACACCACATAAATCGTTAATTTAACTTGAAAAGTCGAAAAAGAACATTATCTCAACCCGAATTTAACACATATGTGCCCATTTTAACCCAAACCCATAACCAAACTATCAAGAAACAAAGATCAAGATAATTACCTCAATTACATTCTCATCATCTCCATCTCCATCACATTGTTCTTGTTCTTGTGTCACAACTTCTTCAGATTCACGTGTAAATTCCGAACACTTTTGTTCAATCTCCGTCACCATTTCTTCCATCTTCCTCAATCTCTATTCATATTATAACAAAACAAAACAAAAGATTAATCAACATGCAACACGTACTTTTCATAAGAAAATGAAACAAGCAACATAAATATTAGTATTAGAGAACCAACCTTGATCTGGGGACATTCTTTTTTATCCGTTGTTCTACGAAAAGGGTGTCTTCTTCTAGTTTTTCTTGGGGTGGTGGTTGTTGGTTTTGACGGTTGATCTTGGTTGTTATTAAGTGATGGAGTGATGTCAGATGAAGTACGGCTAATTATTGGGTTGATGGTAGCAGCGGCTACAGCGTCACGAATGTTGAAGATAGCGCGGCCAAGAGCCACGGCTAGTTGTGATTCTTGGGTGATTGATGGTGGTTCTTGTTGGTGGTTAAGTTCGTCGTTGGTAGTTATGGTGGTTGCTGGAAGTGGCAAGAAGCCATGAGTATCGTTGCTCATTTTTTTGTTAGAGAATATATCAGAACTGTATAATGGGATTATATGATATGATGATAATTAGTACAATTTCTATTGATATTTATAGATTTTTATGACTGAATTCTGTTATGAAAAGTTTTCTTGGAGTTATTGATTATTTGCGCATGCAGTCCTTGTGAAATTTAATACTCATTCTGAAGTAATATTTTGATAACAATCAAGTCACTTTAATTTTCATATTGACCATCTTTTTTTATTTCGAGTGTGTGAAGTGAACTCGTAATTTACACTTTATATTAATCATTTATTACTTGTGAAGGGAATTTTCTGCTACAAAGTGTGTGAATATACATGGGAACTTTCATAATTTTTACATAAACTCATAGTAAATGGCATTCTTTTGGGGTGAAGGTTCTATCCAGTAAATTTTATTATTGAAATGTTATACCATATTTTTTACCCGCGCACCGCTGCGGGGCACGGGGTTTAACACGAAAAAGTTAACGTAATGTCATTTAAATCGGTTTTAATTTTTACTCATAACGTGTTTTAAATATAGATGAATAAGTTCTATATTTTAAACATAAGCATGAGTTTTGCAATGTCAGGGACGATTTATATTAATATATGTTACAAAGACAGTCCCTAGGGATGACTTACGTAATCTCATTTAAACTTCGTCTAAACGTACGGAGTATTTATGTAAATTTTTTCACAAAAAGGATAAAAACTTAAGGATGATTTTTGAAAATCTAGATAATCTACAGGGACCATTTATGTAAATTTAATGGAAATGTTTGATCCTGTAGGGATGGATTTTGTAACGGTTGCTAAATGAAAGGGCCTATTTACGTACATTTGCATTTTCTTAGAAAAACAAAATTTTAAGGATGATTTTCAAAATGGCAGGTAATTTGGTCTTTTGGAATTTGGAGGGACTATTTATATAAATTTTACACTTTTGGTTCTTGGTGACTAGGTTTGCAACGACAAATAAACCTCAAGAACTGTTTATGTAAATTTTGGGGAAAAGACAAAAGACTTTTTACAGTCACGTCTACAATCAAATCAAAACTCTGACTTATCATTTCATAAGACGATAAATGCTTCTATGACCATAAGTTCAAACTAAGCTCTTTCTTACAATAGAGATGTCTCTTCTTAATCATACAAGATATTGCCATGATCAGGAAAAAAAAAAGTATGTTGCATATCCACTTTATAAAACTAAACAAACAAGATAGTGAAGCCACTACAATAATTTATTAAACATTTGAATAAAGAATGTGTTGTAACAGGTAACATTTATTAATGCAGTTGTAGTTGAATGAAGGTTTTGCTAAACGTATAGGGCTATGTTTAAGACGTTAAGACATGCATAAGATCTTGCACTTCAACCACTTTAAGATGGTCATCATCAACCCACCTTGAAGCAGTTTATGTGCAAGATTTTTTGCCTTATTAACCTCTTATGGACTATGTTTAGAAAATCCACTGAACTAAATATTGCTGACTAAATCATCAGATTTGTTACAAAGATGCAACAGAAAAGTCGCTGAATACCAGGTGGCCGCAGGGGATTTTATGCCAGCCAAGGAGTATATGAATGCCTCGTATTTTATGGTCCAAGTTATAAACCTGAAGCAGAAGTGTGGTGAGTCTCTGTTCCTGCTCCGTAGCTGTGGTTATTCAACAAGGTTTCAATATGGTTTATTTCTTTAGGTAACGATCCCGTAAGAACCTGTTTAATGATACCAAACATTCATCAAATGTCTACAGAGTGCCTGACAACAACGAATTTTAACATGCAAAGACGGAATGCTACAGGTTTTCTGAGATGGTAAGTGGAATGAAGTCCAAACATTGGCTGAGTATGTTATATATATACCTCGTAACCTGATTCTGTAATTAGGACTTCATCCTCAATCCTGATCCCAATGCCTTGATATCTAGCATCAAACAAGTCAAAAGTTTAGAAATGGGACAACTCAATGGGTAAAAAAGGATTATTATATCTAATGAGTCAAAAAGGATTAAGCTAACAGAAAAGGTAACTGTTCAGAAAGTGAGGCAGGGCAAACGCGTCAAAAGTCAAAAATTATATAATTTACTTTCGTCCATAATTAAATCAAGTGTTGGCAAGATGACAAGCGTCCATAATGTTAATCCTATAAATGACACTTGATACATAACCTCAAATAGTTGTGTTGATTTTGGGTTTCAATTCTGTGGAACTTAAAAGTTAAAACACTTTTGACACTTGTAGATTTGACATACATGTACACAACAGATAAGTGATCTCCTAAAACCATGTGAAATGAGCAGGAATACTAAAGTTATCTGATCATTAGTTACCTCTGTGCACAGTCGAAATTGGATGGGATATAAACGCCTGGTTCAATTGTTATCACCTATTCATATAAGCAAAATACAAGTTGGGTTAAACAAATAATACATGTATGTGTGTATGCATGACTTTGAATAAGTCAAAAGACTAGAAAAAGAACTTACAACACCTGGTTTTAAAGTGCGGTCATAACCAATCTTAGAGCAATCATGCACATCAATTCCCAGATAATGGCCTGTATAATACATGGATTCATAAAACTTTTAGTCGCTCATTTTCCAGCATATGATTTATTTCTCAAATCATCAAATGATGTTTGCAATTAAAGGAATAACCTATGTTAGTTGGATTCAACTGGTGATAGCTAAGAAGCCGGTTATCTTTCATAATCCCAATCTCCTTCAATCCTCTACTGAGTTTGTCAACCTATCACGGCATATGATAATAATAAATCAAACACCCTTACTTATCGAACATTCACTTCTATATTAGATGAATACAAAAGCACCTAAGAAGCGCAAAGCAAATCAAGTAATTCATACCGAGTAATTGTGTATACGCTGGATGCTTGTACCAGGTTTGCAAAGTTCAATGCATTCTTTGTTAGCCTCTAACACCAAACTATATAGCTCTTTCTGTAATGAAAGCCTCATACTGTTAGAAAAAATGAAATAAGAAATGAAACAAAACGACTCTTGCCACCTAATAAAGATTCTGTAAAGTAACAATATACCTGAACACCAGAAAAGCTGCCACAAGGAGGCCAGGTACGTGTGAGGTCACTAACGTAGCCATGCAACTCACATCCAATATCCATCAAAACAAGATCTCCATCTTTGACCTGTCAATCAATATCAAAAGTCGATGATAAAATTTATGTTTTCAAATACATGTAACAGATTTTATTATACCAGCTAAAATAAGCTCACTTTCTGGTCATTTCGAGAATAATGAATAACACTACCATTAGGCCCGCCACCAACTACAGGGTTGAACCTAAGAAACAGTAAATAGTATATAGTTAGACTAGAACAATACCCTATCAAGATACATAATATAAAAATAAAAAAGCTTACGCCATCCTTTGTGCACCTCTTGTTCTGCACCCATATTCAACCGTAGCTGATAATATACTCTCGTAGGGAGATATCTTAGAATTCAGCATAGTTTGCACAAGAGCCTGTCAAAGACATCAATTTGTTATTAGGTAGTAACAAAATATTGGCTTAACTGACGCCAAGAAAACCCAGGAAAAAGAAATTACCACCCAAAAAAAAACACTCTTCCAACTTTGTTATATATTACATTAATCATAGTTGCATTCATTAAAATAATACTCCTCTGTATAATACCAAAAAAAAGTATGTAATAAACTTGATATAGTAAAAAAAAAAAAAAGTATTGTGCAACTTTGACATACCTGGCAACCAATAGCAGCAGATTCTCTCATTAGATTAAGCTCGGCTGATGATTTTACCCAACGTGCTTCATGAGTGTACAAGGAGAAATCAAGTACACCACCATTATAGGCAGCTTTTTGGAACCCCTCTAAGTTTGTATAATCCGGGATAGCTGTCTTCACATTATGATATACTTTCGAACAATTTTTTATCATGTTTGGAAGGACCTTCAGTGAAATGAAAGACAAATGAGTAATAGTGGGCCAAAAGAATGGTGCAAAACGAAATGATTTAAGTTTTGTGATCAGCCAAAAAAGTATACATATAATAGATATGATTAGGTCAGATTTAGTGTTTCTTTTGTTTATACAAGTAGCTTTTCGTACTTACTAGATTAAGTGTTTTTTTTAGGTGCTAAAGGCTGAAATCTGATAAACCAGATCCAACAAATGGTTCTCGTCAACAAATAGTTATATCATCCAACAAAGAGTTATCATCAACGACATTTCTAATTCTTGCATTAGCATAGCTATAGCACATTCTAGTATATTACTGTATCAATACATAGATAACGTCCAACAAACAGTTATCGTCAACTACGATATTATCAACGCCTCTATTCCTATGTATGTACCCACGAAATCATCAGTTAGCTGATATAAGTTTTGTAGCATAATCACAATTTTCATTCCTTAGTATGCCCTTTCAACTGAATTGGTTGACACATGTAAACCAAAACCAAATTAACCAGCCGATTAACCTAAAAGATACACAATGTTTTCTTTGTCTCGACTAGCATTCAACGAGGCATCAAACTCCCTCTATTCAACTAAAAAAAAAAAAGACTTCTTTTTCATGTCAACACGATGTGTGTCACTCTGCTTCTCAACATGACTTATTTTAAGAAATCTCTGCTAGAACTACCAGCTTTTTTTATGAAAGATATATGAGTAGGAACTATATGAGCAGTCATGCCTACTACCAATTTCGTGGCGACATCATCTTGGTTGTTCTTACGTTCCCAAAGCACCCTATCTATCATAATTTTCAGCAACTAAATAACAGAGTAATGATGGTCCTGACTTTTTAAGAGACAAAATCTACTTTGAGCTATAAATGAATCATTCATCTTCAAAACATCAACGATCTTGTAATAAAATGATGCAAGTCGATTGACCAAAGATTCCCACCCGTTGTTTCATTTGTGACTTTGTTCAGTTATAACATATTAGGGGTGGGGTGTGTGTGTGTGTGAACACTACAAGTCATAAATAATGGATGGAATAGGAGTGGAAACGAGCCGAGCCGCTCGTGAAAAGCACGGGATCGAATCGGTAAAAAGCTCGAATGAGTCAAGCCTAAACGAGCTCGAGCCTAAGTTTGGGCTCATTTAATAATCGAGCTAGAGCTCGAGCTCTATAAAAAATTTATAAAAAAAAAAAAAAAAAAAAAAAAAATCCAAGTAAGCTCGCGAGCCTAAACGAGCCCTAGAAATATATACGTATATATATTGTCTATACGTATAACCATCTATAAACGAGCTTAAAAGAAGTAAACGAGCTCGAGCCTTGTGTGATTAACGAGCTCGAGCCTTATGTTAACGAGCCGAGCTCCATTTAAACTTTGTTTTCTTCAACACATCATATAAATTAGTCGAGCCCGAGCCGAGCTCGAACTCGTGAAAAATTTTACAAGCAGAGCTCGAGCTCAAAATATGAGGCTCGAAACGAGCTCGAGCTCTGGCAGGCTCAGGCTCGGGCTCGGCTCGGCTCGTTTCCACCCCTAGATGGAAATCTATGGTTGTGACACGTATAACAGTGATATTCCAAAGATTCCCACCCGCTGTTTCATTTGTGACTTTGTTCAGTTATATAAACTAATATCAATGCATTTACTATATCTTGTTCTTTTCTCTTGCTAACGACAACACTCTTGTAACATCAAGAAGAGTCTTCATCAAAACTAAAATCATTGTGCCAATTACAAATGAATTGCCCTTAGCATATTAGAAAAGCAGTAGTAGTTGCATTGGTGTATTAGAAACAAATTTCAAATTTGGCTTTTTGAAGAATATTCTTGGTATCACAAATGAACTGCCCTTAACATACTAGAAAAATAAACAAGAGAGTAAATGTAATGGAACCATTTAATATATGAAATATCAAAACTAAGGCTACAAGTCATAAACAACGGATGGAAATCTATGTATATGAGGTTGTATTATTTTATGACATGTATTACAGAGATATTCCAAAGATAGTAATGCGTTTGTATCTCAGGATGGTATCTCACATAAAGCTCACAAAGTGACTAACCTTCATCATCATGAGATTATATTATTGAAGCAATGACAGATTGGGTGCTTCAAGAACTTAATACGATATTTAACAAGGGCCAAGGCTACCACAGAACTGCTAGTTGACAGTACTTTTTGAACCAGAATATTTCTTTTTCACTTTCACAATAGAAAAGTTCATTATTTTTAAAGCAGGTCATGCTGTTCTTAAGCCAGATTAACGTTTGTTCCTTTACACGAAATCAAATACTCTGTTGGTGCAATAATGACCAAGATCCTTATAATGTTTTAATGATGACAAATATACATTCGAGACACTTAAAATCACAAGCGATAGCCAAAAACCGAAAACCGGGATTTCTGGCCGGGCACGAGCCACACTTGCCCAGCACGCCAGCCTCGGTAATTTTGGTGCGTTCGGTTTTTCCAAGTCGGCTTTCCTCTTACCCGAGGTGCATCTTTCAATTCAGGTTCGTACATGATATTTAAGAAGTTTCCTTTAAGATTTAAACTTAACGAGGTACCCAAAACAAAGTCCTTCCGATTTTATAAAACGCCAACACATAAACGTTTTTACAAAGCCTCTAGCCAAGGCAAATAGTTTTTCTTCAAACCTAGGAGGTTTATACTTTCACTAGAACTAGGAAAGTATTCAAGTGACCATAATCCATGCGTTAATCTAATCCCGTAACGGGTTACTCCCTTATTGATCATTTAAGTCGAGGTCACTTTGCGTAAACGCAATTCTCTCAATCATGAGATGATGATTTACCTTGATACAAAGCACTCTTCTTCCTTGCATCAAGATGACTAGTGGAGGATTTAATTGTGGGATAACTAAGGATTATTAATCTTGAATATTTGAGCTTGAACTCTTGAAATATAATCCTCATTTGAATTAATTTAAATCTCCCATTCACACAAACGTTCCCTCTTACATTCTCTTACAACCTTTGTACTTGTTGTACTCTTGTCCCCTACACTACAACATTCCCTTGAATATTTGAGCTTGAACTCTTCTTCCTCACACATACACACTCTCATACACTCACAACTTTTCAATTTGAATTTGAAACTCGATGATACCTTTCTCACATCTTCACTGTCAACCCACACTCTTAACACACCCTTACACATTGCGTACTACCTTTCTTCTCCAACAATAATATTGTTCTTCTATTCTCCTTCTATGACACATACAACTCATCCCTCTCACAATCACCAACTAGCTTGAATTTGAATTTCAAATCCTCTCCTAGGCTTGCAAAACTCATTTCACTCACACATACTTACACTTCTATGACATACTCAAGAGTCGGGAACTAAATAACCAAAAACCGAAAAATCCCGAGATGGGACCTGGCGTGCTAGGTGACGCGCCGGCGCCAGCGCCTCCCATCACGTGAGTCGCGTCTGGGATTTCTTAGGATTGGCTATAAATGCCCAGCTTTTGTCTTTTACATCACCTCTTACCAATCCATTCTCTCTCTCTATTTTCTTTTCTCTCAACCCTCTAAGTCTACTATCTTATTATGTTCTAAGCTTCTTGTCTATCATCAATTGAAAGAACACTTATCTTCCGCAAGAGAGATTCAAAGAACCTAATCCACTCTTATGAATTGTGTTGAGGGTCTTCTTCTCAATACCCTTTCTATTAAAATCGAGTCTCTAGGTTATGTTAGGGCTTGTTTTGTATAAACAATTATCTATCATTCAATTTGGTTGTAAGGGAAGTTTTGTTTGGTGATCAAGCCTAGATCGGGAGTTGATCTAGTTGGGGTTTGATACTTCCAGTGAGGAAGTCTTTGTGGTCTTAGTGGTAAGTCGAATCACGAGATTCTTGAGGGTAGTTTCCGAGGGCGTAATACCGTTGGAGTAGCTCTTCTTAGTGAGCAAATCTTTGTGCATATCTGTGGAGTGAAGTTGTAACGTTTTGTAATCCACAAGGATTATACTTAGTAATAGTATCATAGTGGATTCGCAACGAGACGTACGGATGGTCTAAACCCCCCATCCCGAACCAGTATAAATCGTGGTGTTATTTACTCGCTTTATATTGTGGTTGTGATTGTGATTGATTATTGTTGTATAACCACTTGGTGATCTTTCAAAATAGAAGTTTGTAAACTTCAAGTAAGTCGAAAAGACCGTATTCACACCCCCCCCCCCCCCCCCCCCCCCCCTCTTCTACGATTCTACATATGCATTTTAGTAGATAAGTAAGCGCTCAATGCCATGTTGCAAAGGTTGTCAAGAAGGAGAAAAACATGTTTATCATGTGGTTTAACGACTAATTAACTTCGCTTTGGTAAGAGAGCTTTTTCTGGCAATGAAGATCCAATACACACAATTGTCAAACATCATCGAATGAATAATTCATTGGTTACATAAATAGATAAAGCGATGTTAGATTTGAGTTATTCCTCATCTTTATTTATATTTTTTGGTGTGCACCCTCTACACTCCATCAGCAAAACGGAAAAAAGTAAGATTTATCTTTATTCTTTAACAAATAAAACAAGCAATTTTCAAAATATGATATAAATATTATTCTTCGTAATGTACCTTAAGGATGACAGAGATATCAAATATCAATGTCTACACATCTTCATATAACAAAGAAACCATGCAGTACCCTTTCTCACACAACAATAAAGGTAAAGATCATGAGTGATGCACATACTTTTCATATACACGCACTTTGTTGCTCGGGTAATATAGCATGTAACCATGTTAAATAACTTTTACCTCTTTGTCATAGTGTCCTATTAGTACTTGTAATAGGTTTGTATGATGTTGGATACATAGCCTCTTTAACAAACTCCAATTTATCCAACTTTTCACAAGCATTTGATGATTTGTTAGTAGCGAGTTTTAAGTCTTGTGCTTCATTACTAAAATGAGTTGATTGTGACCAATCCTAACAAGAACAAAGTAGTTATCATCTCTTCAACGGATACATTATTGGTAGTCTTTAGCAAACTCTTTACTCTAGAAAAACAATATTCAGATATCATAAGAAGCGTTATAAAATTTAAAGGTGGTGAGAGGCAGATTTCAACAATCATTTCAAAAAGGATTGAACACATCACGTTTCGGAGTTTGCTAAAAAGGTTAAGAGGTTAGAAGCCAAGTAGCAAAAGTTTGATCTTCTTTATTTTTACTACTAACTTCTACGTATGGAGCGATTCTAAAAACTTGGTACATGCCATTGTCCGTGAACAAAATATGCATCCAAAGCAATAGAAAATGATGAATGTTATCGAAATTTTATGGCATTATGTCACTTCAACAAGATCTTTAGCATCACAATAGTTGCTTTGGATAGGGTAGCAGATGAGAATAATTTAGGGCATCCAAACTAAAGCTGGCATGTCAATAATTGCACGAAACCTGTCCAAAATAATATCCTTCATATCATGTGTTGTTTTGGGCCTAATATTTATAATCCTCATTTTTGTAGATTCAGTTATATCTATTTCTATCGTATGGATCCTAGAATCTCATTATCCAGCCATTATACTTTATATGAAAATACACAATACCAGACATCTCTAACCATAACATGCCCTTAAATAAAATCAACGGACAAATATCAGATGGAATATAAATGATGACGATAAACAAAGTAAGAAGCAGTGCATTACTGACCTTATTTAATTTGCTGATAGGATATGACTGATTCGCCTTAAAATATTCAGTTGCCGCGTCAACTCCAGCAATCTCTCCTTGCCAAGTAACGTCCTAGAATGTATGCCATATACTATTAAGCCACCACAAACTTGTACTTTTTGATATCATACTATTGGTTTTTTAGCACATAAACATTATTGCAAAACTGGACAATAAGTATCACATTACAAGAATCCAAACATACATACGTGAGGGGAAGTTTCAGGCATGAACATGCACAAACCAAAGTCATGACCCAATACAGCAATCCCACCAGGCTGTTGACATCCGGTAATATAAAGATAATCGGCATCTTGGCGAAAAGTATAAGGAACAACATCCGTCATCATCTTTACGGGAGCAGCTGCAACAATAGCCACACTCCGTTCGGGAAGAAGTTCCAATAACTTGTTCCTCCTCGATATATATTCATCACCAGTAATCCCTGGCGTAATCTCACCTTCTTTTAATAACTAGCAATGCCATAACACAAACCAAAACTTTAATATAGGCTATTACTACTCTCTAACAATTTCGATAGAAGGGTATTTACTAGGGGTGGCAATCGAGTTGTTTTTGGGTTGATCTATTCAGGTTCACGGGTTGGTATAACCTCTACCCAAACACAACCCATTTATTAATCGTGTCAAGAAACTCAACACTAACCTAGACGTGCATAACACGTGTAACCTGTTTGTAACTTGTTTAACCTAGTTTAATTCAAAAAATGATATAATGTTTATTAAAAAAATGATAATGTTAACATATAATTAATTATCCAAGATATATAATTTATTTTTTATATGTTTATATGCTTAATCGGGTTCACGAATTAATACACACTCAACCCATTTATTAAACGGGTCAACCTGTTTGACCCAAACCCGTTTAACTTGGTGTATTTACAAGCCAATTCCTAATTCTAGTAATGCAGTACCGAAATTATTATTATTATTATGATATACCTGAGGATGAGTAGTAGGAGTTGGCTGGCCAACATCAACACACTTATTTGTCGAATAAAAATGTCGCCATACCACCTATAATCATTAAACAAATAATAAGCAGAAAGGAATCTCAAAACAACTTATCTGATTAAAAATAAGCAATTAAGAAAATGAAAAGAAACGAACTTGATTGAGTAGCTTGATTGAACAAGACTTATTATTATTAGTGATTAGTAATTTTCGCATTCTGCACCTTCCACGTGTCCTATTAATTAAGTGGGGATTATGAAAGGTGATTTTATTAAAAATTTGTGAAAAATGGAAGATTTGAAATTAGGGTTTAACAAATAGGGGAAGATGACTCAACTCAACTCAACTCATGTATTGTTGTTTGTGGGACAAGTCAAACAGATTACGGGGCCGTTTTTTAAAGCTTACCCGGACTTTTACCAGGTTATAGATCCAAACATCAAAAAATCTAAGGGTGCGTTTAGTTTGCGGAAAGGTTTGGATTAAGATTTGGATTCGGGTTTGAATAAAAAGTAGGAAAAGAAAAATGCAATTATATAATTAATGTATGAATTTTATATAATAAAAGTATAATTAAAATCTTATAGCTTAAGTAGAATTATAAATGTAAAGAGTCATAATAAATACCTCAAGAATTGATTCTATCATATGAAGCTTTCAACATTGATTTCAAGCAACTCAAACATCTCAATTAATATGTGTACATTGATTTCAAGCAACTCAAACGTTTCAATTAATAGTAGTTAGTCTTTTTACCTTTCCGTCCATGAGTTACAAATATTTTATCAACTATATATTGTGTCAAAAATCACACACAACAAACCACAACTTCCTCCACACCGCGTGCACATTGGGCCACAACTTATTATGGTGGTAAAGTAAGCATCATATCGTCTTACTTATTTAGCATATTGTGTTGATATAAATAACGCGAAAAAACGTTATTAATATTTCTCGATACCCTATGTTTTGACAATCACAAAATGTAAACTCATTAAACGTAAAATCATTACGTAAACAAGTATTTAGTGACAAAATATCATTACATCCAACTAATTCACTTAAGGTATGAATAAACAATTGCCTAATACATTTTATGATCAAAGGAAGATTTATTTACTAATTACAAATTATATAAAATGGTATAAATATTTTATATATTTAAGAAAAATATTTTTGGTAATTAAAGGAAAATGTTTATTTCATAATAATTAAATAAATTCAAATTTTTAACCAAATTCAGTTAAATTTTCACCAAATAAACTTTCCCCAGAAAGGACAAAAACTTCAGGCCGTTACAGTGGGCAGCCCCCTTAATTTTAAGGGGGCCGGCAAACGCTCCTCTGTCAGAATCTTTTGCCTATAAATACTGGTTCATATCTGAAATTTTTTCTCACCTTTTGCACTAAAACTTTCTGTTCTAATTCTCTCAAAACATCTTTCTAAATCCTTTGATCATAATCATATTAGTTTTTGTTTCAAGTGATCTAATCCCTCATCATTAAAAGTGTAAGAGAAGAATACTCCTTTCATTTCAAATCAATAAGTATTGAAGATTAGTTGTGTAGTGATTGTAATTGGTAGATCTAGGTGGGTTTGTAAATCTAGTATTGAAAGTTGTGGTGTGAAGTAGAAGTAGTGTGTAGTTGTGAAGAAGTAGTGGTGTGCTCTAGTTGTGAAGAAGGTGTGTCTAGTCGTGAGATTGGTTCTAGCTACTATTAGGACTTGACATCTAGCTTAGTGTCGTTAATTGGTATAAGCAAAAGTTGTGTAAGGTTTCTCCGCTAAAAGGGAGTTTGTTGACATAGTGAAGAAAAACTCTCGAGTAGGTGACTCGAGGAGTGGAGTAGGGCGAAGAGGTGCTTCGTAGCCGAACCACTATAAATACCGTGTGTTGTGGTTTGATCTCTCTATCTCTATCTTTTATTTACTTTCATATTTACGTTATAATTGTTTAGTTAGTTAGATTAAATTGTTTGTGTTGTGCAAGTGTTGAAATTCACATAAATAAGAATTGAAGTTTTTATAAAACAAAGTTTTTAAAATACAAATTGACGTAAAACTATTCAACCCCCCTTCTAGTTTTCCACATATTGATTTATATTGTTTTATATAAATTTCACGTGTGTGTAACAATGCAGGACATAAAGATGGTGCTTAAGAGGTATGGTAGTAACATCATCTTCTCTAATGGTTTAAGACATCCTACACAGCGTTGTCTTATCAATTAAGTGGAACATGCACAAACATTTTCAATTTGATCGGAAATGCAATATATTGATTAATTGTATTTAAGTTACTTAAGATCAACTATATCTAATTGTTTTTTGCAGCGCGTCAAGAAGCATTAAAGAAAGAGATCGAGAAGTCACAAAAATTGTATCAAGAACAAAACATGCAAGCTCTAATGATATCAGGCGAATCGGGAATAGGAGTGGGGTTATCCCCTAAGGAGAGGCTCGCAATTGGTATCTCTGCCCGAGGATGCAACACTAACTCGAGCCAACAACTAACAACTAACCCGCCGTTCAAAAAAAAATGCAAAAGGCCAATGAACAACAACGACAAAGACAACAACAACAACAACAACAACAACGCCACGGCCACCAGTGGAATGAATACTTAGCATTCAAGAAGCATTCAAGAAAGAGATCGAGAAGTCACAAAAATTGTATCAAGAACAAAACATGCAAGCTCTAATGATATCAGGCGAATCGGGAATAGGAGTGGGGTTATCCCCTAAGGAGAGGCTCGCGGTTGGTATCTCTGCCCGAGGATGCGACACTAACTCGAGCCAACAACTAACAACTAACCCGCCGTTCAAAAAAAAAATGCAAAAGGCCAATGAACAACAACGACAAAGACAACAACAACAACAAAGCCACGACCACCAGTGGAATTAATACTTAGCATTCATATTAATAGTACGTTACAAATTAAACATGCAATATTTTACTTCATGTAATACCGATAAATGGGCTAATACTATTGATTCGTTAGCAAGTAAGTTTATTGAAAATAATGTGTCGAACATTCAATTTTTAGTCAATAATTATTACTACACTTTGTTGGTGCATTTTAATATTTTTGCTCTTAATGTAGTTTTTTGTCTTGCGGTGTGTTAATGTCACTTTTTTAATTAAACGTCTTGGAATATTGTGTGACTTTGATATTTGATATGACTGTGTAAATTATGTCGATGTTACATATTGAAAATAGGGTAATATATAATAAAAATATCTTCACACTATCATCTTAACAATGAGAATCTTCTGAATCGAAGAAGTATATAAATGAGAAGAAAATTGTATTTAGTTAAATGTCGGGTCTATTGATTAATTGGAGCGGGTTTATGATTCGGACTTGGGTCATTGGATCTGATTTTTTATTATACGAGTTATAATTTATACTCTTGAATATACTAATTACTTTAATGTTTTATGTTTTTATAGTTTTGTTAAAAAGAAAATTTGTTTTATAGTTCGCATAATGTCATTTATTTAAACAACAAAATCCGTCTTTCACAAAAAATGAGAGTTTCAAACATGAACAGAAAATTAGTCCCGAACATTACGAAAAAAACAATTAGATCCAACATGTGTGCATTGCATGGGTCCTAAGGCATTCCAAACCTATGTGCATCGCACGGGGATGAATATAAAAGGTCTCCAATATTAATGTCATCGCTTCATATTTAAAATAATTTATGTAACTTATACATATTAAAAAATTACATGTGAAAATACTCTTTTTAATGTAACATCTTCAAAAAAGTCTTTTAACATATACTCTTTTAATGTCAATAAACTATTGTTGTATAATTGAGCCTCACAATTATACTAACAACCTGACAATTTACACAATCATTTTTGCACGGGTTGTAGGGATCTATACCTTGATAGATCACGAGCCAATAGATCGTTAGTCAACTAATGTAATCACTAGCTAGACTAAGTTAGATAATCTCTGTGAATTTGTAATTATGCGGAATATAAAAACAAACGTATACTAAACTTGATCCTCTATGGATCGATAATATTAAATAAAACTTCGTACTAAAAACGTGTCTATTACAATGACCTAGGGTTCTTTATATACTAGTGGAAACCCTAACCTTTCTTACAAGAAACGAATAATGAAAAACTAATAAAAGATATTCTACATATCTTGTCCTAAAATACATAAGTTATATCCACGGTTAAACTCTATCCGTAGGATCTCTAGATGTCCGCAGGAACCAATCATCAGCAGAAAGTCACTAAGCCTTCCACAGGAACCTGTCAGCAGTATCTGTTAGTAGTATCTTCAACAATTCCTTACAATCCTCCCCTAATCTTGAATTTGACACAGTTAAGTTCAAGATTTCTTGATAGATCGCCAATAACATAAACCAGAGGATTGAGAATAAACATCAGCAGCAAAGAATCTTCAGAAGCAAAATCTCTATGATCAGCAAACAGTTGAAACACACCATTCTTTGCAGCAACACAAGACTAAATGTACATCAAAACATATAAGGTTCATACTATTCTCATCACATCCAGGTGTATTAACTCCTGTGAGAGGTGAATCATTGAAAATAATGGATTTGATGTCTCTTTACCAATAGCCATTACTACTGGAGTAGCCTAGTGTTCAAAGGTACACTGATAACCACATGATTTTTAGCAAATCATCAGCTATAAATGGATTTGATATGTCTTTACCTGTAGCCGTTTGCTCAGGACTAGTCAATTATTGATGAATTATCATCTTGGTCAATTGAATACCAAATATGGTTTTCCACAGCCTTTACCACAAGCCATATACATGTGGGCTAGCCAATTATTTGGAATCCATAAAGGAAAAATCCATGGTCAATTGACAACTATTTCAACTACTCAGCAACAAAGCATGGGTGAGTTGAAAACCCTATGATTTTGAGCAAACCATTACAGCTATCAACAGATTTGATGAGTCTTTACCAAAGCTGTACCCTTTGGACTAGCCAACTTTTTGATGGAATAGTCAACATCAGGCAAGTTGATGACCAGAAACACAAACCTGCATACAACAAACACAAAACTATACAAAAATGTTAGTTTTTTTTTTCTTTTTTTTTTTTTTTTAGACAGAAACAATATACAACAAAATACAATACCAAGATCAGCTCATTGCAGACATGAATCCATCTGAATGCCATGCTTGGTTGCTAACTCCTTCTTAGTCAAAATACTTCTTCTGATGAACCTTACCAATTGTTCAGCAAGATGAAGATCATTGGCAGTCATATCCAAAGGAACAGATAGCTTTGCCTCCAGCATGAGATTCATAACTTCCTTTGTGATTGGGTAGAGAACATCAGCCCAGCAATATAAGGTTTTACAAGTGGTTGTGACAATCATGTGAACATTAGGTAGTGGAAAGAACTTCCAATAGTCAACCACCCATGTACTTTGACCTTTCCATACTTGAAACCTTACACCAGAATTACCTTTATATGAATCACACAGAATCTGCAAATCACCCATCAAATACATTCCAATGTCATCAGGGGAATGAGTTTGATAGTACTTGGTGACCCAATCATAAAGTGAGAGAAGATCTTGTTTATCCACCATATGTAAAATCTGGCTTAGAAATAAGAATGGCTTGGTAGATCCATCTTATCTGGTTATAACATTCACTTTTCCTTCACCAAGCTCAGAGTCAACAAGTTCCCACTTTACAATTTTCTCCCATACAACAGGGTCTTGACCTTCATCAGAACCATAATCAAGAAAAGTAGTACTATCCTCTAAAGGAATATCTTTTGGAGCCTTTCTCTTGATAGCTCTAGTCTTTCTCCTAGTACCAGTAACAGGAATAGAAGGACCATCAGTAGGTTCTTCTTTGGGTACTTGTTTGGAAGTATCAGCAGGAACGTCAGCAGAATCATCATCATCAGGTACTTCAATTGGAGTATCTTCTGAAGCATCATTAGTAACATCATGTGGAGCTTCAGTGGTATCATGATGAGATTCAGCAGTATCAAGATGAGAACCAGAAGGAATATCTTCCATATGAACATCAGTAGTGTCATCATTCTGAGCATCAGAAGTATCATTCTTCTGAGGCAAAACTGAAGGAAGTTGCACATTCTCCTGACCAACATGAACAGACCCAATAGACTCAGCAGGTTGACTAGCAGTAGCATGAAACTTAGCTTTCTTAGCTGGAGGCTCATCCAAGAGTCTTCCTCTATACTCCAACACATCTTCAACATTAATATTAGAGGAATGAAGATTTGAAATAATCTTGTCATAGTAGAAAGTGAGCTGCTTGTCAGAAAATCCCCAAACCTTCTTTTGATTCCAACCTGATCCAAACATAGAGCATCCCTGATTCTTCACAAAGTTCCTCATATATTTCTTGATTTCATTCTTAGTCCAAGGTCTTTCCTTTTGATACTTAGCTTTAATCTCTGCAGCCTGTTGTCTCAGTAATCTTCCTCTTTCAACCATCATCTGAGCAAAATCAGGATTATCTACTCCAAGCTCAGATTCAGCCAAATTAGGTTTGGAAGCAACCTGTTCAGCCAAATTTTCCCATTGTTCAGCAGTAAGATTCTTAGCTATCTCATCAAGCTCCTTCTTTCTTTCAGCAGGCAAGGTGGTAGTATACTGAGGTCCCATCTTGTCCAAGTCATCTTGAATTTTCCTAGCCAATGCTTCTAAAGCTTTCAAATCCAACTCCTCTTTAGTAACTGCAGCATCCTCTTTAGCTTGCAGATGTGCAGCAACATTCTCACTAATTTTTTCATAAGCAAGTTCCTCCTTGGATTTGACTCTAGAAGGAATGTCTTGATCAATCAAAATAGACTTTCCTTTATCTTGCTTCTTAGGAGGGACAAAAGTCTTATCAGGAGAATCATGAGTAAGATCAGCTGGAATATCTACTGATGGACCATGAGTGCCCACTACTGGCAAAGGAGTAGGAAAAGATTCCTTTCTAGAAACATCAGCAGAAGTCTTCTTGTTAGGAGAATCATCAGACTGCTTATCAGCAGAATGCTTCCTTTTGACATAATGAGCAACATCAGTAGACTTCTGTTCTCTGGATTCCTTGGGAACACTTGCATCAGTAGCAGGAGCAACATCAGCAGCTGGAGCAACAGAGGGTTCAGGTCTAATGTCAGCACTCTTCTGAACACTCTCCAAAGTGGTAGCAGCAAGAAGTTCAAGGCCTTCCAAATCAATGTTGTCAGATGCTTTAGTAGAATCCTCATCTGAGTCATACACCACACCTTGTCTCTTTCTTTGCTTCAGCTTACCCTCCAACTTCTTAACTCTTCCAATTAGAGTCAGAACAGCACTGCTAAGATTCTTTTTAGTGAAGTTCAGATCATCCTCCAATTTGTCCACCTTAGATACATACCTGTTCAACAAAGCTGATACAGAAGTGAGAGTAACAGGACCTTCAGCTCCACCAACAGGGATATATGTGGTATTGGGAGCATCATTGGTCCTGTGAGAGGAATTATCTAAATTTACATCTACATCTACATGTACATGATCCTCAAATCGAGGTCTCAAAGGACTGAGTGAAGGAAGTCTTGTAAATTGTGGTGAGTTTACAGGTTGGTCAAAGCCTAAATTCTCATTGAGCTCATGCTCAGGAGAATTGATATCCATTGGTGAATGTACAGGTGTGGGTAGCCTGGGAGAGAGTGGAGGCTGAACATCAGAAGCAACTGAAGCATTTTCATCAGGAGCATCTTCAGTTCTATCAGGAGAATCCTCTGGTGCTTGAGCATCAGGGTAATCCTGATCACCAGCAGCTACATCAGCAGTATCTCCATCAGGGGGATTGCCCACCGGGGCATCAGCAGCTACATTAGCAGCTGCTCCATCAGGAGCATTGCCACCAGGCAACATAGCTGGAAGTAAGGGTCTTTGTTCACCAGTAAATTTAATTTTCATTTGGGAAAACAACTTTTTAGACAAACCCTTAACAGGCAAGTGAGTGGGGTCATTGGTCTCAATGTCTAAAATGATTTGAAGAAACCTAGGATACATTAGATATTTAAGTTTTGTATCCTTAACATTTTCAAGCATAGCATTAAAGATATACCTAGAAAAGTTAAATGTTCTTCCTTGAGAGAGACACACAATAGCAAGAGCAATTTCTGTAGAGAACTGATCCCATCCACCAGACTTAGAACCCATGCACTGAAGCAATGTGTGTGTCAAGAACCTCCATTTTGGACAAAACAGATTCTTGTACCATGTTTTCCCATCACCACTATAACCAGCAGCCTGAAGCCCTCTAAGGATCTCACTCTTAGGCAAATCAATCACTCCTCCTTCATCATCCAACTGTAATTTGGTCCTGACCAAAGACTCAGTAATCACATATTCTTCCCCATCTATGACAGCAACAATCTCTGGTGGTCCATCTTCAACAGTCCTTGTTTGTGCCGTTTCCCAAAATTGTACAACAAGAGACTCATGAATAACATTCGGGTATTGGAGCAGAGCATATCGAATCTTGGACCTTTGAAGAAATTCCATCATGCCCAAATAATCTTCATCACCCTTTCCACGACCAAGAAAGGCATGTTTGTTATGATCTGCTTTGAAATATAGTTCAACCATTGATTGAGAATTAGAAATTAGGGTTAGAAGTTCTGAAAGATGTTGAACTGGTTTTGAAAATTATATAGTGAGAGGGAATCAGTTAATTTGGGAGTGGGATATGCACGTCTTTGGTAAATATGGAAGTTACCAAACGTGGAATGAAACTGATGTGAATTATTGGAAAGAAATCCTTGACCAATAATCAACTAAGGCAAATCCCAATTAACTGACTCATCCGTAGAAACCAAATCAAACAGCTGAAAACAAATGGTCAATCCGCAGAAAATAGTCAAACGTTGACTATGGTCAACAGATCCATCCGCAGCATCACTCAGCAGAATCTACCCTTCAGTGGAAACCAAATATCTTTAACAAAGATCTTTTAATTCAAAATTCAAAGAACCCTTAATTATCTCCAAACTGCCTCGCATTAATGGTAATAAAGATACGCGGTTGGGGGATCTTATAAATAAAGACTAATTATCCCCAAATCTCTCAACTTCTAATCAAATCCCTAATTATCATATCGCCAACCAAAAATACATTCATGGCTTCCAATCAACCCATCATCAACCTTACTTCTGACTCATCAGATACTTCTGACTCATTAACATCTCCACCACCATGGAATATGCCAACACGTCCTCGTGGTCTTACAAAGGAACAAGCTAAGAAGAAGAAACATGATGTGCCTGCACCATGTTCATCATCATCTGAAGATCTTCCACCCTATCCCTCTGAGATCGATGATCCTGAGTATCAGAGAGAGTTGGAGAGAAAGAGGAATGAATTGGAGAGTGCAAATCGAGTTCCCAGTCCTGATGAGTCTCTCATCTTCTTTACATCTTCTGATGAAGAGGATGATGAGAATGATGAACTTTACACTCCTACAACCTCTGATAAGCCTCAGTCATCTCGTCCAAGGAAAAGAAAAGTGAATTCCCCATTACCAAAGACTAGAAAAGTTGTGTTAGGTTTGCCCTGTCCTCAGTGGCAAGGACTCTTCAACATCAACAACAAAGGCAAAAAGAAGACTGTAGAAGGCAAGGGCAAGAGTAAAGTAGAATAGGGACTTTGTTGTTTGTCTTTCACTTTCATTATCTTGTATTGTACTTCTGAAGAATCAAAAAAATTTGCTTTGGTTTATAATTACTTGTTTTAATTCTTCTGAGTAGCATTCCCCTGAATAATTTGAACTTGACTAATCCATCAGCAGGAACACACTTAACTACAAGATAACTGGTATCAGCTGCATGTTGGTCAAACCATTGACTTTCATCCGAAGTATCTAATTAAGTGGACAACTTGCACACTTAGTAATTGCTACTGACTCAACTACCTCCCATTAACTTACATTAACTCGCAGTAAACCCAAATCAGTTCTTTAAAAAGAAGTCTTCAAGTCATAATCAACTCTTCATTCCATAAATAACATATCCCAAAGTCTTTCACACATTTACACCATGAAGCCATCCCCCAATGTCATTGAAATTTCTTCTGATTCATCAGACTCTACTTTTGACATACCTCAAATACAAAGATCGTACTACTATTTGAATGAAGGTCCTTCAGAGTTATGCCCATCTTCTACCTCATCAGAAGAAACCACTGAGGCTAAGGAAACACCAACTCCTCTAGCTATGGTTGTCCCTGATTCCACCCCTGTTGCAGCATTCTTAACAAGTGATATGGAAAGAGTCTGTGCTGATATGAGAAGAATCTCTGTCCCTGAAGAGCCACAGTCCTCAAGTAGAAAGAAGGGTCCATTGAAGGTGGTACTTGGTCTTGCAGCTCACAAGCTCTGGAATAAAGACATGCAATCCAGAGGAATCCACAAGAAGATGCCAGACCCAAAGGACTTGGGTAAACGGAAAAGAAAGATGGATTAGGCTGTTTCTTGGGGGTGTGTTGGTATGTTGGTGGTTGATTACAGTTTAGGGATGTGGTGGTTGGATGGTGGTTGTTTATTTTGTTGATGTTTTATGCATTCTGTGTTTCTTCTGATGACTGATCTTGATGTACCAAGCTTGCCACATATGAATAAAATTTATTTTTAAGTCTGTACATCTTATTCCACTGAATGTAGACCATTTAACATCAGCAGGAACATGACCTGAAATCAGACATTGACACAAAACACAAAAGCACAAAGGAACAACCATAATATTATACAAGATTAGTAAAAACCTGCAAAAGAAAGTTAGTAAACATAATAATCTACATATATAATAATCTACATAAATACAACATGTATAATCCTCCCCTGAGGCATATGCCTCCCCTGAGGCTTATGCCTCCCCTCAAACATTGCATTCAAGGGTTAACCATCCCAATATTGACAACCAGGTGATTAAACCTAGGTCCATCAAAAGCTTTCGTTAACAAATCAGCCACATTATCATCAGTGTGAATCTTAAGCACTTGAATTAGATGCTTCTCATTTGCATCTATTATAAAATGGTGCCTAATTTCTATGTGTTTAGTTCTCTGATGAAAAACTGGATTTTTAACAATGGAAATAGTACTTTAATTGTCAATGTAGATTTTAGTGTTCATAAAGTTAAACCCATAATCCAACATCTGATTTTGAATCCAAAGTACCTGACCACAGCAATTGGCAGCAACCACATATTCTGCTTCAGTTGTAGAAGTGGCCACAATGGTTTATTTCTTGCACTGCCAAGAGATGAGTCTTCTTCCCAGAAATTGACACCCTCCTGTTGTGGATTTCCTATCCAAATTGGCTCCAGCATAGTCACTATCACTGTATGCCTCCAACACAAATGGTGAATCCCTTGGATACCAAAGGCCTAGTTTAGGTTGGCCCTTGATGTACTTGAAAATTTTCTTCACAGCATTTAGATGAGAAGTTAATGGAGTGACTTGATGCCTTGAGCAAGCACTGACAGCAAAAGTAATGTCATGCCTAGAGGCTGTGAGATACATGAGTGAGCCAATCATGGATCTATAAAGATGAACATTAACAGCCTCATCTTGCTCATTTGGATTCTTAAGCTTGGGTGGTTCATATGGAGTGGTAGCAGTCCTCAAAAGTTCAAAGTCAAACTTTTTCAAAATATCTTTAACATATTTTTCCTGATGAATAAAGATCCCTTCAGGGTGTTGTTTGACTTGCAGCCCTAAGAAAAAGGTTAACTCCCCCATTGCACTCATTTGAAATTCACCTTTCATCAAATCTTCAAATTCCCTGCACCATGCTTCCTTTGTGGATCCAAAGATGATGTCATCCACATAGACCTGTACTAGAATGATGTCCCTGGAGTTTTTCTTGATAAAGAGAGTCTTATCAATAGCACCTCTTCTGTATCCATGCTCCAAAAGAAATGTAGACAATCTAGCATACCATGCTCTTGGTGCTTGGTGAAGTCCATAAAGTGCCTTGACAACTTTATAAACCTTCTTAGGATGATGGGGGTCTTCAAAGCCCTGTGGTTGAGTAACATACACCTCCTCTTCTATTTTGCCATAGAGAAAGGCACTCTTGACATCCATTTGATAGACCTTAAACCCCATATATGAGGCAAAGGCTAAAAACAGTCTAATGGCCTCAACCCTAGCCACTGGTGCAAAGACCTCAGTGTAGTCAATGCCTTCTTCTTGTCTGAAACCTTGAGCCACTAATCTTGCTTTATTTCTAACCACAATACCTCTGGCATCCCTCTTGCATTTTAAGATCCACTTAGTCCCAATTGCAAATTTTCCTCCAGGTAGATCAACTAGTACCCAAACATCTTGATTCTTGAATTGTTGCATCTCTTCCTGCATAGCTTCAACCCAACTAGGCTCACTCAAAGCCTGTTTAATGCTTGTGGGTTCAACTTGAGACAAGAAACAAGCAAATAAACAATGCTTCTGATCTGTGTGGTTGTCTCTCTTCTGAGTGGATACATAGGTCAAAAATGCACATTGCCCAAACTTGGTATTCTTAATAGCACTTCTGATGAGTACCATTGCATTTGGATCACCAAGTATATTATCTTGTGGATGTATGGTGTTGATCCGTTTAATTGTAACAGGATTAACATCAATTGAAGTATCAAGATTGGTTAAAGTGGGAGCAAAGTCTTGATCATAGGAAGCTGATTGAAAAATGCTATCACTTTGCTCAACATTAGCAAGATCTGAGGGAGTAGGAAACCTGCCAAAAGGTTCATCTAAACTTGTGGAAACAGGAAGTGCAGCTAAACTAGGTTCAGCAGAATCTCTAGTTGCATCTGCTGATGTATCAGCAGAACTGTGTTTTCTGCTTTCTTCAACAGCAGCTTGTTTTAAGAGAGCTTCAGTGTCTTGAGAAAATTCAAGACCAAGTCGTTTAGCTTCCTCAGCAGCTGCATGTTCTTGCTTTTTGAGTCTAGCAAGATCTTCTGCATATGTTGAATTTTCTACATCATCAGCAGATTTGGCATCAGAGGCTTCTTTGGTAGGAGGATCTGCTATCTTGATTGGTAAAGTTGTTACAACAATAGTGGGTTCATCACTGTCTGAATCACTGTCTGAATCATCCTTTAGTGTACCTGTATTGTTAGAAGATGACACTTGTATACCTGCAGATGGATAGCTGTGTGTCTAGCATACCCCAAATAATCAGTAAGGTAATCAAGGTCAAAATACCATTCATGACCCTTGCCCTATACATTAACATTATCCTCCAGAAATTTTAGGTTAAGTGTCTCTTCAATCTTCTTTGTAGCCAAATTATAGACCCTATAAGCCTTGCTATGAGCTGAGTAACCAACTATATACCCTTCAGCAGCTTTAGCTTCAAATTTGCCTAGGTGATCACTTGTATTCAGTATGGTCACCTGACAACCAAAAGGTTTCAAGTGTTCAATGGTAGGCTTCTTCCCTGTCAATAGTTCATAGGGTGTCTTATTGTGAGGTTTAGTGATCAACACCCTATTCAAAACATAACAAGCAGTACCAACTGCCTCAGTCCAAAACATGGTGGGAAGTTTAGAGTCAGCAAGCATTGATCTTGCAGCCTCTATAAGGGTTCTATTCTTTCTTTCAGCAACTCCATTCTGTTGTGGAGTCCTAGGAGTGCTATAATCTTTTTTAATACCCTTTAAACCACAAAGTTCAATTAGATTGGCATTTTTGAACTATGTCCCATTGTTACACCTAATACTTTTAATCTTCTTGTTAAGTTGATTTTCAGCTAGAGCCATAAATTCTTTGAGTGCCTGAAAGGTTTGATCTTTAGTCACTAAGAAAAATGTCCAACTGAATCTGCTGAAAGCATCAGTGATCACCAAACAGAAGTACTTATGATCAATACTCCTGATGGATGTAGGACCAAAGAGATCCATGTGAAGCAGCTGCAATGGTTCTGAGATAGTGCTCACAGTAGTAATGGCCTTATAAGAAGCTTTGTGTTGCTTTCCCTTGTTACAAGCTACACAATTATGCTCATTGGTGAAGATCTTGGAAGGAAGTCCATGAACAAGTCCATCTTTAGCAAGTTTGTTGATAACTTTAAAGTTAACATGTGCCATCCTTCTATGCCATTTTGTAGATTCATCCAAGGATGCTTTAGCCACCAAGCATGTTAGACCACCTTCTGGCTTGACATCATTCAAGTCAAAGGTATATAGATTATGGTTTCTTGGAGCCTTAAGTAATACTAGATTGTCATCAGGCATTTGGAAATCAGGTGAAAGAATGAAACAACCATTTTCAGTGAAAAGCACAGGAAGCTTTTTGTCACAAATTTGTGAGACTGAGAACAAATTGAATCCTTGAAGTTCCTTCACATAGTAGACATTCTCAAAATCCACCTTTGGAGTTCTAATGGTTCCTTTGCCAGTAATCCTTCCTACTCCACTTCCAAACCTCACAATGCCTCCATTAATTGGTACAAAGTCATCCAGCTTCTCTTCATTACCAGACATGTTTCTTGAACAGCCACTATCAACAATACCTAAGTCTTTATTAAGAAGAGGATGTTCCTACAACAAAGAAAGTTAATATACAACAACAACAAATAATATGAGACTTAAGTCATGAAAGACTTGAGCCTGCCCTGTGAATCATTCTGATGAACCCAAGATGATGAGTTAGATCCACAATTGTTCCTGGATTCCCTATAGTTATTTGGTCTTTTATATATCCAAGAACAATCTGCTGAGGACTTTTCAGCAGAATCCCAATTATCCCTTCCCATATACATTTGGTCAGTATATTCATACCAATGATGAACACCATTAAATGGTTGAGATTTATATCTATTCCTATTGGTATTCATATATCTATTATTAAAAACAGACCTATTAGAATAAACAGGCCAATCAGCAGGAGTGGAACACATTCTGCTGACATCATACTTAGCCTGTGGAACTACTGAGGGTTTGGTACAAGTATTAGTCCACTTTTGTCTAGGTCTATTGTTAACAACAGAAACACCCATCCTCTTTTCATAAAAATCACAATCCTTAATTAAATGCAACTTGCTACCACAAACAAAACACTTCTTTTTCTTATAAGATTTATTAAATCCAAAAGATGTCTTAATAAACATAGAATTATTCAAACAAACATCAGAAACAGAATTGTTTTGTAAACACTGAAAGGAATTGCAATTGGGATTGTTTTTAAAAGATTTAAATAACAAGTCTTCAGAAGAGGCTGGTTGAGAATGAACTTCATCAGCAGCAACTTCAGAGTCCACAGACTTGTAAGGTGACTTGTCAGAAATCTTTATTGAGGACTTGGGTGAGTCTGACTTGGTCTTGGAATCACAGCTGGCATAACTAAAGGTCTCTGAGGTCTTGTCCCTGGAAGAACAAGAGACATAATTGTTAGAATCATTACTAGATATACTTCTAGTATCAGGGGAGTCATTGATCCTAATGCCAGTGGTTTCCTTTGATTCTGGTAAGTCAACCTTATGGGATGTGGGCCTAGGTGTTCCTATTGTTGGAGAGACTTCAGACTTATGTGGCAAGTCTTTAGACTTTTTGCCAAAGAGATGGTGTGAACCATCAAAGTCAGAAGTTTTGGTTGTAGGCATAAATACACCTCTGATAGGTCCTGGTACAGCATGCATCTCATCTTCTTTTAGATAATTTATAGGGATAGAATAATTATGATTCTTCTTATCTAAATAATGATTAGCTTCTGGACCTACATACTTTTTAAACCCTAGACCTATCTCAGAAGTAACAGACTTACTGCTGTAGAGTAACCTAGATAATTTATCACCTGAAACTAGCCACTCTTTATGCCTAGCTACTTCTTTATCCAGTTTCTCTTGCAAAACACTTTTCTCAGACTCAATTCTTGCTTTTTCTTTTTCAGAAAATTTCAATTCATTGCTAGCACATTCTAAATCTCTACTTAAAACTCTAATCTTTTCCTCATAAGCCAATTGATTTTGTTGAAACCACACCTTTTGTTGTTCTAAAGTTTTAAAAGCTTCTTTGTAAGTTGCAGCTTCAATAAAACAAGCATTATATTTTGGTTTCATATCATCATAAGCTTCTTTTAGAGTTGTATATTTAGAATCACAATCACAAGCACAAGTAGATACCTGAGGAGAGATTCCCATGAGACCAAAGCTATCATCACAACTAGCCATGCAGGAGATTTGAGGAGAGTTGCTTGTATCATCTTCATGCTCATTCCAGTCCACACTAGTATCAATAGCAGTGATCAAGGCCTTTGATTCTCCAGCTTCCAATTCTTTCTTCTTGTATGCTGAATACCTGGTACTGGCTTCACCTTTCTTGGCTGTGCATTCTCTTGTAAAGTGACCAATTTCTCCACAAGCATAACACTTCACCTTCCTTCTATCAAACCTAGCTGCATCTTTTCCTTCAACATTGAGCTTTTTACCAACCTTTTGCTCAAATCGCCTCACCTTGAGAGATAGCATAGCCATTTGCCACTTTAAGTCCAATTCTTCTAAAGCAAGTTCATCAATTTGCTCAAAGTCTTCATAAGCAATTTGTTGCTGTTTATCAACTTCAGCAACAAATGAATGAAGTACATCTTCCATCACATTGCTAATCTTTGGATGAGTTATTGGATTAGCACTTGAAAAAGATAATGTGGTCATTGGAAGACTTTGGCTTGGAGTGGATGGACTTGAGTAAACCTGTGGTGTTGGAGATGGGCTTGCATAGGTATGTGGCATGTAGTTTGAGTTAGAACTGACAAATGCAGATTGTGAAGGAGTAGCTGCATATGGAGAGAATCCCTTTATGTCACCTTCCAAAGCTCTGAGTTTGTTGTACAAGTCATCAAAGCTGAGGTAGTCCAAGCCACCTTTGGTTTTTAGTGATATACTCACTTGAGACCATGAGGGAGGTAAGGCTCTTAAAAACCTAGAGTTCACTTCTTCATTGTCAGGTCTGGCTAGAAGTTGGTTTAATTGACTCAGAATCTTCTAAAACCTGTCATAACCTTTGTGTAGACCTTCTTCTTCAGTAATCTTGAATTCTTGGAATTCTAGCTTCAACATACTCTTTCTCATCCTTTTTGATTCTTCATTCCCACCAAATCTAGTTTTTATGGCCCACCAGATTTCTCTTGGATCAGTCATGGAATGAAAATCTCCCATGTGGTCATCAGGGATTGCCTGCAGCAATATGGTTCTTGCTTTGTTCTCCCTTTGAACGGCAAGAATTTCTTCAGCAGAAACAGGTTCCAAAATAGTGACTTTACCAGTAGCATCAACACTTTGTTTTTTAGGACGACAACCATTGAGTATAACATTCCAGAGGTTATAGTCAACACTTGCAATCCAGTTTTGCATCTTCATGGCCCAGATCTCATACTCATCCTTCCTAAGAAAAAGAAGTTTTGCATTGCTGTTGGAGAAGGCCACTTGTTGTAGTTGTTGAGTAAGAGAGCCTGCTTCTGAGAGAACAAGATCACCGCCTGGTTTGTCTCCCATTGGTACTGAATGAATAGTTATGTGATTGTGTTGTGTTTACAGAGAGTATCTAGTGGCTCTGATACCACTTGTAGGGATCTATACCTTGATAGATCACGAGCCAATAGATCGTTAGTCAACTAATGTAATCACTAGCTAGACTAAGTTAGATAATCTCTATGAATTTGTAATTATGCGGAATATAAAAACAAACGTATACTAAACTTGATCCTCTATGGATCGATAATATTAAATAAAACTTCGTACTAAAAACGTGTCTATTACAATGACCTAGGGTTCCTTATATACTAGTGGAAACTCTAACCTTTCTTACAAGAAACGAATAATGAAAAACTAATAAAAGATATTCTACATATCTTGTCCTAAAATACATAAGTTATATCCACGGTTAAACTCTATCCGTAGGATCTCTAGATGTCCGCAGGAACCAATCATCAGCAGAAAGTCACTAAGCCTTCCGCAGGAGCCTGTCAGCAGTATCTGTCAGTAGTATCTTCAACAATTCCTTACACGGGTCCTGAGGCAAACCAAGTTATTTATGATGAAAATTAGTGCCAAACATAGTTTTTGACTCGACCTCAATTAAAAATGACAGAAATAAAGGCACCAACATTTTTCATGTCATGCTAACAAAAGTTGTGGTAACATCACAACTTAGGAACTTATTGACCAACAAAAGTTGTGATAACATCACAACTTAGGAACTTATTGTCAATAAACTATTTTAAATGTGTGTCATGCTTAATAAATGTGTGATACCATCACAATTTAAATATATAATGATGAAAATAAGTGTCGAAGCTTACATGTCAATAAACTATTTTAAATGTGTGCCATGCTTAGAAAAAGTGTGATACAATCACAACTTAGATATATAATGACGAAAATATGTGTCGAAGATTACATATTAGGTTTATATCAAAATACAGGGATGTTACAATTTTAAGAATAAATGCAAAATCCAAAATTTATAAATAACTACTAATATTTCCTAAAAAGTTGAAATATAATGCTACAATATTGAGAATAAATACAAAATATAAACTTTATAAATAACTACTAATATGTCATAAAAAGTTTAAATATAAAATTTACCGGTCAACTAATGCATACTTACAAAAGTCTAATAACGAAAAAAATTACTTGACATTACACTATTACCAATTAGATAGAGCCCGTGTGCAACGCACGGGTCTGAATTGCTCGTAAATATGTAAAATTAAATAGAGAAGATAGAAAGGGGCCCACAAATTAAATGATACATACTATTTTTATGAGGAATGATATGACAAAATTAAATCAATCCCTAATTCATGAAACAAACAATTATATTTATCTTTGAATTCATTCCATTTCAAAACCCTTCAAACAAACGCACCCTAAACAACAAATAATTATATCTTAGGGCCCGTTTGATTGGGGGGGGGGGATTTGGATTCTAGTATAGGAGATGATAAATGATGTTTGATTGTTTAAATAATACTTTGAAAGCTGCGCGGCCTACCATTTTTTCATTCCACTCAAATATGATGGATTTTATGTAAAACCCGTGGGACCCATTGTACCCTCACTCATAACACTTTCTTATTATTATTATTATTATTATTATTATTATTATTATTATTATTATTATTATTATTATTATTATTATTATTATTATTATTATTATTATTAAAATATTATATTTAAATACAATTTAATTATTATATCAATTAAAATATATATTCTCTTTCTTAATTTTCATTCCCCACAAATCCAAATCCAAATCTAAATCCGAATCTAAACCCATTTATAACCAAACGGACCCTTAGTCTTTCATTTTGTTTTCATCAGTATACATCAAACCAAACCAAACCAACAAATAATTATATCTTAGTCTTTTATTTTGTTTTCATCGGTATAAATCAAAGTATCAAACCAAAAAATAGACAAAAATACACCGTTGGTCTCTGAACTTTTCACAAAGCATCGTCATGCACCTTAACTTTTCAAAAACGTCGTCATGCATCCAAAACTTGGAAATTTTAGGCCGAATGCGTCCCTTGACTAGCTTTGTCTTGGTCAACGCTCAATTTTTTGTATACTCTGTTGACATAAATAATGCCTAAAAACATTATTAACATGTTATCAATATCTCTATGTTTTGATTATCACAAGATATAAACTCATAGAACTAAAACTTATGACATAAACAAGTATTTAGTGATTAATATTTCTCTTTACATCCAAACCACTTAAGGTATGAATAAACAAAGTGTTTAGTGTATCTTATGATCAAAGGAAAGTTTAATTAAGCAATTACAAAGTTTATTTAATTATATAAACATATTATATATTTTTGAAAAACACTTTTGGTAATAAAGAAAAATGTTTTATTCATACTAAATATATGAATTCAAATTTTTAACCAAAATCAGTTAGGTTTTCACCAAATAAACTTTCCTCACTAAAAGACAAAGAATCTGGCCGTTTCAGCTGGGCGGCCCCCTTAATTATAAAGGGCGGTCCCCTTAATTTTAAGGGGGCCGGCCAAGGTTTAAGGGGACCGGCCACGCTCCTCTGTCAGATTCTGTTGCCTATAAATACCACCTTAAACCTGGATTTTTTCCTCACCTTTTGCACTACAAAACTTTCTGATCTAGATCCAATTCTCCATTCTTTTATCCTTTGATCATAAGTATATAAATTCTTTGTTTCAAAGTGATCCAACCTTCATCCTCTCAAGTGCAAGAGAAGAATACTTCTATCTCTCAAGACAAGAAGTATTACAACTTGTTGTGATCTCCACATCCAAGTTGTTGGTGTATCATCAAAGAGCTTTTACATTATTCTTTGTGAAGATTGTTGTGAATATTTGATTGTAGATAGTTGTGTTAGATATTGATTGTGTGATTAGATAGTAGCTTGGTGTGAAGAAGATAAGCTAGGTATTAGATTGGTGTGAAGAAGATAGGTGTGGAGTAGTTAGTTGTGAAATAGATAGATTTGAAGAAGTTGTGTAGAAGGTGTGACTTAGGTGTGACATAGTTGTGGTGTGAAAAGCGGTGTGTAGATTGGTGTGTATATTGGTGTGTACGGTTTTCTCCGCCATAAGGGAGCTTGTTGATATAGTGAAGAAAACTCTCGAGTTAGGTGCTCGGGGAGTGGAGTAGGGCAAGGAAGGTGTCCTTGTAGCAGAACCACTATAAATCTCTTGTCTCGCGGTTCGATCTTTCCATCTCTTACTTATTTCATTACTTATCATTATTATACTTTGTGTAGTATTTATTGTTTATATCGTACAAGACTTGAGATCACATATTTTCGAATCTAAGTTTTTAAAAGCTAAGCAAAACTCTAAACTAATTTTTATAACTAAGTAAAAAGACGTAAAACTATTCAACCCCTCCTTCTAGTTTTCCACAATTGGTATCAAGAGCCAGGTCTAGCAAGATTTTTAAAATATATTGTATTTTAAAACTTGTAACGATCTATGGAATCTGAAAAATATTTAGAAGGGCAATCTATGCAAAGACCACCACTATTTGAAAGTGATGGATTTTTATATTGGAAAAATAGATTCGAAACGTATGTGAAATCAAAAGATCTTGATCTTTGGCATATTATTACCTTTGGTGATTTTCCTCCTATTCAATATAATGTTGAAACTAAAATGAATGAAATTGTATCTTTTGAAAAACAAAATGATGATTTGAAAAAGAAATTAGCAAAAAATAATGAGGCTAAAATGGTAATTTATAATGCGTTACCACGCAAAGAATATGAAAGAATTTTTATGTGTAAAACCGCCAAAGAAATTTGGGATTCTTTACTAATCACTCACCAAGGTAATAGCCAAGTCAAAGATAATAAAATAGATCTTCTTGTACAACAATATGAACAATTTATGATTCCGGAAGAGGAATCAATTGATAATGCTTTTGCTAAGTTTAACACTATCATCACAAGTTTAAAAGCACTTGATGAGACATTTTCTAGTAAAAATTGTGTTAGGAAATTTCTTAGGGCATTGCATCCAAAATGGTGAGCTAAGGTCACGGCAATCGAAGAATCAAAGAACTTGATGACGTTATCTCTAGATGAACTAATTGGCAACTTGAAGGTTCATGAAGAAATCATAAGAAGAGATTCGGAAACGGTCAAAGTCAAGAAAGAACAAACCAAATCAATTGCTCTAAAAGCCAAAAAGGAACCTAGTGATGATGATGATTCAAGTGACGAAAGTGAAGACGAAGAATATGCAATGGCCGTAAGAGAATTCAAGAAGTTCTTCAAGAGACGAGGAAGATTCACTAGATCATCACGAGACGAAAGAAAAGCATTCCAAAGGAATAGAAGTGACAACTACGGGAAGAGAAAATGCTTTAGATGTGGAAGTCCAAATCATTTCGTTGGCGAATGTCTAAAGCCACCGGGTTACGAAAGTCAAGGTGCTTTTGTTAGTGGAACATGGAGTGATAGTGACAAAGAAGAAGTTGAAAAGCCAAGAGACGAAAAGTGTTTCATGGCAAAAGAAACCGATGAAATATGTTTAGGAATTGACTTGGAACCTGACGAATGGATCAAAGATAGCGGATGTTCGAGGCATATGACGGGGAATCGCAATCTATTCTCTACATACAAGGCATACAATGGAGGTAACGTTATTTTCGGTAGTGACTTACGTGGAAAAATCATTGGCAAAGGTACAATCTCTCAAGACTCACTTACTATTGAAAATGTAGAGCATGTAGATAAGTTAACATATAACTTGCTTAGTGTAGGACAAATATGTGATAATAAATGTAGAGTCACATTTACCGAAGATGATAGCGAAATAGTTAAAGATGGAAAAATTATAGGTAGAGGAATTAGAAAAGGTGGCATATATGTTATGAAACTAGGACACAAACCTGAGGATAGGATATGCCTAACGACCCTAGATGAAAACTCTACACTATGGCATAGGAGATTAGGACATGCTAATATGCAACAAATACAATCGTTGGCCTCTAAGGAATTAGTTAGAAATTTGCCTAATCTAAAATATGACAAGCATTTTTGTGATGCATGTAAAATTGGAAAACAAGCTCATGCTAGTCACAAAGCCAAGAATATAGTATCCACTATTAGATGCCTAGAATTATTACATATGGATCTTTTTGGTCCATACGCTGTGCGGAGCTATGGAGGAAACAAATATACCTTAGTAATAGTAGATGACTACTCACGATACACGTGGACTAGGTTTTTAAGTGACAAGACCCAAGCCTTTGAAAAATTCGAAATATTTAGTAGAATGATTCAAAATAAATTAGGATGCTCAATAGTTGCCATTAGGACGGACCATGGTAGGGAATTTGATAACGAAGTACAATTCGAAAAATATTGCGAGTTAAATGGAATATCTCACAATTTCTCCGCTCCTCGTACTCCTCAATCAAATGGCTTAGTAAAAAGAAAAAATAGGTCACTACAAGAAATGAGTAGAACTATGTTAAATGAACAATCCATCCCACAAAAATTTTGGTGTCACGCCGTAGATACATCAACTTATATTTTAAATAGGGTATCAATTAGAAGAATTTTAGGAAAAACTCCTTATGAGTTATTAAGAGGTAGAAAACCAAACTTAAGCTACTTTAAGGTATTTGGAAGTAAATGCTATATATTAAACACTAAGGACTATCTTACTAAGTTTGATCCAAAATCATATGAAGGAATATTTTTAGGATACTCACAAAATTGCAAAGCATATATAATACTTAACAAACACTCCATGAAAGTAGAGGAATCACTAAATGTAACATTTGATGAAACACCACCACCTCCTAAAACATTACCTTTAGAAGATGATGATTTAATCGAAGATGAAGCTATTGAGGTTAGTAAAACAAAACCCATAGGAAATGATAATGTAGACATTCACTTAGAAAATAACGAAACTAGTAATATTAAAGAATCTAGATCTCATCCATTAGATAATATAATAGGACATCTTAACCAAAGAACCCTTAGGTCACAAGCCCAAGATAAAAATAATTTCTTTTGTTTTCTCTCAGCAATAGAACCTAAGAATATTAGCGAGGCTTTAAAGGATGAAAGTTGGGTTATAGCTATGCAAGAAGAATTAAATCAATTTAAGGCGAATGATGTTTGGGAATTAGTTCCAAATCCAAAGGATATGACCATCATAGGAACCAAATGGGTATATAGGAACAAGTTGGACGAGAATGAAATAGTTACTAGGAATAAAGCTAGGTTAGTTGCCCAAAGTTATAATCAACAAGAAGGAATTGATTATGACGAAACTTATGCCCCTGTAGCTAGACTAGAATCGATTAGGATATTACTTGCCTATGCTTGCGCCCTAGATTTTAAGTTATTCCAAATGGATGTGAAAAGTGCATTCCTTAACAGTTTTATCAATGAGGAGGTATATGTGGCACAACCTCCAGGATTCATTGACTTCGCAAAACCTGATTATGTTTATAAGTTAAAGAAAGCTTTGTATGGACTCAAACAAGCTCCCAAAGCTTGGTATGATCGATTAAAAGCTTTTCTTATTAAACATGATTATTCCATGGGAATGGTAGATAACACTCTTTTCACTAAAAGGAAAGACCTAAATCTCATCGTTGTCCAAATATATGTTGATGACATTATATTTGGATCGACTTGTCAAGACATGTGTGATGAATTTGCCAAAATCATGCATGATGAGTTTGAGATGAGTATGATGGGTCAACTTAACTTCTTCCTAGGATTACAAATAAAACAATTAGAAGATGGAATATTTTTTAACCAATCTAAGTACATTATGGAAATGCTTAAGAAGTTTGGCCTAGAAGACTCAAAACCCATGAAAACTCACATGTCTACGGAGGTAAAGCTCACAAAGGATGATGAAGGTGAGTCCGTAGATAACACCAAGTATAGAGGAATGATAGGAAGTTTACTATACTTGACGGCAAGTAGACCCGACATCATGTTTAGTGTCTGCCTTTGTGCCCGTTTTCAAGAGGATCCCAAAACCTCTCACCTAGAAGCGGTTAAGCGTATCTTCCGATACGTTAAAGGCACTATACACTTAGGATTATGGTATCCTAAGGAATCCGGCATAGAAACCATTGTCTATGCGGATTCGGATCATGCGGGAGACTAGGTAGATAGAAAGAGCACTAGCGGTATTTACACGTTTATGGGATGTTGTCTAACATCTTGGTTTTCGAAGAAGCAAACCGCTCTTGCTATTTCTACCACCGAAGCCGAATATGTAAGCGCCGGAAAGGCATGTCAACAAGCACTATGGATGAAACAAGCTCTCGTAGACTATGGCATTAGGTTAGAAAATGTCCCTATTATGTGCGATAACAAAGGTGCGATAGATTTAAGTAAAAATCCGGTGCAACATTCTAGGACTAAACACATAGAAATACGTCACCATTTTCTTAGGGATAATGTACAAAAAGGAAATATATCTATAGAAAAGGTTGCATCGAAAGACAAAATTGCGGATATATTCACAAAACCCCTTAAGCGTGAATTATTCAACCACTTGCGTTTAGGATTAGGAATGATGGAACAAGTTGACTAAATTATATTGAATTATTTCAAATTTATACTTGCATGAAATTCATTTTTCTTTCATTTTACCTATTCTGAGTCTAAGAATCTATTTTGCACAAAACTAAAGATTGAGAAAAGTTATTTTCTTTGCATAAACCGTTTTCTAAAACTCAATCAATTTTCTCTAAAAATTATTCTCACAATCTAGGAACCCCATGAAAATCATTTTCCTTGCATTGTTGACTAATCCTAAAAACATTCTATTTCAAAATCATGCATAAATTCTCACATAAATTGTCAAGATATATATAATCTAATATATGTCTTTGACATTCATGATTGAGCAAAAATTGAATCAAGGAGATTATTTGGATTGTTTCTTAGGATCGTTATTTCTTTTTGCTTCTATGAGTCGAAACAATCACAACTCCACATTTGTTGCATATAGACACTCACTAGGATAAATTCATTAATAATAGTGTCATCTTGATCCATAATTAGTTATTCTCTCACTTATTATCCTTGCCTTTAATCTAAGATAGATGCCTTAGGAAGCTTAATTGTGCTTACCTTTATTTGCTTTCTCTTGCTTGTTATATGTTGATTATTTGCTCTTGTGTTTATGTGTTTTTGCATGCATGCTATATCTTGATTAGATTAGACTCTATATTGCCTAAGAGACTTGAAATTGCTTGAATTCTAATCCAAACACATAACCTTTCTGCAAATTTTCTGCCAAAAACCCAATTCTGGCAACCTGGAAATCACCAGATGGGCGGCCCCCTTAATTCTGTAAGGCGGCCCCCTTAATCATTAAGGGGACCGCCCCCTAATTAAGGGGACCGGCCATCTGATGGTCGGGTTTACAGAATCTTTTCTGCTTTTTAGCCCATTTCAACCTATATTTCCCATTTTTCACCAACACATTTTGTCCTAATCCTCCAAACAAACCTTATCCATCCTTAAACACACAAATCTTACACTATAAATATCCCCAATCCTCAAAGCTCTCCATTCATCCCATCATGAACTCTCCAAACAAACCAAAATCAAAAGCCTCAAGGCTAGCAAGGATGACGGAAAAACCCCGTTTGGCGAAGAAAAAGCCCTCGAAACAAATCCATCATCATAAATGAAGTTGGAAATCATTCCTCACCACCAATTTCTTATTTCCCAAACTTTGCATCAAACCAACAAAATCACTCATTTGATCCACTTTACAAATCATACAACATTGGCCAAACATCTTCCTTCAAGCCAAACTACACCTCTCAACCTCCAACAACTTATCATGATCCATGCAAGTTTGATCAACCATCAAACTACAATTCCAACTACACAAACCCAACTCATCCATACCAAACCTATGATCCCCTCCACATTGCCTCAGAAAAACAAAAGTTCCGTGATGAAATAAACCAAATCCATGATCTTAGTGATCTCCTTGCTATGCATCTTGCACAACGCAACAAAGGGCTACCTCCATCATCACCCTACGCAAATTGCCTTCCCCACTCTCTTAACTTGGATCAAGTTACAAATCACATTCATTTTTGCCCTTGTTGCATATTCCTTCAAAAACAACTCCTCTACTTAAGTGAAGATATTTCTTGGATTGAATATATTCTCACTCGCAATCATCCAATACCACCCTTAACACGATACAACATCGTGAGATCCACTTCTTCCGCTCCACACTCCACTCCATATCCCTCTCAATCAAACATCTAAGCTTTATGCTTATGTTTCTCTTCAAGCAAATAAAACAATCAACAATGGGTTGCAAGCAAGTCCAAGTGCTCTCTTAGGCAAAATAGGACTATGTATTTTTTTTTAATATGCTCCAAGCATATTGAATGTTGTAATGTTTATCTTTCCTACAATGCTTGAATGAATCTATGTTTAGTTGCATAATTGTTGCTTTGCATATATGTGTATCTTGCTCTCTTCAAATATTTTTGTAGCAAAGATCTCCATTGCTCATTCCCTTGGTGCTCTCAAATGAGGGGGAGTATACATTAAGGGGGAGCTTTCTACCCGTTTAAACTTCCCTCGCGGAGCTTACTCGGCTTAACCTTTTTAATTAATACAAAAAGGGGGAGAAGAGAAATATAAACTACATAATACTTGTCTAAAAACAAGTTTTAGATATATTGAGTTTAAGGTTTTGTAATAATCAAAAAGGGGGAGATTGTTGACATAAATAATGCCTAAAAACATTATTAACATGTTATCAATATCTCTATGTTTTGATTATCACAAGATATAAACTCATAGAACTAAAACTTTTGACATAAACAAGTATTTAGTGATTAATATTTCTCTTTACATCCAAATCACTTAAGGTATGAATAAACAAAGTGTTTAGTGTATCTTATGATCAAAGGAAAGTTTAATTAAGCAATTACAAAGTTTATTTAATCATATAAACATATTATATATTTTTGAAAAACACTTTTGTTAATAAAGAAAAATGTTTTATTCATACTAAATATATGAATTCAAATTTTTAACCAAAATCCGTTAGTTTTTCACCAAATAAACTTTCCCCACTAAAAGACAAAGAATCTGGCCGTTTCAGCTGGGCGGCCCCCTTAATTATAAAGGGCGGTCCCCTTAATTTTAAGGGGACCGGCCAAGGTTTAAGGGGACCGGCCACGCTCCTCTGTCAGATTCTGTTGCCTATAAATACCACCTTAAACCTGGATTTTTTCCTCACCTTTTGCACTACAAAACTTTCTGATCTAGATCCAATTCTCCATTCTTTTATCCTTTGATCATAAGTATATAAATTCTTTGTTTCAAAGTGATCCAACCTTCATCCTCTCAAGTGCAAGAGAAGAATACTTCTATCTCTCAAGACAAGAAATATTACAACTTGTTGTGATCTCCACATCCAAGTTGTTGGTGTATCATCAAAGAGCTTTTACATTATTCTTTGTGAAGATTGTTGTGAATATTTGATTGTAGATAGTTGTGTTAGATATTGATTGTGTGATTAGATAGTAGCTTGGTGTGAAGAAGATAAGCTAGGTATTAGATTGGTGTGAAGAAGATAGGTGTGGAGTAGTTAGTTGTGAAATAGATAGATTTGAAGAAGTTGTGTAGAAGGTGTGACTTAGGTGTGACATAGTTGTGGTGTGAAAAGCGGTGTGTAGATTGGTGTGTAGATTGGTGTGTACGGTTTTCTCCGCCATAAGGGAGCTTGTTGATATAGTGAAGAAAACTCTCGAGTTAGGTGCTCGGGGAGTGGAGTAGGGCAAGGAAGGTGTCCTTGTAGCCGAACCACTATAAATCTCTTGTCTCGCGGTTCGATCTTTCCATCTCTTACTTATTTCATTACTTATCATTATTATACTTTGTGTAGTATTTATTGTTTATATCGTACAAGACTTGAGATCACATATTTTCGAATCTAAGTTTTTAAAAGCTAAGCAAAACTCTAAACTAATTTTTATAACTAAGTAAAAAGACGTAAAACTATTCAACCCCCCCTTCTAGTTTTCCACATACTCCCAAGGGTATAATAGGCAAAAGACATTTATCACCACACTATGGTTAAATCTAACACGACATTTGACTTTAGGTAACAAGTATGTACTACACTCTAGTTAATCTATCAAGAGTGATATTTTAGTGACCAACTATGAACTTTACTTGGCAACCCATTTCCCTTTTGTGTTATTTGCTTTGGTTATGCATTAGATAAATATTTTTGACTTAGGGAAGTCAAACCTATAGATGTTACAATTTGTGTCATTAGATAAATAGGTTTGACTCATGGAAGTCATTACTCGGCATAAATAAGTAAATAAAGATGAGATCAATATAGAACTCATATTTGCCATAGAACCAATGAACCAATCAGGGGCAGACCTAGGTATTAACTTTGGGGGGCGGTGCCCTCCACGACTCGCCGAAAAAGTTCATATTTTAGTGTAAATTTTTTTTAAAACCTTTTTTTATTAAAGTGCACCCCTCCAAAAAATCAAATTGCCCCCCACCTTGAAGCCAAAAATGCAAAAACCTTAGTTTTTAGTGTTAAAAAAAATTTATGACCTTTTTATTAAAGTGTATTACGAATTTTGTCAAAAAAAAAAATTTTGCCCCCGCCTTGAAAAATCCTGGGTCCGCTACTGAAACCAATCATAGTCACCCATTTTTATTTTCCACCATTTTTTAAAAAACAACATATCTTACAAACGGTAAATCTTGAAGCTACAAAAAATACCATCGCGACGAGAATTAAATCATCTTTCTAATTGATATGCATTGTTTTATACTTTCGACGAACTTTTTTTTTTGAAAAACTTTTTTTTTTTTTTTTTTTTTTTTTTTTTTTTTTTTTTTTTTTTTAATTTCCGCCCTGAAAAATCATATATGATTCGTAAAATCCACATATGATTTGATTTTTACAAATCACATATGATTTGTAAAAATCATATATGATTCGTAAAAATCATATATGATTTGATTTTAACGAATCCCATATGATTTTTACAAATCATATATGATTTTTTTGAGCGGAAATTTAGAAAAAAAAGTTCATCGAAAAAAAAAGTTCTTCGAAAGTATATAACAATGCATGTCTATAGAAATATAATTTAATTCTCGTCGCGGTGGTATTTTTTTCGCATAACGATTTACGGTTTGCGAGATATTTAATTTTTAAAAAAATGGTGAAATTTTATTTTTGTTATTTTGATTATAAAAAAAATGTGTGGCTAAAATTGTTTGATTGGTTCTATGGTAAAAATTAGTTCTACACGGATCTTTTGGCCAAGTAAATATTGTCAATAAAGGGGTTGTTGGATTTTCCTGTTACGAATTTATAACCACTGTGTTTGGTTTTCTTGATATGATGGGGTGTTAGGTTTTCTTGATATGATGGGGTGTTTGGTTTTTACCGTGATAAGCAGTACATAAAAGGGGTGTTTGGTTTGTTTTATTCGCTTGTTCCCTCCCACTGTCAACACTAACATCACAAAAGTTTTTGATAATAAATCCACCATTGTCCAAACAATAACATTTAATGATCAATACCTTTGCATTTTGCACCCAAACCAATGTGTTTGGATTTGCTGACATAAAGGGGTGTTTGTTTTTGGTCATAAGAAGAGGACACAAAATAGGATAATACAAGAAGATTAAACGTTAAAACATAGATTTATATATGCATCATACTGGCAATTAGACTACAAGAACAACATTAAAATCCTAAAACAAGAACTCAAAAGACCTCATTAACCTATCCCTGAAAATACCCAAAAGACCTCATTACACTAATTATTTTCAGTCATTTTTTGAACATAACCTTCCTGCATGATAATACCAGAATCTGCTTCACCATACATCTTGATCAAACGTGCAAGTAGGTCGATTTCAATGGCCTGGGTTTTTTTTAAAGCCTCCAAACAGTTAAGCGCCACACCACGAGGTCCAAAAGCTTCATTCTCCTGAATCGCTTTGGTATCATCCTCTTGAGATGATCAATAGCGGCGTGAATAAGGTTTTTAAAAAACCCTGCTTCAACAGCCTCTTGACTAAACCAGAGGCTCATACGATCATGTAATCGTGGTGAATCGGCCACTTCCATGAGTTTGTTCAACATTGGAAAATCTTCTTCCATGGGGAAATGTGTGAGGAAAAGCTTGTGGTTTAGGGTTTATTGGGTTAAGCGCTAAAGTTAGTACAGTCTCAGTGAAGCGACGGTGAAGGGGTTTAATAACAATTTTTATTTCATAGTTGGTCCCTAAGGTTGTCTATATTTTCGTGACCGTAGGTAAAATTCCCGCCCAAAATTTAGTGACGTGTTGACAATATGTTACATTGAGTTTACAAGCTTAGGGACCTACGGTGTAATTTGAGTAAAATTAATGGTACCCCATTAAATCCTTACCAACCCACTTTTTGACTCACAAGTGACCATTTTCTGTTAGACTTTCTAAAGTCAAACTTGACAATGGTAAATGTGACTTGTTTAATAATGTTTTCATAATGATTTCATTTAGAAAGTTAAAAGTGCACATTCTAAATTGGATTTAATAATGGAATGGCAATTTTGACTTTAGTTTGTAAAAATTGCGAATGCCAAATAACCTTTACCATTTGCACGTTTAACTTCTTAAAGTCAAACTTCCCATTGCATTTGGTGAGCAACATAGGTAGCACAAACATATTCACAACCAACAACTAAATAGCAACATACTTATACGATAATAGTTGTCTTGGGGTATTCAACTCATACATAAACTAGAAACAGTAAAAGAATTCTACCCCAGCTGTATGGGAAGCTCGATGGAGTGTCAACAGCCTCCTTGCCAAATCCCAGTTCAACTTGATGTTTTCAGTCTCATCAGGACTCAAATTGCAGTCATGGATATAAATTTTCTTCAGTAAGGGGGAACATGCAAGTATGAACCTTATTATGGCTATTTCATTCTCTGTTTTAAGGAAAGAACGAAACACCACAGTTTGAAGCTGCCCCATGGTCATTGTGTTGATGGTTACATCAAATGAATCAATCTCCAAAATTACAACTTTAAGCGTGTATAAGGCCTGCAAAATGAGAGACTATTCATATGCACAACCATTAGAATTTAATATGATGTCTTTCATACATATGCATTCCACTTACCCTGGTTTCTAGCCTTTGCATATTTGGAGACCCACGAATCATTTGAACGATCAATGAGACCATTGGATTATTCCCAAACGACCCCGTATATCTCAAGAGACTTGAGGATAGAAAGGTCACACGAACATTCATCCAGGAGGTACCTTCTTTCAACAACTACAAAAGGTCGAATTTTCTTTAGTTTCAAAGTGAACATTGCATCAATGTTACAAATTACTTTAACATTTTGTAAGATGAAGTGGAAAACTAAAATAGGTCTTACCTTGCAGTCTTGAAAATCCATGGTAAGGGTCTCAAGTTTAGGAACAGTTGACAACTAAAAGATATTGGAAGTTGTTATTGTCATGGGATGGTTCCAAATACCAAATGACAAAAAATTTAACTTCTTCAAATTGCTAAGAATTGCAATATCCCATAGTCTCATCTCGTTTGTAGTACAACGATCCATTTTTAGAGACTCAAGCAAGGGACAACCAGCAACTAAGTCCCAAACTGTACCACTATGAAAATTGACATTACACAATTCTAAGCTGAGTAGCTTTGGAAAACCCCTAAAACTTGTCATAGTGGGAAAAGTGCAACAATGAAGTTCGAGAAATTTCAACTCATGACGATGGTAAATTTGGGTTGGCAACGTAACTGGATCACCATACTAGTTTTGAATTATGACCTCCTCAACTCCTTCCCGAGCCAAAATCAAAACCAAATCATAAATCTCTTCATAACTCAGGTCGTCTTGTCCAAACAGTGTTTTGGGCTCTATGGAGAACACAAACCTTCTTACGGGACCATTAAGCTGAAGTAAAAGTCTAGTAATATGCTTCCCATCAAACTTACTTGTTAAATAGTAAAACAAATCCTCATCAATTATGACATCGGTTAGCAAAGTCCACTTAAACCTCCAGCTTGTCGATAAAGTACATGTTCTCACTGCCTCTTTTAAAGGCAAGCGATTCATAATATTAGTCTTCACGTTATCTGACATGTTGCTGATATAATCAGCCATATCATTGATCACATTATCTCCAAAAGACATTGTATTGATGGAATTTTAGTTGGGTCTTTGAGTTCTGGAAATGGGTGTCTGGTTTTGGTTTTTGATTTACCGGTCATAGCCTGAATAAGAGTTTGTGTAATTATGGTGTGTAAATGCGTTTGGTTAGTGGGTTAATTGGTTTTCGCGCGAATAATAACTAGCATATTAGAGAAGATAGCCTCAAGTTGGGAAGCAAAGTTCTTAGTTAGTCCCTATAATATCACTCTTGGTTGATTTAACCATAGTGTGGTGATAAATGTGTTTTGCCTATTATACCCTTGGGAATATACAAAAAATTGAGCGTTGACCGAGACAAAACAGGTCAAGGGACGCATTCGGCCTAAAATTCCCAAGTTTTGGACGTATGGTGACGTTTTTAGAAAGTTAGGGTGCATGGCGATGCTTTGTGGAAAGTTCAGGGACCAACGGTGTATTTTTGTCAAAAAAACTAACAAAAGAAGGGCAAAATTATCATTTTAGCTCATTTAATATAAAAAATCACTTTCCAACTTTTTTTAAAAAAAACAACATATCTTGCAAACGTTAAATCTTCAAGCTCCGAAAAACACACCATCGCGACGAGAATTAAATCGTCTTTGTTGATATAAATAATGTTTAAAAACGTTATTAATATTTCTCAGTAACTCTATGTTTTGATAATCACAAAATGTAAACTAAATTAAGTCAAGATTATGACATAAACAAGTATTTAGTAACATATATTTACTTCTACAACTAATATCACTTAAGGTATACATAAACTTAGCATCTTATGCATTGCATGATCAAAGGAAGCCTTTTCTTAACATATAACATTTTATAAAATGACATTAACATTTTATATATATTAGTAAATCATTTTTGGTATTGTTTTATTAAACTACAAAGATAAGATTTCAAAATTCCAACCAAAAAGGCCAAGTTTTATCCAGAAAAACCTTCCCCACTAATGGACAAGAAAATCCAACGTTCTGGAGGGGCGGCCCCTTTAATTCATAAGGCGGCCCCTTTAATTATTAAGGGGACCGGCCACGCTCCAGAACAGTAAATTTTCCCCCTTTAAATACTGGTTCATTCCACAAAATTTTCTCACCTTTTTGCACTCAAAACCTTCTGATCTAATCTCCATTTCTATCTCAAAAATCCTTTGATCATATAATTCATAAGTCTTTGTTTCTAAGTGATCCAAAGCTTCATCCACTCAAGTGCAAAAAGAAGAACACTCCTCTACATCCATTAAATTGTAGTAGTGTTGTGATTAGCTAGTTTCATCTTGTAGTAGTGCTAGATACTTGTAAAGTGTTGTGTGAATTTGTTGATTGTAGATACTAGGTGTTTTGTAAAGTAGTGTAGTTGTTGTGACTTAGTTGTGCATAGAAGAAGGTGTGAAGTAGACAAGAAGAAAAGGTGTGAAGCTATCTTGAAGAATTTTTCTATGTGTGAAGAAGGAGTGAAGTCTTGAAGAAGTTGTGAGATTGGTTCTAGCTACTATTAAAACTCGACATTTAGCTTAGTGTCGTTAATAGGTGTAAGCCAAGGTGTGTAAGGTTTCTCCGCCATAAGGAGTTTGTTGACATAGTGAAGAAAACTCTCGAGTGTGGTACTCAGGAAGTTGAGTAGGGCAAGGAAGGTGTCCTTGTAGCCGAACCACTAAAAATTCGCGTGTTGTAGTTTGATCTTTCTAACTCTATCTTTTCTTTATTTTATTTCAATATTTTCATTATTAGATTAGCCTTGCTTGTATTTGTTGATACTTGAATTCACGTAAGATCGAATCAAAAGTTTTTATAAGTTACAAAAGATTTTGAAAATATTTTTAAAAAGGACGGAAAACTATTCAACCCCCTTCTAGTTTTCCACAATTGGTATCAGGAGCCACGTCTAACAAGATTTTTAAAATATATTGTATTTTAAAACTTGTAACGATCTATGTAATCTGAAAAATATTTAGAAGGGCAATCTATGCAAAGACCATTACTATTTGAAAGTGATGGATTTTTATATTGGAAAAATCCATTTGAAACTTATGTGAAATCAAAAGATCTAGATCTTTGGCATGTTATTACCAATGGTGATTTCTTACCTTTTCAAAATAACCCCGAAACAAATAAAGACGAAATCGTACCTTTTGAAAAACAAAATGATGATTTAAAAGAAAACTTGCTAAAAATAATGAAGCAAAAATGGTTATTTATAATGCGCTACCACGTAAAGAGTACGAAAGGATCTTTATGTGTGAAACCGCGAAAGAAATTTGGAACTCTTTACTAATAACTCATCAAGGTAATAGTCAAGTCAAAGATAATAAGATAGATTTACTTGTTCAACAATATGAGCAATTCACGATTCCGGAAGAGGAATCAATTGATAATGCTTTTGCTAGATTTAACACTATCATCACAAGTTTAAAAGCACTTGATGAGAATTTTTCTAGTAAGAATTTTGTTAAGAAGTTTCTTAGGGCTCTTCACCCGAAATGGCGAGCTAAAGTGACGGCTATTGAAGATTCAAAGAATTTATCGACGTTACAACTTGATGAATTAATTGGAAACTTGAAAGTCCACGAAGTTATTATAAAGAAGGACTCCGAAAGGGTCAAAGGAAAATGAGAGCAAAGCAAGTCAATCGCCTTGAAAGCTAGAAATGAATCCAATAACGAAGATAGCTCATCTTCCGAAAGTGATGACGAAGAATATGCCATGACCGTAAGAGATTTCAAGAAATTCTTTAAAAGGAGAGGAAGATTCGTAAGGCAACCACATGATGAAAGGAAAGCATTTCAAAAGAGTAAGGATGACAAGAATAACAAGAATGAAAGGAAATGTTTCAAGTGTGGTGATCCAAATCATCTCATTGGAAAATGTCCAATGATGACAAGAGATCAAAATCAAAGAGTATTTGTTGGAGGAGCTTGGAGTGATAGCGATGAAGATGAGAACGAAACGACAATGGAAGAAAAGTATCTCATGGCGAAGACATCAAGTGAGGTACGTTCCGAAACCGAATACTTTAGTGATGAAAATTTATCATTAGATGAAAAAGATTTAGATAGTGAATATAATAGATTATGCAAACTAGGACAACAAGTAATGGCTAAAAACAAATCACTAAAATGCATTAACAACCAATTGGAAAATGAAGTACTAGAACTAAAAATTAAAATACATCAACTTGAAAAAGGTAAGGAAATTTTTGAAGAATGTAAATCATGTCAAGAGCTTAAAGGTGAAAATGAAATACTCGGGGAAGAAATTCGCAAACTTGATAAATTTGAAAATAGTAGTCACTCACTTAGTAAAATAATAAGTATTCAAAGAGTATCCGGAGATAAAACTGGTTTAGGATTTAACTCAACCAAAGCTTCAACAAGCGAAAGTAAAAATGTTAAATTTGAAAGTGAACTTAATGAACTAAAACCTTTAAAATCTAAGCCTAAGTATATACTTATTAATGATAGAAAAATACCTCTTGCCAACAATGAAGAAGTAAAAGCTTTTTATAAACCATCTTTAAAAACCGAAGTAGGAGCTTCTAAACCTAAGATAAGATCTAAAACTCCACCACCTAGAAAACCAAATAACTTTCATCCTAGGTCTAAAACACCTCAACCAAGAAGAAACCAAAATAGGCAAAACTACAATAACACTAGTAATCAAATGTGGTATTATCAACAAAGCTACAATCCTTGGGGGATACTACCACCTTTCATGCATCCTAGCCAAATGTTAAACATGTTTGGACCAAACCACTTTGGACCAAAGAGGCAATGGGGACCGAATAGCTAGATCAACATTCCTTGTGGCTATCTTGAAGTTTCTCTCACAGTAGACTTTTACAAAGTCTATACGTCATTTTGAAGATTTTTGTTGAAGACCGCCGGGTACGTCATTCTTTCATAACTCATTGTCATGCTTAGATAAATACGCTTTGTTTGGTTACGTTGTTTGCATAGATATAGTTTTTTTTTTTTTTTTTTGTTCTTTGTTTGATCACACACACACACACACACACACACACACACACACACACACACACACACACACACACACACACACACACACATATATATATATATATATATATATATATATATATATATATATATATATATATATATATATATATATATATATATATATATACACTAGACTTCAAAGCCCGCCCGATGGGCGGGCTTGACTTGTAATTATAATTTGGATGGTTTTTGTTAGCGTAAAATTATTTATTAAGTCGGGTTTTAGTTATTGTTTAATTATGTTTATGGCCATTTGTGGTTTCTTTTTTTCTTTTTTTTTTCTTTTTTTTTTATTTTACTTTTGTGGTGATGAACCCTTTGATATATGAAGTAGTCGTGCCCGTTTTACCAATAAGAATGTGACTGAAACAGATTGCAACGCCTGCATTCAAATCAGTTCACCGAGGAAAGAATTAGATTAAGTATTGCCATTTAACAAATTGAAAACCCTTAAACCAAGAATTGCAACGCCTGCATTCAAATCAGTTCACCGAGGAAAGAATTAGATTAAGTATTGTCATTTAACAAATCGAAAACCCTTAAACCAATAATGCAAGGACTTAATGATCAGGAATTTCAATCTCCGAGTTCTCAACTAAAAAGCGCTAGGGAACTACTCTATATATTACATTTAGCTACTTTTGCTAAACTCGGCGAATCATATTCTTATAATTGCTTATAAATTGCAATCCCAACCATCTCCTAAAGATTATAGTATTAAGTTTTGAAGCAAAACACACTACACATACCAATTATGAATAACCTCGTCCAGGTCTTTCTTTCCACATTTAACAGTAGTAGTGTCTTCAACATAATGGCTTTTAGCTTTTTACTCTAACTTGTTCACTCATCCCTTATGCAAGAGCTTGAATCTTTCATTGTTGACTTCTCTATTTTATACTTCGTGGCCTAAAATCTAGTGTCACTGCCCGTGCAACAATCCATACCAAGTTTGTCGGTTCATGCTTATGATCAACTTACTGAAATGTCTTGCATACTTGCTTCAGGGTGATCCACAAGCATCATCATTATGAAGACGACCATCGTGTTAATCGTGTCATAACCACCAATAAGCAACCCTAGCAAGTCACTTGACATGTCACCATTTGTCGTGGGAGCACCATCAGACTCCTAATTCCATTTATCAACTTCCTCAATCATACGAGGAAGCAAATCTTTAGTAGGAGTAGTGGTTCCATCATCCCTTTTTAAATCTTTATGTGTCCTCTACATCAAGACAACCTGATGTTTCTACATTATTGAAGGGAGTAGTGGAGTACGATATGAAACCTGAGCTGCACCAGCAATGTCTTCGGTGCTAACTTTCACAATGCCCAACTTGTTCAACATAATCTCACATTGCTCAAGTGCCTGTAAGTTTGCGAACTTTTTATAAAAAAACTCATTCAACTCGAGTAATTTTCTTCTATAAGAACAATAATAAACTTCAAACTTAACTTGAGGGCCCCTTAAAACATGTGTTGGTTCCTCTTTTAATACTCCAGGTAATCCTAAGAGGTAATGATTAACAACCAGCTCAATTTCACCAACAATGTGCAGCCTAAGACGAAGTAATAAATCATAATTTCGATGAATACTTTCACCCAAAGAATATTGGAAGTAACTCCTTTGTCCACAAACCACAATTCAACGGCCAGCAGATAAGAGTACAAAATATAGTTATTAACCACTTCGAGTAAAAACTAAAAGACCTAAGGGAGAATAATGATACCTTTAAGGGCTGTAATCTCACTATATGTCCCCGGAAAACCCTATAGAATCCCCAAATATACCATATAGAAGAGTTACGAAGAAAAATATAAAGATGGTGGCATAGAATGAGTTTGTGTTACTTGGTAGGCAACTCAGACCTTTGGACCATTGCTACAGTAGGGTCAAGATCAATAGCAGATAATGGAATATAAAAAGTAAGCGAGTCGGCAAAATATCATAGTACGGAAACTTTTTTATCAAGATCATACCCAGTTAACTCCTCGGCCTCAGTATCTTTCTCATATAACACATGCAAACTTACCATTTACATCACTTTCACAAGCATCAGCTAACCCACTCGAAATATCATCATGCAATTCCCCACTCTCATTTACATTACTTTGGTGTTGCTTATTTAAACTATTACCATGCATATCATTATTTAAACTAAGAGTCAGTATTCAAGTCATGCATATTATTGTTTAACTCAGTAGACGACGACTTACTTTGGTGTTTCTTATTTAAACTATTACCACACATATCAGTTGTAGCATTCGTTGTGTTACCAAGGTCAGTAGCATTTTGTCCATCATTAGTATTCGTTCCAGCAGCCCGAACATCAGCCGTATCAGACCTCATTCCAGTTGAAGACGAAGAACCTTCGTCTTGTGTGTTGATGGGAGGAGCTGGTAGTAGCAGCGACTGTATGTACTTGCATTGTCTATTCTTTCTAAAACAGTCTCATCATGTTTTATTATTGATTATGCGTGTTGTTGCAGATTAGTAAAAGTAAACTTTAAATGAGATATGCTCGTTATAAAGAGTTAATGAAGAGTTTGAGATAGCAAAATGGCAGATGCAATGTCCATTTCTCCGATTAAAAGATTGAGTTAAACCTTAAGGGATGTCCATATGTCTCGAACCTTTATGACACTCAACTAATAACTGAAGAGCATCGGTTAATGCCTTTGTATTCTGATCCATAATCTTCCTTTCTGAAGTTATTTAATTGAAATCTAATATCAAATTGAAGAAAATAAGCAGTACTGCATGTTAAGTGTATCTGAATTACCAAACAGTTGAATTACAGTTGGTAACGTTTATGTATTTCCCACTTGATACTATTCATAGTTTATATATAAATGTGGGTCGTAATGAAAATGGAGAAGTTTTTGTGTTAAACAAAATAAATGGCGCTCAAAGAGAGACATGTTATTAGACACGTCTTCTTCGTCTGTGTATATGTTTATAAGTGATATGCTATTACTTGATTTTTACCTGAAAGGTTGCCTAAAAGCTCAGCCCCTGAAGTCCTGTAAATCATGATGTTAAAATGACACAGGTCTGGGAAATCTGCAATAAAAGAGCATGTTAAAGCTGTATCGCATGACACCGTTCTAAAAAAAAGTTGTATCGCATGACTCGGATAACTCTAAAAGGAAAGAATAACTCAAAGGACCGCCTTTTGTACGAAACTCTACATTCAACAATCATTAATATATCGCCTTTAGCCTTCACACAAACTATAACAGCAAACTCTCAAACACTGATATAGAGTGAGCTAATGTTCAATATCCAAGACAATAAAATGTTTCTAAACACAAACACCGCAAGAGTCTGCGAATTAAGACTGTTGCATACTCAAGCTCGTTGAATTTCTGATAAGATATTTCTACATTTAATGCAAATGATTCGGGTTACTGCTATATGAAATATGCTTCATACAAAAAGTAACATAAGCTATCAAAGAAGAATAAAAGTTTTAACCAAATATATATATTGGTTTAAAAGAGTCACCAAGAAAGGCATTACCTTCTCCATTTGGTCGTAAACTTGGCTGAAAGAATCAAGTTCCCACAGTTTGCTGATTCTCTAAGCATCATAACATCAATGTGTATAATGCCAACACTACAAAAAACCCGAATTTAATAACAAAAATCCAAACATACCCACAAATGAATTACTCAAAAACATAATGTACTTATATAATCTCTGCAATGAGCCATGAAGGTAGGCAAGACAACGCAAGTGGCAAGAACACACTCACCGTCCAATTCCATTGAAGCATTTCGTAACTGGTGAATTTATAGTCGTTCGGGCATTTGGGAAATATGCAGTCCCAACTTCCATCACCAGTTTCTCAAGATAGAACATTAGCGATACCAAATTAGGAGTGAACATCAGTTACAAAAGAACACCAAATTAGGAGTGAACATCAGTACTAAGAATCTAGATTCCTGATACATGTGGAAAAAATGTTGTGCATCAACTCTTTGAAGTGTGGACGATTCTTGTATGGTCTATATGAGCAAGTAACATCCTGTTCTTTAAGTTTTTTGGGCACATAGCCTCAATCATACATTTACTTCTTAAAATCAAATTCATTATATAATCCATAGAATTGGCCAAATCTTAAAATGTTTTACAGTAAATTATTATGAGCAGCAAACGTACCTGTTATACGGTTGCAGCCACATCCTTTGTATCAATTGTGGTCATTTTTTGGATTCTTATGGGGTGATCACGCTACCAAGAGCTACATTTCCAACCATTATTGTGTAGGTCTTCACAATACTTCTGTACGGGAACTATAAACAAAGAAGAAACTTCATCGGATACTTTTCTGTAGTTGTACCTTTTCGTACAGCATTCACCGCTACAGCAAGAGAAGCATCTACAGCAAAATACATTGTTTTCCTCATATTAGATAGTCTAATTATGTCAAACAGATTGCACTTACACACACTTGGGTAAAAGGTCAAAAGGGGTTAGTTTTTATACAGCGAGTCATGATTGAGGTGGAATTTCTTGCAACTATCAAACAAAGGAGCTGGTGTTGAAGGGTGAAGGAGGGTGTAAGAGTACATGCCAGGTTTTTGGCTCACCAGAGTATTGTTGCGAAAACATGTTTCCCTCAATCAAAAAATGCATTATAACGTAATACACAGAGCTGTTTAAATTGGTGTACCCGAGATCCCCTAATTATGAATTGAACAATGTTGATGATTTATTTAAGTGCAATGGTGCCAATAACACCAATCAGATTTTGTCCTCTTGCTGACGCATTTTCAACGATCAAACTCGAAAGGCAACTTAACTCCCATGATCAGCTTACATGAACATTTGATAATCATTATAAAGTAATTAATATAGCAGCCATAACAAAATACAACACAATCAAATGGGAAAAAGAAGTAAGAAAATCAATATTGAAAGACGAAACCCCAACCTGAAAAATATGGCCTGTTTAGTTGCCTTACAGTCGGGTTTTGGGTAACAACTAACGTATATTAAGGCCTATCAGGTTCAGGTTCAACCCATAACTCAAACTTTTTTAAGACTTAGTTTATCATATTTAGCCCACCTAAATAAGTCATGTCATAAATCCTTCACAAACGACATGTCATAATCTATACATCCTTAATAAAGTCAGATAGATTAACAAAGAGTAAAGAACTGAATTTGTATATAAAGAGATTAGACACAGCTAAAACAATTGATGACACTTATTAATATTGGCCAATTAACTTCATGCCCTAAATAAGTCAATAGTGCAGCTGTTAATTTGCAACATGACCAGTGCCTAGTACCAGGCAACTTGATAATTAATCGTAACCTGTCAAACATTATCGACAACATGTACCTTGGTTTGCAGGTGAGCATGTTCTGGCAGATTGGGCTTAAGCACATCCAAGAGGAAAGCCGTTACCTTCATGTTACTTCAAAAGTTTGCAGGTGACAACATGTTCTGGTAGTTTGGTATTTCAAAAGGCTTACAGCCTGATATCTCTTCGGCTTTAACGGTGTCTCCATGTTAGCCAAACTTTAGTTGTAGGTGTTAAAATTTAAAAAAAAAAAAAAAACGTTTATAACGTAGGACTCCATAATGTAAGACTGTCATAGACTTCATCGTTAAATGACAAACAAACACATAAGTTCATATTATATTTGTCAAAGCACTGCACTCTTTAACCATACATGTGTATGAAAAGCAATAGTGGTAAATATGTTTAGTTTACCTGCATCTATATAGTCGGGTGATTTGTATAAGGGTACTTCATGCATAGCTGCTACTTCACAATGTACCTTCACTGCAAGGATCATAAACACATACATATAACTCATATACATAAACTGAAGATGAGTCTGGCTAATCAAATTACATGGGGAAACTACAGCTTTGGTACATACAATTTCTCATTTGTTTCATTATCGAAATAAGCTAGCTTACCAGGTAAATGTGGCCATGACCAAACCCACATAAATCAACACATTCGTTCGTTTATTAAAATCCTTACCACATGATCAACGTCTACTTGTGTACATGAGTCACAATATATACATATACATAATTAATTGACAGCTAACCACCAATGATAAACATGAGAACCATAGGGTCAAAATAGCCAAATGTACCGAGCACCCTTGCTGTCACATGAATTTCTTGACCTTCTGGCATTAACTTAGCTAGACCGAAGTCTCATATCTGTTAAAATGATTTGATTATTAAATCTGGAAACAGAACAATACTAAACGAAATAAAGATAAATATACATTCGCTTTGTAGTCATCACTCAGAAGGATGTTGGTTGATTTGAAGTCTCTATGTACAACAGGAATTCCAACAGCAGAACTTGAATCCAATTAAGCATGTCCTCTTGCTGCACCAATTGCCACTTTAAGCCTCACATGCCACTTTCTTTTCCCCGATTCCTGTAATAAATTTTATCAGATGACTATGATCCAAATATTTAAGTGACTATGATCCAAATATTTAAGTGGACAGAAATAATAAATACTAACATAAACAAATAACACTTTTAATAAATCATCATTAATAGGGTTTATTGATACATCATACTAATAAACACAACATGTTATCAACATTTATTAATTCTATGATGACATACAGATCGTATAGTTTTCACAAACAAAACCATGTCACATATGTTGAGATTGAAAGAAGTGGTAACAGTGTATAGTCTATTTTTTTACGGTTATAGCAATATGAGTTCTCTCTGAACGACTATCAGAACTGGAGGCGGCATGCATGAGGGGGTAAGAAGAATCATGTAATTTTTTGACCTAATTAACGATTCGCAATTCCTTATTGATTGGACAGTTATTAAGATCAAAGAAAATATTGAGATCTAAGTATGAACAGAAACAATGATAGATACTAACCTCCAAAACATGAACAATCTATCTTTTCTCATAATCTTCACTTAAAGTTGTGCATGAAAAAGCAAGATAAATCACTTCAAATCTGCATAAACATAAAAATATTTTAATTTAATTACAACCTGCACAAAAACCATTAATACCCTAAAATCATGATGGAGTTTTTTCATGGAGAGAGTTCTAGTGATTAGGGTTTTTCTTTGTGGAAAAATATATGTCGGCTTTTTTTATTTTTAATATTGGATAATATGTTACAAAATAATTATCTCACTAAAATGGTCAATAATTGTTTTCATAGGTTTATAGTATTGGATTTGCATGATATAACTCAAAAATTAAGTTGGTCTAGTGGTAAAGTTACTTGTTAACTAACCAAGATATCATAGGTTCGAATCTTGCATCATAAATTTTTACACTAATAAAATCCGGTTTTAATGGCATACGAATTTTATGAATAAATGTGATGACATAGATACAAAATTAATTATAAAAATTAAAAAATTGCATACATGGCAAAATATTGATGACATGGACACCGAAAATGTAAATAGTGATGACATAGCACTCAAAACTTGATGACTGGGCATTGACCATGATTATGTGGCAAAAAATAGTCAAACGCCTCCGGTTATATATATATATATATATATATATATATATATATATATATATATATATATATATATATATATATATATACACACACACATATTCACATATTCCCGAACACATCTCAAATTCTTCATTAACTTAACACTTTGATCATTCTATCCAAAATTGTCAAAGGTACATTTTAATTATCGAAACGATAATTAAAAATTGTTAAGTACTTCATCATCGGGCCAATAAACGCTTACGTATTTTTGATATATTATAAATCTAATTATATAAGTATAAATATGTTTGTTCCAGAAACTAAAACCGCAAAAATTCAAAATTCAAAGGGTGGCCCCCTTAAAGATTAAGGGGACCGGCTTGTTATCGGGGGCGGTCCCCTTAATGTTTAAGGGGGCCGGCCATCTGATACTTCCAAACTCGTTTTCCATCTTAAATTCTTTCACAAACACTCCACTTATTCATAATTTTCTCCCTCACCACTGATGTGAACGAACCAAAACCACTAAAATCCTTCACCAAATCACCAATCCGGGGTTGTTTCGCAAGGGGCAAACGTTAACCTAACATATAACAACATCTTTTGTAAGTTTTTCAACATACATTTCATCTCTTTTCATTCAATTTTGTGTCTAATCAATAATTAGGTATTTTGTTAAAATTTATTTCAATCTAAATTTTAGTGAAATTAAGTTTAGAAATTGCATAACCAAATGCTTCCCATAGGATTAGAATGTAGAATTGCAAGCCTATCTAAGCTTAACGCATCTTATTATCGAAATCCTTAATCGCCCATAAACCCTCACTAAAATTGGTTTTCTAAAAATCACATTGTTGATATAATTCTCAAAAACAAGTTCAAACTTACTACATTGTATTGACTTAATGTTTTAAACAATCAAAATATACTTTTTAAATCATTTCAATAAGTTCATGAAAAAAACTTGGGCGTTTGGTTCATGAACGATGTAGACTTAAATAAGTCTGGTTAAACCATTGAAACTGTTTTGGTAAACTTATTAACACATCACTAGTTCATTAACATCATCAAGATATATAATTGATATATATATTGATGTTCTAGTCGATATTCATTTAGTTAAGGGAGCGTTTGGTTTAACTAAGAAAAGATAATTTGAAAACCAAAATTCACATCTTCACTTTCTTAACAAGTTTTATTTTAGCCAAACTCGTAAGAGATAGCAAGATATATAATCTAATATATATCTAGCCAAATTTCTAAATAAATTATAATGTCAAAAATATTGTTCGGATAGTATTGATATTATATCGAACTAATTCCACAACTATATTTTGACATTTAAATGTAAAGCGAGTTAAAAATTAAAATAAAGGAACATTGTGAAACTACTTCCTAGGCTTATTTTCTTTTAGGTCGAAGTAGGTGTTCGTTCCACATGTATCGCATATAACATGTATTAATCATTTTTATATTAATTTTATTCTTTGTTGTTATATTGTTTAGGTGAAAATGCCTAAGACCACGGTTGGTGATGTTTCTAAAACCAAACAATACATTCATAATGTTTCCTCTACTCCCGGCATGTCTCCCGCCGTTGCATGTTACTATCGTCCCATTGAAAATAAAAACATTCATGAGGGTAGAATTGTCGATCCATCCTACTATGAATCCGATCAAATCGAACGGATGTTCACCAATGTCCGTCTTGATTGTCTTTACAAAATCAACGAACCAATCATTCCTCGTTTTGTCCTCGACTTCTATAGCCAAGTGACGGTGCAAACCGATCCCTATGGCCATCTTCTCATTTCTTTTATGATCCAACATCAATTCATCACTCTTACTCTTGCTCAATTTGGACAATCCTTAGAATCCCATACAACGACCAAGCAGTATACTCCAATGAATGGGATCTTTTCTCACTTGAACACAATCATCCTCAGGATGGTCCATACTATTATGAGATTCCAAGTCCCAAAGACATTCGTCGAATGCTTGAACTAGAACGTGGTACGACTAGTCGCAAAATCAAGTCGAAGAATGTCGATATTCATGAAAATCAAATTCTTCTCAAAGAGTTAAGCCCCGACATGAAAAATTAGGAAGAACTCATTCGCGAGAATGCGTTTGGTACCGGCGGTCACCATGATCATCTCATGGCTAGCATCGCCCACATGTTGTATTGTGTAGTTGCTGAAGAAAACTACAATCTGGCTTATCTCTTTGTCAATCGTATCATGACTGCCAAAAACACTCCTAATGCCAATCTGCCTTATGGTATGTTCCTCACTCGACTTTATCGTCATGTCATGGAACACTACCAAGATCTTCGAAGTGATATCTACGTGCATATTCATCCTACTCTAAACCAACTCACTCTTGTTATATTATTCGAGAAATAAACATGAAGAAACGAGTGGCTTGTTATTTGTCCGATTTATTCGGAAATACTTGTGTTCTTTCATGTTTATTTCTCGAATATTGCTTAGGTTTGAACTATTATCATGCTAGGATCTTGATCATAACTTAGTACTAATATTATGCTTCTTTTATATTTGGCTTATAATATATTAGTTTGCATGCATAATTTGTTTATACATACTTTTCATCATTCCTAGAGTATATGCTTCAAATAGAGCTTGCTGGAAACACACACTTGAAAAACCACCCATTTCTGCAAATTTTTGGTTTTTGGTCATCTGGGAAAACACCAGATGGGCAGCCCCCTTAATTTTCCTAGGCGGTCCCCTTAATTATTAAGGGGGCCGGCCTACAATTAAGGGAACCGGCCATCTGGAACTGGGTTTACTGTTTTCTTTTGCATCTTGTGACCTCTTTCTCTAGTATCACCTATCATTTCTTCTTTTGACCCAACTGATTTTAGAATCCTATTAAACCATTTCAAAAATTTACCTAAATCAACCACTTTCATATTATAAATTTCCTCAAAACTAACAATATTCATCTCATTATTCACCATCTCTTTTAATCCAAACCATCATGTCTTCACCTAGCACCTCCATCTCTAAGGTTTCAAAGAGGCAAAAGATTGTCATGATTCCTCCAAAACAACTCTTCATTGATTTAACAAATGAAGATAACACAACCCCATCACCTCCACCTAAATGCTCATCTCCAAGTGCACCTAATGCGCCATCCAAAACACCTTCTACTCATGGAACTTCCTCATCCTCCATACCTTCAACTTCATCAATCAATGACTACATCAACTCACACTTGTCACCACCACAAGCATCATCACCACATCCTACACAAGAACCTTTTTCCACCCAACTTACCATCTCACTCTCACCAATATCACCACTTGATGCTCATGTCTCATCTCCACCAATTACACGACAAATCTTTGCTAATCACGTACCTTGGACTTACTTGAAGCTCATGGAGATACTTGCCTTTGTTGCATCCACAACCGAACCATAATCTTTGGTCTTAGAGATGAAATTCAATATATGTTTTCATATATGTTTTCATATATTGAACACTTGCTTACCAACCCACCACAACCACCAACTCCACCATCCTCACCCATTATTCCTCCACCACAATCCTCACCCATTTCTCCACCATCACCATCATGCTCTCCAAATTAAGCATATGATATGCTTAATAAATAAAGTCCTTACCACCCTTTTGCTTGCAAGCTCTATGAAGCCCATGTACTCTTTGCATAATGGGATATTATTCTAAGTTGTTGGTTTATGTAGTAGCTATCCTATTTGTACTCTTTCTTGATGCTACTTGTATTGTTGTGTCTTGACACAACTTTTGCTTTAATATGAATGTTTCTTTTTAATCATTCTTATTTATATTTTTGTCACCTTATATATATATATTTGCATGTATATACTTGTGCTTCTAATATTTTTGTCTTGCAAGCATTCCATAGCTCGTCTCCTTGGTGCCCCCAAACGAGGGGGAGTACACATCAATGGGGAGTTTTCATCCCGTCAATATTTCACGGTTGAAAATTTGTCGGCATAACATTTTTGATTCTACAAAAAGGGGGAGAAGTAAATATAAACTCACTAAAATACTTGTTTAAAAAACTAATTCTTGAGTTAATGAGTTTAAGTTTTGTAATCATCAAAAAGGGGGAGATTGTTGATATAAATAATGTTTAAAAACGTTATTAATATTTCTCAATAACTCTATGTTTTTATAATCACAAAATGTAAACTAAATTAAGTCAAGATTATGATGTAAACAAGTATTTAGTAACAAATATTTACTTCTACAACTAATATCACTTAAGGTATGCATAAACTTAGCATCTTATGCATTGCATGATCAAAGGAAGCCTTTTCTTAACATATAACATTTTATAATTAACATTTTATATATATTAGTAAATCATTTTTGGTATTGTTTTATTAAACTACAAAGATATGATTTCAAAATTTCAACCAAAAGGGGCAAGTTTTATCCAGAAAAACCTTCCCCACTAATGGACAAGAAAATCCAACGTTCTGGAGGGGCAGCCCCTTTAATTCATAAGGCGGCCCCTTTAATTATTAAGGGGACCGGCTCCTAATTAAGGGGACCGGCCACGCTCCAGAACAGTAAATTTTCAGCCTTTAAATACTGGTTCATTCCACAAAATTTTCTCACCTTTTTGCACTCAAAACCTTCTGATCTAATCTCCATTTCTATCTCAAAAATTCTTTGATCATATAATTCATAAGTCTTTGTTTCTAAGTGATCTAAAGCTTCATCCACTCAAGTGCAAAAAGAAGAACACTCCTCTACATCCATTAAATTGTAGTAGTGTTGTGATTAGCTAGTTTCATCTTGTAGTAGTGCTAGATACTTGTAAAGTGTTGTGTGAATTTGTTGATTGTAGATACTAGGTGTGTTTTAAAGTAGTGTAGTTGTTGTGACTTAGTTGTGCATAAAAGAAGGTGTGAAGTAGACAAAAAGAAAAGGTGTGAAGCTATCTTGAAGAAGTTGTGTAGGTGTGAAGAAGGAGTGAAGTCTTGAAGAAGTTGTGAGATTGGTTCTAGCTACGATTAGAACTCGACATTTAGCTTAGTGTCGTTAATAGGTGTAAGCCAAGGTGTGTAAGGTTTCTCCGCCATAAGGAGTTTGTTGACATAGTGAAGAAAACTCTCGAGTGTGGTACTCGGGGAGAGGAGTAGGGCAAGGAAGGTGTCCTTGTAGCCGAATCACTATAAATTCGCGTGTTGTGGTTTGATCTTTCTAACTCTATCTTTTCTTCATTTTATTTCAATACTTCCATTATTAGATTAGCCTTGCTTGTATTTTTTGATACTTGAATTCACATAAGATCGAATCGAAAGTGTTTATAAGTTACAAAAGATTTTGAAAATATCTTTAAAAAGGACGGAAAACTATTCAACCCCCCTTCTAGTTTTCCACAGTCTTTCTATAGATATGCACTTTTATATACTTTTCGACAAACTTTTTTTTCAAAATTTCCGTCCAGAAAAATCCCATGTGATTCGTAAAAAAATCCCACTTGATTCGTTAAAAAAATCACTTGTGATTTGTTATATTTAAAAAATCACAACTGATTTGTAAAATTGAGTAAATCACTGTTTTTGAGTTTTATACTTTTATACTTTTATGTCATAGCTTTTTAAGGGTAGATGTTTTTTATGATTATTGAAATGGGCTCTTGAAATCTCTTTATTAAAAAGTTGTACGTTGTTATACAGAATCTCATGTGATTCTCTCTGATCCCTTGTGATTCATATAGAATCTCATGTGTTCCAAAAAGATACTCGACGAGTATCTTTTATGTGGGATTCTGTATAAATCACATGGGTAATTTTTAAGGATAAATAGTAAAATAGCCCGGTTGCCCTACGGCTAGGCATATTTAGCCCGTTTTTTGAAAATTCTCGTATTAGCCCGGGAAACTTTTAAGATTGGGCAACTTCCATCTTAGAGAGACACGTGTCACGTATTGTATTTTGGGCAACTATTTTTTGTTGGGCAACCGTATACAGGGCAACTGATATTTTGGTCATTTTACATGTTATACACTATTTACCTATACCCCTCCCCCTCTCTCTCTCTTTAAACAAATACAGATCTTTTATTATTTGTATCCAACACAAACTGGTATATTCTTCTTCCTCCAGTTTTAATTCAATTAACTCATTTTGTTCTTTTTATAAATGCAATTGATATTATACACCACCACCACTTCCACCGCCGCGCATCACCACCACAACCACTCACTGCCACCGCCTTCGTGGCACACCACGCTAATGCCGCCGTCGTTGCGCACCACTGCCTCTGCTATTCGTGTATAACCACCGTCGGATGACATTATTTTATAAAGATTTATGAGTTCCGCACTCAATCATGTATGTGGATTCTTCTTTGACTCATCTTTTACATCCACCTTGGATTTACTCTTATTCCCACCAGGACCACCTCGATATCTACCTGGGCCACCTCGATATCCATAAGGACCACCTCGATATCCACCAGGACCACCTCCATATCCACTAGGAAAGCCACGACGACCACCTCCATATCCAGAGGAGAATTGACAAGGAAGGCTGGCAAATTATTCCATTGCTGACTGATTTGGGGAAGAGAACTGGAAGTCAGGGGAGTAGTGTTGGTAATAGTCTTCTTGACCTACGGAAGATTGACCTACGTGTTAACCGACTCAAGTACAATGGAGTTACGGATTTGATCGCTGATGTGCAAGCTATGTTAAAGGTGGAATGCAGTATTTTGAGTTTTCCCTTAAGGTAGAACCCTTAAATCCTATTTTGTGTTCTTATTCTGATATTAATTTTGCGCTATAATAGTGCTTTTATATGAATGATGAAAGCTGCCACATCTGAGTTAAGACATGATTGAGGAAATGTTCCAGAAATAGTATTTTGGAAACTTAGAGACTCGCGTGCTACCCCTGTGACTGCTAACCAGAAGAAGGTGGCGTTGGTTAGTGGGTTTTCGAAGAATTTTTTGACCTTGTTTCTTGAAGGGGGTGGTGTGATCAATCTTGAGGACGTACCCAAGAGGAGTGGTTTGAATCCGGTAGAGATTTTGGAAGCTGCTATATCGGGAGAATTGTATCAGAAACTTGTTGTATGTGGCTGATGTGGAATTCCTTCTCTCTACACCAATGGTTCCATCTTGATGCACTATTTGGAGGGACACCAAGAGTTCTCAACCCGGTCGACTCCAGTAGCATCGAGTGTAAAAGACTAAAAGTTGTACTTTTTTTTTTTTTTTTTTTTGTGTAAATTTCACTTCTTGCTCCTTGCTAAAAAGATTCAAGTTATCAATAAATTGTAGAGATGCAGTTGTGGTTTTTAGTATGACACTTGTTTATTATCTCTTAGGTAGAAAAGCCATATATGATTATAAAAAATTTAAGCTTGGTTTAACTTGTGTATTACATGTTTTATTATTAGAAGCTGCAATTTAAGCCATATATGGTTATTATCAGAAGCTCTGATCGGTTTGAACTGTAGATATGCATCGATACATTTATGAGCTTCAGTTTAAATCTATTGTGTTACAGCAATATCGACAGCAAAAATTTGCAACTACGTATTATGACTTTAACAATTACATTTTATTTTTGCAAAGGCAAAGATACTCGTAAACATATGTCTTAAAGAAACTTACATTTTACAAGGTTTATTGGTATTATGAATTAAATTTACTTGATAAGTTTTAACAAATTTACCAACTTGCAGAGAACAAATACGGAGTACCAAATTATCTATTGATTATGTGAGAGTATATGAACTAAACAAATCTTCAATAGTAAATTGATGGCCTATCGACCATGGAAATGCTAAATCGAATTGATTGTACATGAAGTTGGCCAAAGTCTTTACTTCTGTATCTATTACATATGAATTAAAATGGGTTTTCTCTTCATTTTTCATATACCTGTAATCTGTTATATATGAAATAAACAAAAAAGATAGACAGTGTGGGTAGGTCTGGGTCAAACCGACTCATTTTTAGCAGTTCTCAAAATTTACCATTCAAGGGCCATAAACATATATTGTAGTAACTTATACATAAAGGGTTTGAACGATACGTGGGCGTCCAAACCCAAGTGTCTCATTATCTCAAATCATACACTATATATCCTTTTAACAACACAATCATGCATTTACTTGAATGGTGTTACCTTAAACATTCGTATAAAACAACGTATGTGATAACTTACACATTTGCACCTATTGAATATATATCCCGTGTAACATACATTGGAAGAATAAACCAGGAAAATCATAGTACCGAAGAGTAAAAAATATATCTATACACGATCTTGTTATAGAACAGGCCTATCGAATGGAACTCAAGACCTTAATAATAAAACAGAAAGGTAATAACTACAATGGCATGTGAAGTCTTCATATTTTGCATCAAGTTGTATGAATCACTCCAGCTATCATCGTTGTTAGAATCATCATCACTTCCGGCAGCTGCTTGGCGAATTGCATTTGCTTTCTCTAAAATAGCAGCTACCCTCAAATTGGTTGGAGGACCATGAATGCTAGGCCTAATCTGGACTACTGGTTTCAAGTTGAAGGAGTGGGTATAACAAAAGGAAAACGTTATTATTGTGAAGAAAAAAAAAAGAGAAAGATGGGCAATATGCATGATGAAAAAAACAATATTAAACATATGCACAATGTGAAGAAGGTGAAGATGAGCAATATAACATGTAAGATCTCCTACAGATGGCTAATTTGACCATTTAGTAAAAAAAAGGGCCAATTCAGGTTATATACTTTTAAAATGATACACAGTAATGATAACACTTTTAGGCTTTGATAAAGTCTTTTTGTAGTATAGTTTTTAACCGAAGAAATGCTTAGGAAAGTATTTCCCCGGGTCGTGTCCCAGCGAAGGTGTGAATGGAATTTCGAATTCCCGAATCGTGAAACGTGTCGTGAAAACGGTAAAAAGTGATTTTGATGAGATTACACTAATGAAATAGTAAATGAAGCACAAATAACCAATTAAGCACGTAAATCAACTAAACAAACTAGAAACGCAACGTAAAATGAAAACAGTAAGCTAAAACGTAAATAAAACGTAAACGTACGAAATAAAACGCGACTTTTAAGCTACGCTACTCCTACGGACTTGAAAATAATTTTTAAAAGTTAAAAATGATAAAAGAAAATTTTGAGAAAAAGAAAAATATTTTTTTGACTTTTTATTTATTTTTTATGAATTAAAAACTAATTAAAAATTAAAAGAAGATGCAAATAAATTGAGAAAAATGCAAAATAAATTTCTAAAATTCTAAAATAACTAAAAATAATTTTCTAATATTTTTTTTTTTGATTTTTCTGGGGTTTTTCTAATTTTTTTGGATTTTTTAGTAATTAAAAAGTATTAAATTTTGATTAAAAATGAAAATAAAATAAGAAAAATAGTAAATGAACTCAGAAAAATTTGAAAAAATTACAGAAAATCTAAAATATTAAAATATGCTTGAGAAAAATTTTTTAAACTGAAATAAGCTAGGAAAGTGCAGAAAAGCTCTAAACTGCTTATTTGGAGTGCTTATTAATAAGCACTCCTTGACCAGAGTTGACCCACACTTAACCAAAAGTATTTGTGACTCTAAAAAGCTTAATGGAACAAGATATTGGACCAAAAGATACTCAGGACCACAGGTTATGGTGCAATCAGGTTAAATAAGCACTTTGGACAATAAGCAATAAGCAAATCAGATAAGCAGAAGGCAGAAGCACATTGGAGACAACAACTACATGCACAAATAAACTAAAATGAACAATAAAATTCAGGTTCAAACACACAAACTCAATTGCAGCCCTACTCAAGAAAACCGATATTATGTTCTACCAACTTAACTTGCAGCTTAAATTTAAAGCTCCTAATAAGCAAATGAGCGAATCCTAAGAAAGGCAAATCCTAACCTATATTACTGAGATCTAAGAAAACCACAAATTACTAAATTCCAAATCAACTTGAACCCTTAAATGGAGCCTAGATCAGCAGCACTTGAACCTGAAAACAGCAGGGTATATTGACTTTTTATATCAAGCTAGCTTTGACTATATTAAACTTCTACTGATTAAATCTCTCCCTAAGTGGTGTATTAAATTAATTTGTGAATTAGATAACCTAAATGCACCTAGGTCTTACTCAGTTTCAAAATGACAGCAGAAGAAACACATAAGGTAACACAGAAGGTGGACTACAAGCTATGTTTGACTTTTTATGAATAAAAGTGACTGAACAAATGATTTAAGTGACAATCTAAAACTTAGTGTAATCAACTGATGCAAAATCCTAGGTGGAAAAAGAGCTACAACACACAGAGTAAACCTAAACCAAACACCTCTGAACTAGCAGATAACACTAACTATGGAGTTCCAGACTTAAACTTACTAATCTATGAATTCAAAACAGATGCCTAACCCATAGAACACCTCTGAAATGGTGATTATATCAGCAGATCAGGGTTAACCAAATACCATCTTATTGTGACTGTTTCATTATATAAGAAGCAAAATACTGTCTCATCAATCCAAACCAACATACATGTAATAATAATGAACAACTATGATAAATTGAATCAAACTAACAGACTTCAATCACTTAAACACAACTAGAAACATAGATCAATGAGATGACAGATACTAATCAACAATTAAAATCCAACCAATATTAACTAAACCAATCTAACGTAAACTACTAATATAAGTGCTGAACACAACTACTGAATAGAAAAAAACAATCAACACAGATAATCAAAACACAAACTACGAAACACAGATCTAAGATATTCAAGTACAATTGCAGAGTTGGACTAGGAATTTAAAACCGAAACTTACTAGAAGTATAATCCCAGCTGAACAGGGATTTCTCACTATGCTAGCCTGTCTTTAAGACAGGCCATAAGCTCCTAATGGCTGCCTTTACTCCAGTGAATAAGCTATAGCTTATTGAATAAGCTGTCCTTTGACTATCATTGACCAATTCCCATTCCAATTTTTAAGCAGCAACTGAATTACACATTCACTTATAGACTAATGTTTATGCTGAAATGAAAATATTAAAGCTGAAAACAGAATTAAAATTAAACAAGAATTGGAAATTAAATTGCAAGGATATTTAATGAAAAGTGGAATTTTATTAAAAACTGAAATGAGATTACAAAATTTGAAAGCAGAAATACAAATTACTAAATTAATACTATTCCTACTCCTAAAATTAACCCCTAATCTAACCTAAAATCTAACAGCCCATAATGATGTGAGGAGTGAGCTTTATATAGCCCGAGGGGGAATTTGGTGAAGCTGCCAAGTCATCAATCCGTGTGGAGGGTGTGTTTCTTTGAGTCTCTAATAGCCTTTGATCATGCTTCCAGATACATCCCATTAATATTGACCCTTGGATTTGATTATTCTCACGCAATCTCACACGGATCACTGACATGGCAGGCCTGCCATGTCAGATACCTTCTAGAAACGAGTACAAGTGACCTTAGTACACTTAATCGCTGTTAATTTGATTAATTGAAAGGTGAATAGTAACTAGGGTTCTTGGGGGGGAATTATTTCCGGGTATTTTTGGGGGTAAAAAGGCGGGGTGAAGTTTGGGGTTTTATTAGAAAAGGTGTTGACCGGTTGACCGGGGTGGAAAGGGTGTTGGATCGGGTTGTATGAAAGGGTGTGGGCTGGGTAGTTATTAGGAGGTGGTGGGCTTTGGAAGTATGGGCTGTGGGCTTAAGTTATTATTTTCAGATTTTAGGCTTAGATATTTTGGACCAATTATGCAATCTTAAAAAAATCCTAGGGACCAAAGCTGTAATTTCTGCAACTCCAAGGACTAATTTTTGCTTTTCTTCCAAACTTTCTTCCAAGGGTTTTTCATGTCATTTCTGAATTCTTGAAGGGTTGACTTTGACTTTTCTTTGAATTTTACTCCAAGGGACCATTTTTGTCAAAATGTGAAACTTGGAGGACTGAAATCGCCAATCTTTCAAACTTTCACCAGGGACCAAATATGTAACATTGATGAATCTTTGAGGACTTCTAATGATGAAATAAACTTTTCTTTAGTCATTGTGCTTCCCCGGCTTTGGCTTTTGACCTTTTTCTAAACTCGTGCTCGTTTTTGTCAGTTTTGGCATCGTTTTCGTTCATTTATCACATATCCGTACCTGCACATACACAAATACAAAAACAAACATTCTCTTGGCATTTTTGGTTAGTATTTGGTGTTTTTGGTCTGAAATAAGGCCTAAAAAGGATGAGTGATTAAGCACACATCAAAATCCCCCAGACTAAGGTATTGTCGTGCCCTCACGCAATGTCATCACCTCACGCTTAAGAGATAAATAATTTCAAAACCTCTCTTTACTGACGTTGTAAAGTAGCAATGATGTTCAAAAGAGATAGTAAAATCATTTATCCTCAAAAACGCTCCGTTTTCCGATTTTCATGAATAACAACTACAACTATTATTTTTGTACTTTTTCATTTATATATGTGTGACGGTTTGCCTTGACTTTCATTATCAATTCTTATCTGTTGATAACTTTCAGGGTCAACGAGTAGAAACACTTCTCATAGAAAAGAGACCGTACGGATAAAAATCGTCATCCTTGATTTTTCACAAGCTCCCAAACTAAGCGTAAAATCGAGATCATTGTTTATCCAGAAGTTAGATGCTAACACTGCCCACAAAAGTTACTTGTGTATTACCTCTTGTCCCCAGGTCCTAAGTTTTGTATCTCAAGATTTTAATTGTGAGAAATGAATTGCTTCAAATTTTCTCGTTTCGATATTTGTTAGTCCGATAAGAGCACAAAATTTGAACGCTAAGTAGTTTCCAAACTTTCCCTTGAAAACCCCTGCATACAGAAATCGGGTCCACATGAAGGTCTCTGATTTAACACGATTTGTGGAGGTCCCCCTTTTTATTTACGACCGAGACATACCATGTTTGATACCCGAAACGGAAGCTTTTTATTATGGAAACCCCCGGAGTCGAAGCTTGGCATTTTTGCATAATCATAAGCACTTTAATAATACTTTGGTCCTTAGTCCTTTATTCTTTTACAGTCAACGGTTTATGAGCCGCTAAGATGTAAGAGCTTTATTATGACTTTGGATTTCTATCCGCTGCTTTTTGTAGCTTTGGATTCCTCTGCCTTTTTATTTGGCTTTGGACTATTATTATTGATATTCATAATTATATGCCAAACTCCGAGTCCTACGGCCTTTACTAAGATCACAACATCGGCTGCGAACCGGCAAGATGCAATAGTCTATTTCACCGTAACACTGGCAGTACCCCTATGTGTACCAAACCCCAATATGCAGAGATTTTGTTGGGAACGAGAAAAAACTAAGTATTGCCCAAACCGTATACCCTTAATTAATCCTAGACATCTATTATTATTTAGTGTGCAAGCTTGTGGGAACAAGGAGGCCACAAGTACCTTTCGTGAACTTTTTAAATCCTAGTAATGCGATCCGTGTATAGCACGAAACTTCTAAATAAACTCTATCATTCCTCGATCTCCGCAAATTTAAAATCCCAAGTAATGAGATCCGCGGATGCTTAGCCATAATCTTTTGATTATTTTGGTTAAAGGAGACGAGCTAGGGCTCAACACGCCCGGTCAAGTCGGAACATTTATTTCTACTCTCGCCGGTAGGAAAGTCAAAACAAGGTGTCAAATCTTATTATTCATATCATATATATTTTTTTCTTTTTCTTTTTTTTTTTTTTTTTTTTTTTTTTTTTCAATAAAAAGGTGACAAAAATTTTAAATTTTGGTGGAAAACCGAGTTACGTAAGTTAACAGCTCAGACGATGGTACAGGTCAAATCGAATCGAAGATTCACCCCCCCCCCCCCCTCCCCCAGACTAAAGTGAAACATTGTCCTCAATGTTTAAAGGGTAAAGGTAATCCTACATAAAATCTAAGGCCGTTTATTAAGTATGCCAAGAGATAAACGTTAGTCGATAAGATTTTTGGATATGGTGAATTTCCGAAAGAGCAGCAAAGAATGAGACTCGAGTGGAGAGAACGACAAACCACGAGCACGAGAGTCCTCAAACTTCGGGGAAATTCCTGAACATTCACAAACAACCACAAAAACACGAGTTTGGAAAGGGTCGCACCCCTCACATCACGTTATTTAAGAAAATAGAAAATAAAGAAAATGAAATTGGATAAGCGTGGGGTGCCTCCCACGAAGCGCTTGTTTTTGTTCACCGAGTCACATGAGCTTGACTCGATCCCCGAATTTAATCGTCCTTGGGGAAAGTCTGGAGATCCGGGACAACCATGGGTGGTATGTCCCCTCCGAAATAATGCTTAATACGATGACCATTCACCTTAAAATTGGGACCATTAGGTTGAGCAAGTTCAACGGTTCCATAAGGAAATACTTGGGTAATGGTGAATGGTCCAGACCAACGGGTTTTCAACTTGCCTGAGAAAATCTTCAACCGTGAATTGAAAAGAAGGACTCGGTCACCAACATTGAAGACGCGATCTTTAATTTTAGAATCATGAATCCTCTTTGTCTTCTCTTTGTAGATCAAAGAATTCTCATAGGCCTGATCACGAAGCTCGACTAATTCATTTATTTGAACTTTACGGTGATCACCCGCGGTTTGAAGGTCAAAATTAGCATGTTTCAAGGCCCAGTAGGCCTTGTGCTCAAGTTCAAAGGGCAAATGGCAGGCCTTCCCGTAAACCAGCTTGTAAGGAGTGCACCCAATGGGTGTTTTGTAAGCTGTACGGAAGGCCCAAAGTGCATCATCTAATTTATCGGCCCATGAAGCACGATGTTCACCTATGGTCCTTTCTAAAATTCGTTTCAAGCCACGATTAGAGACCTCAACTTGACCACTTGTCTGTGGATGATATGCCATAGAAAGACGATGTGTGACACCATATTTGAGCATAACTTTAGCGAATTGGTCATTACAGAAATGGGTCCCACGATCGCTTATAATAGCACGAGGTGCACCAAATCGGGTGAAGAGACTTTTAAGAAATTTCACTACAACTCGGGCGTCATTGGTGGGTAGCGCCTTCGCTTCGACCCATTTGAACAAGTAGTCAACGGCCACGAGTATATATTTGTTACCACGAGAAGACGGGAATGGACCCATGAAATCAATACCCCAGACGTCAAAAATTTCACAGACTTGGATGGCATTTTGAGGCATCTCGTCCTTCTGAGAAATTTTTCCTTGACGCTGGCATGAATCACATGATTTAACCAACTCATGAGCATCCCGGTAAATCATCAGCCAGTAGAAGCCGGAATCAAAAACTTTCTTAGCGGTGAAGTTGGCACCATGATGTCCCCTCGTGGGTCCATTGTGGCATGCCATAAGAATTTCAGCGGCTTCTTTGCCGTGAACGCACCGCCGGATCACTTGATCCGCACATATCTTAAACAAGTAGGGGTCGTCCCAGAAATAATGCTTAACATCTTTGAAGAATTTCTTCTTTTGCTGGAACGACATCCCTTTCCGGATAAAATTCCCCGCATGGTAATTCGCAAAGTCGGCGAACCATGGGGTACTAGAATCACAATGTGATAAACTCCCCAGTGTCTCAAGAGGAAAAGCTTCGTTAATCTCCTTTTTGTCGAAAACACTTTGGTGGGGATTTTCTAAACGTGATAGGTGATCAGCAGCAAGGTTCTCAGCTCCCTTTTTATCTCGAATTTCAACATTGAATTCTTGAAGGAGTAGAACCCACCGCATTAAGCGTGGCTTAGCATCTTGCTTTGCCATAAGGTACTTAAGAGCCGAATGATCCGTATACACTATGCACTTCTTTAAAAGCAAATAAGGTTGAAACTATTGGTGATGTATGAATATAAAATATATAAGAATCAAATAAACGCAGCGGAACAACATCACCCACACGGATCTCATATAGCCATATGATCAATCAAATAATAATCAACAACATGTTATACCTTTGTAGCGTGATCGGTAGAATCATATGGAGACCATCACCAACACCATGAACCACCTATGAAACCAAGTGACCAAAATAGATCACCTCTATGATGGAAACACACTACACGTCATAGATCACCACCCGATGCTAGTCTTGACCCCGTAACACGCGATCTAGCCTTGAACTACACTAGAATAAGGTTAGATGAGATCAAAAACACCAAACCCTCATATGGTTGAGTTTAATTTCGTGGCTTTTGAGGAGGGGAAGCAGGAGAGACTTTTGGTAAGTGGTTATTCTAATTGATCACCTTAATTGACCAATTCAATAGGAGGTTATAACCAAAATGTTACACTTAACCCCTTGCTCTTTTTCCTCTTGTTTCCCACCATGTCCGGCCATATGGGGGCCTTAAATGGGCTTGCCCATTTGTTGGTCCAATCCAATAAACTAAGTACTAGCTTAGTTATTAGGAGCCCGTTATTGATCCCGAGTTACGTAGTCGTTTATATATTGTAAATACGATAAATACAATCTATAAAATGGTGTCTCTGTGTATAAGTGTGTGACCCCATAGGCTCACATATGTCTAGCCATATAATTATTTATTATGACACGAGCATACTCCAACAGCTCCCACTTGCGACGTCATAATAATCAAGTAATTATACAAGCAAAGGTTAGCGTCTAGCAACACGCCAATGCCCCTAGAAATATGTGAGGGTAGTTTCTTAAACTTCTCATTTAAATGGTTTTAATGCCATCTTTCCTTTTGTTACAGATACTATGTTGAACACTAGACATGGATCAAAGTCATTCCATTTGTTCAACTATTCTGTTTCTCGATCTAGATATTGAACAAGATTACCAAGTGAATTAAGATTCATCTTAATCTCATTTTGGGTACGGCCATACAAACATCTGTTCAATTCATCGAGGGGCCCAATAGTATCTAACTCCATGACATGTGGAGGAACAAATCCTATTTTGACTGCACGTGTCATTCATGTGTTTCAAATCACTCCTGAAAATGGTTTTTATAACTACCTTATTCAGGACAGTGTTTAACCATATCAAAGAATAAAATTTTGCACATGCAAGACCTACTTGCATCTCAAGTCTAAGGATAAGAGACATAACCATTTATGAGATTCACTATTGACGCCGATCCATGCAGTGAATACTCGAAGGTTGGGTCAGTCCAATGTTCATCACAATGAACAACATATGAGTTTGGCAAATAAATCACCAACACGCTCACATTTGCCTTAATTCGATGATACTCCCGTATCGTCAACTGGCAATGGACAATTTTAGAATAAATAAATTATTCATGGATTAAACATGCAAATATAGAACACAGTAGTATAAATGAAGACGATAGTACCCGGTATATCAATTCATTATATAATACGACTGCTTACAGTTCCATTATCCAAATACTAAAAAACAGATATGCACAAGACTACATATAGATCGGAATCCGATGTTTCCACCATGATCAATTTTGTTGTACAAGACAACAAGTAGTCATCTGAGTAAACTTTGAGAATACTTGTTTCAAAATTCAAAAATGTTTTGAATGATGATTGTCCTTTTGTATGTGTGCAATCAAGTACAATACGAGTATTGCAACAATACATTCCATAGTGTGTATGAAGCTAGCAAAACACCTACTTTAGACAGTCATAATAACAGTTTTCCAAACTGTAAAGTATTCTTATTCTTTTAATGTATAATGCATTAATGCTCTCAATCGAGCACATCTAGTTAGAGGTGTCATCATTCATGATGTTATCCTACTACGACTAGGGTTGAGCATCATCTCAGTTATATAAGCATTAATAAATGAAAACATAACAGAGCTCCTCAAATATCCGTAAACAGTTTGAACAAATCTTTGGTCCTTTGCAGGTCCATTAGGTTGTTCGTTTAACAATTATCTAATGACCTTCACTTAGATATTTGTTGTTATCAACTAATCTTGCATTCATGCAAATGATATAAATAATCCAATACATAATATGACTTACATAATGAATCCTTTAGTCAAACTTAAGATTTTCATTCATGCATTCAATCTCATCGTGTAAGATTGATCATTGAGACTCCCCTCAATGACATGTCATATTGTGTTTAGATTATTAACCGCTTATGTTTATACTAATAAACACATGCAACAAGGTTTTATGTTTTATTTCCTAAATTCCTTAATTGAAACTTCATTCCATGCTAAGGATTAAAGTCTAGCTTAGATGGAATATTGTTTCTTATATGTTAACAACATATGAGATTTAAGAAAATAAATTCATTTATCCAACTTGCACTCTGAGTTCTCAGGAGTAATCTTATTTAATCAAAATCAAATTAACGATTAAATTAAGATCTCTGCTCCTAGATGCATGATCTAATCCACACCTGGATTCTTATGTCTTGTATACATAAAAAGGATTATACATATTCATAAACCCTTTTGATTACTCATCGTCCTCGTAAAAGTAATCAAAAAATGTTTTGAAATCCCATTGTCATATTTCATTTACATGAAAACAGGTATGACAATTAATCATCTTTATACATTTAATGTTTGTAGGTATGAAGATTTAATCATAATCAATTTCTTGAGTATGAGTAAACTCCTTCTACTACGCATGCGTTAAATGTGTGTACAAGTTTGTCCCTTTGAGTATTCTTATCAAGAAACTCATTTTAAACCTCACAGTCTAACTGATTTGGTAAGAGATCAATCAAGCTCCATGAGTGATTATCTTTCAAGGACTGCATCTTATCATTCATAGTTTTTGAGCTATTCATCAGATTCAAGATCTGATAATGCATCTCTTTAGTTAGCAGGTTCACTATGATCCTCCAACTTATGTCCCTTAACATTGATATAAAAAATATATCATTCAGGTGTTAGGGGTATCCTTGTGGATTTATGAATGAGAGATATCAATCTATGGTTTAACATATTCATGTTCAACCTTAGTATGACATTAGCAAGTGTACTCAGAAGGTTGTGTATTTAGCTCTTGAATAACTTCAAGATCTAAAGGTGCTCCCACTCGCTTTTGTAAGTGGAGACTAATCTCCAAGTACTCAACATCTTGATAACAATAAATTGTTTTCAAGTGGGACATCCAAAATACATCGTTAGTTCTTGATTCTAGTTTGCTAATTACTTACTCTTACGTATTTAACAAATTCAGAACTTCAATCAAGACATAATGGGATTCATCCCATTCCATAATACAATGGTGTCTTAAATTCCTTCTGGGTTGGAACCATATTGGGTGTACGCATGACACATCCAATTTTCTAACCTTGATTGCTTTTGAGGTAAAAGAGTTTAAGTCATCAAAGATCAAAGGTTATCCATGATGGACATACCATAAAGTTGTGGTATTCCACGTGGATAGATGTTGTGAGACTATCACACAACTCATTAGATGAACTTATACTTTTTAGCTTACGTATCTGCCAACCAAGTTATACCAGATGGCATCAATAGTATTTTTAGCCTACTGCATACTTTATATTTAAAGTCTTTGACCAAGTCAATGACTTCATGTGTATGTTTTAACTAGAAAACATAAACATTAAATATTTTATTAAACGTCGTAAGTGTACATGTCTTTAACAAGAAGACATAACAAATTAACGTTTTTACTTTACGTTATAAGTCTTTCAACAATTAACGGAATTGATGTTTATGTCTTTACAAGAGACCTAAACATATTCAACTAAAGTAATTATGAGTGCCGATAATTGGCCTCAATAGTAATTTTAAGTTAATTACATACTTCATGATTATGAATTTACAAGAAGACATAATCATATTTACTAAACAATTCAGCAATATGTTGAAGTAGCTTTTCATGTTATCTTGACATTTTTTTTTTAATTAGGGCAACATACATTTTATGTGTATAAGTCCTAGTAGAACCTTATTTTTCTTATCTTGCAGTCAAGAAAAACCATTAGTCATATTGTTATATGTTGTACCTTGCACACAATTAAGATTTCTCCCACTTGTGCATGGCACAACATTATGCAAGCAAATATGACAATGTCAAAATATAGATATGTAGAACTTTATCGCTTTTATAATGAATCATGCATAACAATTTTATTGATAACATTTCAGGAAGCAACATCAGGAACGCGACAAGCTATCTAATAAAATTCATGCAATGGTTCTCATAAAAACTATGATGCTTCATATGTGGAAAGTAATGTATTATTTCAAGACAATCTAGAAATAAGATGGGCAACTTGTAAGTTAATAGAGCTTACAACTCCCAGTGGATTAGAGAACATTACATGTGTTTCGTCACCAGTAATACAATCATTTAGCTCCCACTGGATTAGACAACATTAAAAGTGTTACATCACCAGTGGAGAGTGAGTGATGATTGGATACTTTCCTGCTTTCTTTGAATATCTACACATTATTGCTAATGGGAGTCACTATGACTAGTAACATGTACTTAGGTATTCAAGGAGGAGCATCAAGTTCTAATATATAGATGATGGGCTAGCCATCATTTTAAACTTGAAAATTAGGCATGCAGTTCCTCCATGTTTATCGGGTTAAGACACATTGCTAGGTAATCATGCTAGTAATTGCCTTTACCACTTTTCGGTTTATTGATATTTCCGTTTTCTAATTATTTTAACTCATATTAGTTTGGTAGCTATAGAAAACATGTTCTATAGTTATCCAAATATCTTATATTTCTTGAAGGTTTCAAAACCGGAACTAGGGTTATAAAACGAACTTGAAAGAATAAGATGTGCAAACATACTTAACCGTTTTGACTTTACAAGACATCATGATTTCTAGAGTATGTGTGCTTTGAGTTTGATTAGAATTAGGATAATTCAAATATTCCTATTATGGCTTTTCCTCATAAGGAAAAGGATAGGAATAAGTCTCTTTCTTACAAGGAAAGGAAGACTTAGTTTGATCCTTTTAACAAGAAAAGAACAAACTTTTGTTTACGATTTGTGTTGCATTAATTCATTAATTGAATTCTCAAAGTTCATATTTAGTATTTTCGATAAGTATCCTTTTATGTATTAATTACCCCATGTTTACAATTTAAAACAATTAATTTATGTAAAAGGCTAAGATCCACATTGTGCTTCTACTATCACATCAGTTGATCTGCTAGCAATAGTAGATTTAATTGGTAGGCGACGATCACCAATTGCATTATGAGTGCAACTCTTAGATCTTTATGGGACCCATGGCACTAGTGAACAAGCAACTAGTGTCATGTAGGCATGTTTAGTCCCATCTTTGCCTCGGGTCAAGGTCTCACCGCTTAACTCGATTAAGTCATCCAATTTGAGAACGTGCGAGAATATATCTAGGTCCCACGCATAGAGAATAGTCACCTTGGGTTACAATTCAACCTAGGTCCCACGCATAGGCAAAAAGTAATTGCAAGTGTTCTCAAAATTGGACGGCGTGACTTAAATTTTGACGGGTAAAAGTTTTGATGTGAATCAAAAGGTGTACGAAAGAAGCATGCATTCATCCTTCGTAGCACAAGTTAAAAACTTTTCTTAACTTAAGTCTAATCATTGTTTTAATTTATGTGTGTCAAGTTGTCCATTTTCATGACTAATATAAATCCTACGTGGATAATAAAGTTTGGACAATACATAAATAAAATAACATACATAACAAGTTTAGGTGTTATTTTAAGAAACAATGATTTTAAGTTTCAAAAACTTAGTAAAACTAAATCATAAGACTTAGTTTTGAAAATGGTTTGTGTCTCGTTTTAAGTTTTATAGAAAACTATTTGCAATTTTACATATGAAACAAGATATATAAAAAGCAAAACAAACACACAACCATAATATGCAAAGCCTCAACCGATGAAAAAACATACGCTTGGTCTCGTGAGCCATCACGAAAACCAAGAGTCAACTAGGGACAAACCACACAACCACACGGAGGACTCCCACTTGCTCCAAGACAATCAAGAGCAAGTTGGAAGCCCATGATGCACATGAAAAGTAGTTTCTGTCCTTCCAGAATTTCTGTGTTAGAGGGCCCAAAAGTCCATGAAGGAGGCTTCCCGGGCTTAGCTCAACACTAGAAAGTTGTAGGCCCATGTCTTGGGTACCTGCAAAAAAAATTTCAGCCAAAAAGACCTTACCAATCACCGGGAAACTCCGTTTTACCAACTGGTGTTCCAGCAGTCATTTTTCGGCAAAAACGTCTTTAACTCTTTCGCCTTTCACCACCAAGCCACGATTACATTATATTGAAAGTAAAATACAATTAATCTACTTTTAATCTACTGTAAAAGTGCCCAAACAATGGCTACAACCACAAGAATATAATTACATAAATGCCGAAACAATGGCAAAACCCCAAAACACGAAATTAAACAACATAAACAACCATTCAATGCACAAGTGGTCTAGGTTTTCATCGGCTTTGCATATAAACATAATAATACCATAATATTATGAATGAAACATGGTGTTGGCTAACTCCATGGACAAACATGCATGTATTTGCCATGGAAAACAAAATAATAACAAGGATTAAATTGTTAGCCAACGAAAACGAAGAAATTAATTGACAAGAATTAAAACCCCGTTAGGTACGTGTTTCCTATGACTTAAGGGTCAAAACCCACTGATATTAGGACCTTCCAAATACCATTTAATCACAGAAAATATGGCCTTAGGGGCTGAATTAAAACCGTTTCAAAAACCGATCAAAAACACGCGTTTTAGGCCATTTTTTTACGTACCCGACAAGTAACCAATTAGCGTATGCATAACAAATGGCCATGGTACCAAAAAGTGCAGATCATAAGAACCCTAAAGGGTCGTCCTATGAGAAAAAAATTGGAGCCCTAGGGCTGTTTTAATCATGACTTCAAAAATCATCAAAAAACACCCGTTTTAGCCATTTTTTTATGCATACCCGATAATCATATGGCACATATGATGGCTCGTGATACCACTATAGGTGATGTATGAATATAAAATATATAAGAATCAAATAAACGCAGCGGAACAACATCACCCACACGGATCTCATATAGCCATAAGATCAATCAAATAATAATCAACAACATGTTATACCTTTGTAGCGTGATCGGTAGAATCATATGGAGACCATCACCAACACCATGAACCACCTATGAAACCAAGTGACCAAAATAGATCACCTCTATGATGGAAACACACTACACATCATAGATCACCACCCGATGCTAGTCTTGACCCCGTAACACGCGATCTAGCCTTGAACTACACTAGAATAAGGTTAGATGAGATCAAAAACACCAAACCCTCATATGGTTGAGTTTAATTTCGTGGCTTTTGAGGAGGGGAAGCAGGAGAGACTTTTGGTAAGTGGTTATTCTAATTGATCACCTTAATTGACCAATTCAATAGGAGGTTATAACCAAAATGTTACACTTAACCCCTTGCTCTTTTTCCTCTTGTTTCCCACCATGTCCGGCCATATGGGGGCCTTAAATGGGCTTGCCCATTTGTTGGTCCAATCCAATAAACTAAGTACTAGCTTAGTTATTAGGAGCCCGTTATTGATCCCGAGTTACGTAGTCGTTTATATATTGTAAATACGATAAATACAATCTATAAAATGGTGTCTCTGTGTATAAGTGTGTGACCCCATAGGCTCACATATGTCTAGCCATATAATTATTTATTATGACACAAGCATACTCCAACAGAAACTTTTCAAAAGCGTAAATGACGGCTAACATTTCTTTCTCAGTAGTCGTATAATGGTATTGAGCGTCGGTCATTGTTTTACTAGCATAGTGTATCGGCTGAAAATGTTTAGACTTGCGTTGCCCCAGGACTGCACCAATGGCATAATCGCTAGCATCGCACATTAGCTCAAAAGGCAAGTCCCAATCGGGGGCAACTAAGATAGGAGCCTCCGTTAACTTCTTTTTAAGAATATTAAATGCTTCGATGCATTCATTTGAGAAGATAAACGGAGCATCTTTTTCAAGCAAGTGGGTCAGAGGCCGAGCTATCTTAGAAAAGTCTTGAATGAAACGTCGGTAAAAGCCGGCATGACCGAGAAAACTTCTAATTCCTTTAACGGTCGTGGGATGAGGTAATTTTGCAATAACGTCGACTTTAGCTCTATCGACCTCAATCCCGGATTTCGATATCTTATGGCCGAGGACAATGCCCTCTTTGACCATGAAATGGCATTTCTCCCAATTTAAAACCAAGTTGGTGTCTTCACACCGTTTCAGCATATTTTCTAAATGGGAGAGACACGAAGTGAAAGAATCTCCATAAACCGAGAAATCATCCATGAAAACTTCCATGGTTTTCTCGATCATGTCCGAAAATATAGACATCATACACCTTTGGAACGTGCCTGGAGCATTGCATAAGCCGAAAGGCATACGACAATAGGCAAACGTTCCATAAGGGCAAGTAAAGGTAGTCTTCTCCTGGTCCGGAGGGTCAATAGGTATCTGAAAGTAGCCGGAAAATCCATCAAGAAAACAATAGAACTCATTTCCCGCTAGGCGTTCTAGCATTTGATCCATAAATGGAAGTGGGAAATGGTCCTTACGAGTCGCATCATTCAAATTACGATAATCAATACAAACTCTCCATCCGGTAACAAGACGTGTCGGAATCAATTCATTATCTTCATTTGTAACGACGGTCATTCCACCTTTCTTCGGTACGCAGTGGACCGGGCTAACCCAAGAGCTATCCGAGATTGGATAAATCATTCCGGCATCGAGGAGTTTGATAACTTCCTTTTTGATAACCTCATGAATTTTCGGGTTAACCCGTCGTTGTTGCTGAACGGACGGTTTGAAATTATCTTCAAGTAAGATCTTATGCGTGCAAAAACGAGGGTCGATACCCTTAATATCATAAATTTGCCAAGCGATGGCACTCTTATGCTTCCTGAGCACATCTAAGAGACGTTTCTTCTCCTCATCTTTGAGATCTTTAGAAATAATAACGGGAAGTTTGTCGGTTCCTTCCAAAAATGCGTATTTGAGATGAGGAGGTAAATCCTTGAGCTCGGGCTCCGGAGGATTCTCAGTAGACGGCTTACGTCGGCCATTTTAAGGTCAAGCGGAGGGAGGGACGGGTTGGGATCTTCATTTAATAATTTCTCAATCAAAAGAACATCTCCCTCCGGGTCACAATCGGAATGATCAATTTCCGGTGAAATCGAATCATTAGCAAGAAAGGCCTTGATCTCTTCCAAGATGAAATCACTTCCCTCAAACGGAGTAAGGGAAGGGGAAGGATCGGAAATTATCGGTTCAGAAGAATGAGTGGGATTGCCACTCGAAGCATGTTCGATAAAACCAAGTAACTCTTGAGCGTACTCCTCCGTAACTTTGTCGATAACGTCGACTCGGTTAACGGAATATTTGTCAGATTCGGAGGAGTACCTCGCGGTTTGATCCAAATTAAAAGTTACGGCTTCGGTACCAACGCGTAGGGTAATTTCTTCATCAAAAACATCAATTAAAGCACGGCCAGTCCTTAGGAAACCTCTCCCGAGAATGAGAGGTACCCGCGGATCAGCATCAAAATCAACAACGACAAAATCGGCAGGGAAATGGAATTTTCCCACATTAACAAAGACATCCTCGGCTATTCCCATCGGGCGGGAAGTAGTTCGGTCGGCTAGCTCGAGGGTCATGCAAGTCGGAGTTAATTCGGGTAAAGACAACTTTTTCCAAATAGATAACGGCATTAGGTTAATGCTAGCACCGAGATCGGCCAAGGCAAAGCATTGAACCATCCCAGGAAAATTACACGGAATGAGAAATCGACCGGGGTCTTCAAGCTTTTCGGGAAGCTTTTTTAGGATAACCGCCGAGCAATTCTCATTCATCTGGGTTCGTGATATTTCAAACAATTTTTCCTTATTATTCGAAAGACCTTTTAGCATAGAAGCAAATTTAGGCATCAAAAGTATAGCATCCGCGAGACTTATGTCAAAGTGTAATTCTTGAAAAATCTGATAAAACTTTTCCATCTGGTTTTTATCTTTCTCACGGTGCTTTTGTTCATTTAAGCGTGACGGATAAGGCAAATTTGTTTTGACGGGAGTTTCTTTCTCAGTTTCGTTAACAACTTTATCTTTTCCTTTGGATGTTGGGACCACCGAAGGTTGGATGTTCCTGGTCCTTCCATTATTACTAGGAATTTCCGTATCCGTTGTCGCCTCGGTTTCACGGACGACTACCTTTGGAGACGAAGAAGAAGAAGGAGTAGTCGGAGCCGTTGGTCCATCGATTATAACACCACTCCTAGTCGTGATCGCCTTAGCATCGCCCCTCGGGTTAGCGATCATGTTGCTTGGATGAGTACCCGAGCCCGAGGGTCGATCATTTAAAGACTTCTTCAATTCGGACATTTGATTGATTAACATTTTATTCATTTCCTCTTGACTTTTCATAAACTGCTTGAGTAATTCATCTGAAGACGACTGATTCACAACTGGATTTTGAAAATTTTGACTACGATTGTTGTTATTGAAACCTTGATTCTGAAAATTCTGATTTCCATGATTAACATTATAGTTTCCTTGAAAATTCCCTTGATTCGGGCCTTGATTATAATTTCCCCGATTTTGATTTTGAAAACCATGATTTTGATTTTGAAAACCATTGTTCATCCGATTTTGATTAGCATTGTGATTAAATTGATGATTTCGGTATTGCACATTTTGATTAACTTGATTGACATGATTAACTTAAGTCGGTTGATTGAAACCGGGTGGTCCAACATAATGGTTCGAACGGTAGCTAAGAAGATTTCGGTCACCCGGTGGTTGGTATCCGTTATCACCCATGTTGTAGGTTCCCGAAGTAGCATACACATTCTCATGAGTGAAGCCACCGGTGGCTGGGCACTCAAAATACGAATGAGGAACACCACAAGTCTCACAAACATTGTTGGCCATATTGACTTGATGGTTTTTGACTTGATTTTGATTCTGAGACGTTTGGTGCATTCGTAAAACAGCAGTCGACAAATCATCGAGTTTCTTAGTAATTGCGACTATTTCAGAATTAGACGTAGAAGAATTGTGAGCAACGGTTGTTCTTGACTCATTCCTCTCGGCAGAGGAATCCCAGTAATTGTAATGAGCAGTCATATTCTCAATAAGTTCGTAACAATCTTCAGGACGTCGTTTCATAAAAGTTCCACCCGCAGCTGCATTGATCGTGTCCCGATGTCGCAAAGTCAAACCATTGTAAAACGTATCGATTATCGTAACAAGAAGCATGTTATGGTTTGGACACCGATCAATAGCAAGCTTATAGCGTTCCCAAGCTTCGAATAAAGATTCGTCGGGAAGCTGACGGAAATTGCTAATATCGTTTCGAAGTTTCGTCACTATCGATGGTGGAAAATATTTCGCCAAGAACTTCGATACCATTTCTTCGAAGGTATGAATCGAGTTCTTGGGAAGACGATCAAACCAAGCGGTGGCATGATGTGTAAGAGAATAGGGGAAGAGAGAAAGGCGAAGGGCGTCATCGGAGACCCCATGTTGTTTCATACTTTGGGTGACGGTTAAAAATTTGTCGAGATGCTTGTTGGCATCGTCACCCGGTAATCCGTGAAATTGGCATGAATTTTGGACTTGTTGAATCATGTGGTGCTTAAGTCCAAAATCCGTAGCCTCAATATTGAGAGGGGCAATCGGACCGCCTCTACTGTGCATTGTCGGTTGACACAGCTCCTCCATCATTCGGAGATCGGGAGCTGGTGCATTTTGAACAACACCCACCGGAGGGTGTTGATTGTTGTGGTTATTTTGTTCCATTTCCGTAATGTTAGGGAAACGAACTTTGTGTGTGTGACGTATCAAACTCTCGGGGTTCGATAATGGAGAAATAAGACGTTTAGAAGATGAACGGGTGTTTATACACCACAAAAACTCAAATTTTGAAAAAAAATAAAAGAAAAATCAAATTTGAAAAGGAAAATCTTTTTGTATTTTTTTGTTTTTATAAAGCAAAATTTAAAAACTTATACTTTTGTTTTTTCTCTTTTTCAAACGTTACGTTAATCGTAAACCGTTTCCTTTAAATCTACTCGCGACGGAACGGGAGAGAAGAATGAATCTCTCTCCAGCTTGCAATTTAATGTCAAAGCTTTCGTATTTTCCGCTTATTCGGTCGTAGAATCCAAAGTAATCCGATTAGCAACTAATTTCACGCGTAGTTATATTGGGAGACTTATTTGGTTTACAACGCCCTTCCTTTCGGTCGAGTCGAGGATGTAACTTTATTATTTTTTTGGTATTTTTGAAAACACTTTAGGAAAAGTGTTTTCGATTTTTTCAATTTTTTTTTTTTTTTTTAGTTTTTATAGAAAATATATACAAAGAAGGTTTTCAAAACACAATTTCGAAAAACGAAAACGAAAAATTCACTTCAACCTTCCCCGGCAGCGGCGCCATTTTGATAAAGTCTTTTTGTAGTATAGTTTTTAACCGAAGAAATGCTTAGGAAAGTATTTCCCCGGGTCGTGTCCCAGCGAAGGTGTGAATGGAATTTCGAATTCCCGAATCGTGAAACGTGTCGTGAAAACGGTAAAAAGTGATTTTGATGAGATTACACTAATGAAATAGTAAATGAAGCACAAATAACCAATTAAGCACGTAAATCAACTAAACAAACTAGAAACGCAACGTAAAATGAAAACCGTAAGCTAAAACGTAAATAAAACGTAAACGTACGAAATAAAACGCGACTTTTAAGCTACGCTACTCCTACGGACTTGAAAATAATTTTTAAAAGTTAAAAATGATAAAAGAAAATTTTGAGAAAAAGAAAAATATTTTTTTGACTTTTTATTTATTTTTTATGAATTAAAATCTAATTAAACTAATTAAAAATTAAAAGAAGATGCAAATAAATTGAGAAAAATGCAAAATAAATTTCTAAAATTCTAAAATAACTAAAAACAATTTTCTATTTTTTTTTTTTTTTTGATTTTTCTGGGGTTTTTCTGATTTTTTTGGATTTTTTAGTAATTAAAAAGTATTAAATTTTGATTAAAAATGAAAATAAAATAAGAAAAATAGTAAATGAACTCAGAAAAATTTGAAAAAATTACAGAAAATCTAAAATATTAAAATATGCTTGAGAAAAAAATTTTAAACTGAAATAAGCTAGGAAAGTGCAGAAAAGCTCTAAACTGCTTATTTGGAGTGCTTATTAATAAGCACTCCTTGACCAGAGTTGACCCACACTTAACCAAAAGTATTTGTGACTCTAAAAAGCTTAATGGAACAGGATATTGGACCAAAAGATACTCAGGACCACAGGTTATGGTGCAATCAGGTTAAATAAGCACTTTGGACAATAAGCAATAAGCAAATCAGATAAGTAGAAGGCAGAAGCACATTGGAGACAACAACTACATGCACAAATAAACTAAAATGAACAATAAAATTCAGGTTCAAACACACAAACTCAATTGCAGCCCTACTCAAGAAAACCGATATTATGTTCTACCAACTCAACTTGCAGCTTAAATTTAAAGCTCCTAATAAGCAAATGAGCGAATCCTAAGAAAGGCAAATCCTAACCTATATTACTGAGATCTAAGAAAACCACAAATTACTAAATTCCAAATCAACTTGAACCCTTAAATGGAGCCTAGATCAGCAGCACTTGAACCTGAAAACAGCAGGGTATATTGACTTTTTATATCAAGCTAGCTTTGACTATATTAAACTTCTATTGATTAAATCTCTCCCTAAGTGGTGTATTAAATTAATTTGTGAATTAGATAACCTAAATGCACCTAGGTCTTACTCAGTTTCAAAATGACAGCAGAAGAAACACATAAGGTAACACAGAAGGTGGACTACAAGCTATGTTTGACTTTTTATGAATAAAAGTGACTGAACAAATGATTTAAGTGACAATCTAAAACTTAGTGTAATCTACTGATGCAAAATCCTAGGTGGAAAAAGAGCTACAGCACACAGAGTAAACCTAAACCAAACACCTCTGAACTAGCAGATAACACAACAACTATGGAGTTCTAGACTTAAACTTACTAATCTATGAATTCAAAACAGATGCCTAACCCATAGAACACCTCTGAAATGGTGATTATATCAGCAGACCAGAGTTAGCCAAATACCATCTTATTGTGACTGTTTCATTATATAGGAAGCAAAATACTGTCTCATCAATCCAAACCAACATACAGGTAATAATAATGAACAACTATGATAAATTGAATCAAACTAACAGACTTCAATCACTTAAACACAACTAGAAACATAGATCAATGAGATGACAGATACTAATCAATAATTAAAATCCAACCAATATTAACTAAACCAATCTAACGTAAACTACTAATATAAGTGCTGAACACAACTACTGAATAGAAATAAACAATCAACACAGATAATCAAAACACAAACTACGAAACACAGATCTAAGATATTCAAGTACAATTGCAGAGTTGGACTAGGAATTTAAAACCAAAACTTACTAGAAGTATAATCCCAGCTGAACAGGGATTTCTCACTATGCTAGCCTGTCTTTAAGACAGGCCATAAGCTCCTAATGGCTGCCTTTACTCCAGTGAATAAGCTAAAGCTTATTGAATAAGCTGTCCTTTGACTATCATTGACCAATTCCCATTCCAATTTTTAAGCAGCAACTGAATTACACATTCACTTATAGACTAATGTTTATGCTGAAATGAAAATATTAAAGCTGAAAACAGAATTAAAAGTAAACAAGAATTGGAAATTAAATTGCAAGGAGATTTAATGAAAAGTGGAATTTTATTAAAAACTGAAATGAGATTACAAAATTTGAAAGCAGAAATACAAATTACTAAATTAATACTACTCCTACTCCTAAAATTAACCCCTAATCTAACCTAAAATCTAACAGCCCATAATGATGTGAGGAGTGAGCTTTATATAGCCCGAGGGGGAATTTGGTGAAGCTGCCAAGTCATCAATCCGCGTGAAGGGTGTGTTTCTTTGAGTCTCTAATAGCCTTTGATCATGCTTCCAAATACATCCCATTAATATTGACCCTTAGATTTGATTATTCTCACGCAATCTCACACGGATCACTGACATGGCAGGCCTGCCATGTCAGATACCTTCTAGAAACGAGTACAAATGACCCTAGTACCTTTAATCGCTGTTAATTTGATTAATTGAAAGGTGAATACTAACTAGGGTTCTTGGGGGGAAATTATTTCTGGGTATTTTTGGGGGTAAAAAGGAGGGGTGAAGTTTGGGGTTTTATTAGAAAAGGTGTTGACCGGTTGACCGGGGTGGAAAGGGTGTTGGATCGGGTTGTATAAAAGGGTGTGGGCTGGGTAGTTATTAGGAGGTGGTGGGCTTTGGAAGTATGGGCTGTGGGCTTAAGTTATTATTTTCAGATTTTAGGCTTAGATATTTTGGACCAATTATGCAATCTTAAAAAATCCTAGGGACCAAAGCTGTAATTTCTGCAACTCCAAGGACCAATTTTTGCTTTTCTTCCAAACTTTCTTCCAAGGGTTTTTCATGTCATTTCTGAATTCTTGAAGGGTTAACTTTGACTTTTCTTTGAAACTTGGAGGACTGAAATCGCCAATCTTTCAAACTTTCACCAGGGACCAAATATGTAACATTGACGAATCTTTGAGGACTTCTAATGATGAAATAAACTTTTCTTTAATCATTGTGCTTCCCCGGCTTCGGCTTTTGACCTTTTTCTAAACTCTTGCTCGTTTTTGTCGGTTTTGGCATCGTTTTCGTTCATTTACCACATATACGTACCTTCACATACACAAATACAAAAACAAACATTCTCTTGGCATTTTTGGTTAGTATTTGGTGTTTTTGGTCTGAAATAAGGCCTAAAAAGGATGAGTGATTAAGCATTCATCAGCTTTTAGCTAAATATGGAAATGGAACATTAAATGGGTCGAAGGTATCCTCAAGTGTATGTGTATACAAAGTGCATAAAAACCATCTTGCGGACCGGGAATAGAAATTTTCCCATGCTATCCATTTTTGACCCACTACCCAGCCCGTTCGACCACCCATTTTGTCACCTCTAGTCACCCGTTACTACTGATCATTTGTTGACTTTGTGGAATTGTGTTATAAATGCAGCTAAAGGAAGTAATTTTAAAAGTGTCGAAAACAAGGAAATGAGGATTGGTAATTGTACCTGTAACCATATATGTTCCAATAGCGTGCCTCTATCCTCTTCCTTTTGTATCGGAGGCATTGCTCGTTCTGAGACCTTCCTCAACTGCAAAACAGCAAGTGTCATTTATTTTATATCAGTTTCATATTTCATTCTTAGTTTTGTGAGCCACATACTCATATAGACTCATAATTACATCATAATTCTTGTCAGATCAAATAAACCCAATTCCAATCGCAAAAACAAAATAACCTAAGTGTTACAACATGACTACAGGCAGCAATTTTTGACCCATTTACCTAATAAATTAATCTATAAAATCCCGTTGCTATGCACGGGTACTCGTCTAGTATATTTTTAGAACTTAAAAAAAATAGTTTGAGGACCAGCCAACCCCACCCGACTGTTTTTTTACCTGAACCCATTCAGATCACTGAGAGAATTATCAACTTTACCTTGCTTTTGTCATGAGCAACAACTGCATATATAGAGGTCGCTCTTTATCAGATGATGGTTGTGAACAATCCTTTCTGCAACTTCCTCTGTGTGTAGACCTGATTCCATATCAGATGGTGGTTGTGGAACAATCCTTTCTGCAACTTCCTCTGTGTTTACACTTGGCTCAGTTGGTAACTCATTACTGGAACTTTCCATGTCTTCATAACCATTAACAGACTTCTCGTTTGTTATATTTTCATTCTGATATAGTGGAGGGGGAGTTTTAATTGGTGGAAAAGGTGATGGAACTTTCCATGTCTTCATAACCATACAGTTACATGTACATAGACAGAGATGAACCAGAGTCTTTTCGGGTGGCTTGAGAAGTTCTGTTTCGGATTCTGCAGTGTCCCATTTAACCTGGTATTCTTTGGCTATTTCCTTTAGGACTTTCAGCTTTACTCCACGTCTTCACCAGCAGGGGTTCTTACAGAGAGTTTCTCAATAAGCTGCAGAATTATACAAGAGTATCGATTATCTAACATAGTTAGTGGTGAGTGCTTATTCACTCACTATTATTTGACCAAAAACCGGACTAATGAGACCAAAAACTAACCAATTATGCCAAATACACGTTGTTTTTGTGTTTTTGAATGTGCAGGTAAGGATATGAAAGAAATTGATAAAAATCACGAGAAAACAACGAAAGCGAGCACGAGATATGGAAAAGAGTATCGAGAGCCGAAGCTGGGAGAAAATTACCAATATGGATCACTCTTATGCTCAACTTGTCAAAAATAGCCCTTGGAAGATATTATTGGAAGTTGGCAGAATCAGTCCTTGGAGTTTCACTAATTGCACAAATGGTCCTTGTATATCTTTAAACAATGAAATCTGAAATTACAAGTATCAAAAGCCTAGTCCAAGTAAGTTTAATAAAAGCCCAAATTTAACACCCAAGCCCAATTCACAATAAATAAACCCGAGTCCACCTCTATACCCGGTCAAACACCACCCAACCCAAATTCAAACAAATATTAATAAAACCTTACCCGCCCCCCTTTTTACCCCGTTACCCAGAAATACCACTATTCACCAAAGAACCCTAATTGACCGTATGCTTTAATTACAGCAATTAAGGGTATGATTGTCAAATCATTGGCCTTCTAGAAGTTTGTGGTGATGTCAGAATGTGTCAGGGTATGTAAGAAGCACAAAAAGGACACTTGGCTGCAACTGATTGGAAGAAACGCGTCACTAGTGTTGATCCTAGGGCTATGAATTGATGGGATTTGATGGATTATGATCGAATGGCTCAAGTTGGATGAGAGAAAGCACAAGCTCACACGGATTGCCAGTTTAGCAATCCGTAAGCTCTCCTCACTCCTCTCCTATAAAAAGAGGTGCTTAGTAGCTATTTGGAGGGTAGAATTTAAGTAGCGAAGCTCTGTCAAATTTTAGTTTCAAATGTAATTAGTTTAGATATTGTAATGAATTTCAGTTAAGCTTAATAAAATTTTTAGTTTTCTCATATTTCTTATTAACTTATTGTTTATGTTTTTAGTTATTCAGCTTTTATAAATTTTAAATCCAGCTTATATCTTAGTCACTTTAAGTGTTTTTCATTTAGCTTGATCAAATCTATTTGTCAATTCAATTTATTCACTTATTCAAAGAACATAAAAGTCAGAAAATTATAAAAATAAAAAAATAAGTTTCAATTTGGTTTTGATAAGCTTCTAATAAGATGTGTTAGCTTTTATACAATCTATACAAGCTTTGTAGTTTGATTTAGATCCATTTTCATTCAAAAATTCTCAAGTGATTTGATCAGTCAACAAAAGTCAAAGGGGGTGATTCATTGAGATCTGTGGGGTATTGGATAAGCTGGAACAGAAATGGAAGGTTCCTGCTTATCATAAAGATAGGCAGCATAGTGAATCAATCTTGTTTTGGCTGGATTGAAGGTGTTTGTAAGTTTTGATCCTTTGATTTTATTTTACTACTGTTTCATTGTACTAGATTGCTGTTATAGTTGTAGTTTAATTTGAATTTGAGCCTGTGTGATTCTAAGTTTGTAGGTTGTTATAGGTTTGATGTGTTAGATATTGTAGCTTGTTGATTGAATGTGGACTTGTTTTCATTAATTTCTACTTGAGTAACTGTCATAACTTTGGATCTGTGATCCTTCATATCTGTTAGATCTAGTTGAAATTTGTGGTTGATCTGTTGATTAATAGTGATTTAGGACTGAGATTGATATAATTGGTGGTACTTAGTAATATAATAATAGATTTCATAGTGTAAGTGTTAGATTTAGGGGGTGTTTGGATCTGATTATAAGTGAGTATTGGTGTTGTGTGAATGTTGGTTTTCTATTTTTAGTAGGTCCACTTAGGTTAGTTATAGCTATTAGGATCATAAAATCAGTAGGTAATTAGCTAAAAGGTCAAATTGGATTTCTCATTAGCTAAACTGATTTTGTAGATTGAACTCAGTCAGGGAAATTGAAGTATTAGATGCATAACAGAAATAGATAGCTTAATTCAGTTTTATCTTAGCTTAAGTCAACATTTAAGAGTAGATATAATCATTTGTAATTGAGAAAAGTCAATTTCTGGTTGCATAATAAAAGTCAAATTTAGTTAGCACTCAGTTTTTGGTCACAAATTTCATAGTAATTCTAGGATTCATTTCTAGTTGGAATTACATTTTGATTGCTGTTATTAGGAGATTAGCAGTAAGTAAAACAAAATCAAAAAGAAAGTTGAGGATTGGATCTTAATTGCTTATTGGAAAAGTTGTTTGAAGTTGGCCAATTGAACCTGAATATCCCCTGCACCACAGGTTTTTACAGATTTACTTGGCATTATTTAGATTAGTATCGGATAGTTTTAGTCTAAACTTTTTAGGTTTATAGCTTCTCAGTAGCATAGTTAAGTACCTATCCCCATTTGCTTGTAGTTAATAGCTTATTTAGTACTGCTTTTTGGCACTGCTTGTTGTTTACTTTTGATTGTTTTCTGTCATAACCATTGAGCTGCTAGTGTTCAATTTTGCTTTTGCTTGTGCTATTTTACCATACCTGAGTTTCTTTGGTTTAGTTTTTGTGATTTCATTCAGTGTTTAGCTCCCTAGCTTATTCTGTGTAGTTTTGTTTAGTCATTTAGCTTATAGTAACTGCTTATTGCTTGCATTTTAAGTTCTTGTGTAATATTTCTTCATATCTGAACTTGTCTGAGTCTATTATTGTTTTTTTTCAACTGTTTTATAAGTTTGGTCAAGTTTCTTTGGCAAGTGCTTATAAATATGCACTTGCCATAACCTGTTTAAGCACTGAATAAGCACTTCTGCTTATAGTTTTTAATCCAAAATTTTTCTGCAACATTTTCATAATATTTTAGATTTTTTGTAATTTTTCCAGATTTTTCTGGATTGTTTTACTATTTTTCTTCATTTTAAATCATTTTTAATTACCAAAAATCCATAAAAAATCAGAAATTCCTTTGAAAAATACAAAAATATTTTTAGAAATTCTTTTATAAAATTTTAGAATTTTTAGAATTAAATTTTCAATTTTCCACTTTAATTTTCTATTTTTCCTTATCTTTAATTCATTTTAAATTCCAAAAATCAATTTTAATTCATAGAAAATAAAAGAAAAGTCAAAAAAATATTTTTCTTTTTCTGAAAATTTATTTTATTAGTTTAAGATTTTTAGAAAATAATTTCAAGTTTGTAGGATCATTTTTCAATAAACGTTACGTTTTAAATTTTGTAGTTGCATTTCCGTTTTTACGTTTTTAACTTTGGTGCATAATTAGCTTGTACTCTTTGCATATTTCATAGTTGTTTGTGATTACTTGAATATCTCGATTGTTATTTTCATTTTCTCACTTTTCAATTCACGGTTTCACGAATTGATATTCTCGATTCCATTCGCCTTCACTGGGAAACGACTCGGGTGATCCGTATTTTACACGGATCACTTCGATACTATACTATATATTATATAATTGGTTTTCACACGAATCAATTTTTGGCGCCGCTGCCGGGGAAGGTCGAAGTGAATTTTTGAATAACGTTTTGAAAAATCGTGTTTTGTTAAGCCTTCCTCTACTTTGTATATGTATTTCTATAAAAATTGAAAAATTCAAAACACTTTTCCTAAAGTGTTTACAAAATACCAAAAAAATAATAAAAGTTACAGCCTCGACTCGACCGAAAGGAAGGGCGTTGTAAACCAAAAAAGTCTCACAATATAACGAAAACGTAATTTAGTTGTTTATCGGACTATTTCAATTACTACAACCGAATAAGCGGGAAATACGGATAGCTAAGACATTAAATTGCTAGCTGAAGAGAGATCCATTCTTCTCTCCCGTTCCGTCGCGCGTGGTTTTGAAAGAAGCGGTTTTTCAATTAACGTTACGTTTTAAGAAAAGAAAAACAAAAGAAATAAAAAGTTTTTGAAAAAAAAATAAATAAATAAAAACAAAAAGATTTTCCTTTTTCTTTTTCTTTTCTTTTTGATTTTGCTTTTGGTGTATGCACACCCGCTCTTCTTTAGAGAGTCTTATATCACCTTTGTCAAACCCCGAAAGGGTAATTCGACACACACACCGTGTCCATTTCCTTAACGTTGAGGAAATGGATCCGAATAATCAACACCCTCCGGTGGGTGGTGATGAAAACCAACACATGCCGGCTCCAGATCTCCGAACGATGGAGGAGCTGTGCCAACCCACGATGCATGGTAGAGGTGGCCCGATTGCCCCTCTAAATATTGAGGCCACGGATTTTGAACTTAAACACCACATGATACAACAAGTCCAAAATTCGTGCCAATTTCACGGACTACCGGGTGACGATGCAAATAAGCATCTCGATAAGTTTCTAACCGTCACCCAAAATATGAAGCAAAACGGGGTCTCCGATGACGCCCTCCATCTCTCTCTCTTCCCCTATTCTCTTACGCATCATGCCACCGCGTGGTTTGATCGCCTTCCCAGGAACTCGATTCATACTTTAAATGAAATGGTTTCCAAGTTCCTGGCGAAGTATTTTCCACCATCGATGGTGACGAAGTTGACGAATGATATTAGCAATTTTCGACAACTCCCCGATGAGTCTTTGTTTGAGGCTTGGGAACGTTACAAGCTTGCCATTGATCGTTGTCCGAATCATAATATGCTTCTCGTCACAATAATTGATACGTTTTATAATGGATTGACTTTACGACATAGTGACATGATCAATGCTGCAGCTGGTGGTACTTTCATGAAACGTCGTCCCGAGGATTGTTACGAGCTAATCGAGAATATGACGGCCCATTACAACTATTGGGATTCCTCAGCCGAGAGGAATGAGCCAATAAGATCGACTGCGACTTTAAACTCTTCTTCTTCTAACCCCGAGCTAGCCGTCATGAATAAGAAACTGGACGATTTGTCGACGGCTATGCTAAGAATGTAACAAATGATGCCGAATCAAGTCAAAAAACACACAAGTTAATATGGTCAATATCGTTTGTGAAACTTGTGGTGGTCCACATTCATACCTTGAATGCCCAGCCTCCGGTGGCTTTGCTCAAGAGAACGTGTATGCTGCAAATATGGGTGGCAACGGTTACCCACAACCTCAAGAAGACCGTAATCTCCTCAGCTACCGTTCTAGCAATTACCTTGGACCACCCGGGTTTAATCAACCTAATCAAGTGAATCAGAATAACAATGTGCAAAACCGTAATCATCAATTCAATAACAATCAAAATCACAACCGCGGAAATAATGGTTTTCAAGGACAAAATCAGAATTTTCAACAAAATCAAAACCGGGGAAATTACCACCAAGGCCCGCCTCAAGGGAACAATTCTCAAAACAATGAGAATTTTCAGAATAATAATCATGGAAATCAGAACAATGGCAATTTTCAAAACCGTGGGCAAAATTTCAATAATCAAAATCAAGCTGCTATTCCAAATCCGACGCCCACGGAAGAGTTGATTAAACAATTGATTCAAGGTCAACAAGCTTTAATTGCTAAACAAGACGAAACAACAAGATTGTTTGAAACTCAAATCAACGATATTAACAAGCGTTTAAATGATCGACCCTCGGGCTCTGGAACGTTGCCAAGCAACACGATCGCTAACCCGAGGGGCGATGCAAAATCGATCATAACAAGGAGTGGTGTTACTTATGATGGACCGACGGCTCCGACTACCTCTTCTTCTCTACCTCCCAAGGTAGTCGCTCATGAACCCGAGGAGACAACGGATACGGAAATTCCTATTAATAATGGAAGGACTGAAGACATCCAACCTCCGGTGGTCCCGACGTCTAAAGGAAAGGAAAAGGTTGTTAATGATAATGAAAATGAAACACAGGTTAAAACAAAGTTGCCATATCCGTCACGCTTAAACGAACAAAAGCACCGCGAGAAGGATAAAAACCAAATGGAGAAATTTTATTAGACTTTTCAAGAGTTACACTTTGATATAAGTCTCGCAGATGCTATACTTTTGATGCCAAAGTTTGCTTCGATGCTAAAAGGTCTTTTGAATAATAAAGAAAAACTTTTTGAAATGTCAAGGACTCAAATGAACGAGAATTGCTCAGCGGGCCTTCTTAAAAAGCTACCCGAAAAGCTTGAAGACCCTGGCAAGTTTCTTATATCGTGCAATTTTCCGGGTATGGTTCAATGCTTCGCCTTGGCCGATCTTGGTGCTAGCATTAACCTTATGCCAATGTCGATATGGAAAAAGTTGTCTCTTCCTAACTTGACACCGACGCTTATGACCCTCGAGCTTGCCGACCGATCTATGTCTCGTCCAATTGGCATAGCTGGGGATATTTTTGTCAATGTTGGGAAATTTCATTTCCCTGCGGATTTTGTGGTTGTTGATTTCGATGCCGATCCACGGATTCCTCTCATTCTCGGGAGAGGATTCCTAAGGACCGGTCGTGCCTTAATTGATGTTTATGACGAGGAGATTACTTTACGTGTTGGAAATGAAGCCGTCACTTTTAACCTTGATCAAACCGCGAGATACTCCTCCGATTACGATGTTTCTTCCGTCAACCATATCGATGTTATTGATGAAACTACGGAGGAGTATGCTCAAGAATTTCTTGGTTTTACCGAAAATGCTTTGAGTGGCAATCCCACTCCTTCTTTTGAACCGATCGTCTCCGATTCTTCCCCTTCCCTCACTCCGATTGTGGGAAGTGATCTTGCTTGGGAAGAAATCAATGCTTGTCTTTCAAATGAATCATTTTCACCGGAAATTGATAATAATAACTTTGATCCGGAGGGGGACATTTTATTAATTGAAAAATTGTTAAATGAAAACCCGATTGTTTCTTCCCCTCCGATGGACTTAAAAATGGCAGACGTAAAAGAAGTTAAGCCGTCAATAGAGAATCCTTCGGAGCTCGAGCTCAAGGATTTGCCTCCTCATCTTGAATACGCATACTTGGAAAAAAAATGATAAATTACCAGTTATAATATCAAAAGGCCTTAAAGATGAGGAGAAGATACGACTCTTAGATGTGCTTCGGAAGCATAAAAGTGCGATTGCTTGGCAAATATCCGACATTAAGGGAATCGACCCTCGATTTTGTACTCATAAGATTCTACTTGAAGAAAATCACAAAGCTTCCATCCAGCAACAACGACGGGTTAATCCACAAATCCATGAAGTGATCAAAAAGGAAGTTATTAAACTCCTTGACGCTGGAATGATTTATCCGATCTCGGATAGTTCATGGGTTAGCTTGGTTCATTGTGTGCCAAAGAAGGGCGGAATCACTGTTGTGAAGAATGACGATAATGAGCTTATACCGACTCGACTTGTGACCGGATGGAGAGTTTGTATCGACTACCGTAAGTTGAATGATGCGACACGTAAAGACCATTTCCCGCTCCCTTTTATGGACCAAATGCTTGAACGTTTAGCGGGAAATGAGTTCTATTGTTTTCTGGATGGCTTTTCTGGGTACTTTCAAATTCCCATTGATCCCCAGGATCAAGAAAAGACCACTTTTACTTGCCCGTATGGAACGTTTGCCTATCGTAGAATGCCCTTTGGCTTATGTAACGCTCCAGGCACGTTTCAGCGGTGCATGATGGCTATTTTCTCCGATATGATTGAAAAAACCATGGAAGTGTTCATGGAAGACTTCTCCGTCTATGGAAATTCTTTCGACTCTTGCCTCTCCCATTTGGAAAGTAGGCTAATTCGGTGTAAAAACACTAATTTAGTTCTAAATTGGGAGAAGTGCCACTTCATGGTTAAAGAGGGAATAGTCCTCGGCCATAAAATATCTGAATCTGGGATTGAGGTGGATCGTGCAAAAGTTGATGTTATTGCTAAGTTAGCTCACCCGACTACCATCAAAGGAATTAGAAGTTTCCTTGGTCATGCTGGCTTTTACCGACGTTTTATTCAAGACTTCTCCAAAATAGCCCGGCCTCTGACCCACCTTTTAGAAAAAGACGCTCCGTTTAACTTCACAAATGAATGCATCGATGCATTAATGTTTTGAAGAAGAAGTTAACGGAGGCACCAATCTTAGTTGCCCCCGATTGGAACTTACCATTTGAGCTAATGTGTGATGCAAGTGATTATGCTATTGGTGCAGTTCTGGGGCAACGTAAGAACAAGTATTTTCAACCGATACACTATGCAAGCAAGACCATGAATGACGCCCAACATCACTACACAACTACCGAAAAAGAGATGTTAGCGGTTGTCTAGGCTTTTGAGAAATTTAGACCGTATTTGTTGCTTAAAAAGTGCATAGTGTATACGGACCACTCAGCCCTTAAGTACTTAATGGCAAAGCAAGATGCTAAGCCACGCTTAATGCGGTGGGTTCTTTTGCTCCAAGAATTTGATGTCGAAATACGAGACAAGAAAGGAGCTGAGAATCTTGCTGCTGATCACCTTTCACGACTTGAGAACCCCCATCAAAGTGTTCTCGAGAATAAGGAAATTACGGAAACTTTTCCTTTCGAGACACTTGGGAGTGTGACCAAACTTGACCAAAGTACCCCATGGTTCACCGATTTTGCGAATTACCATGCGGGGAAATTCATTAGGAAAGGGATGTCGTCCCAGCAAAAGAAGAAATTCTTTAAAGATGTCCAACATTACTTTTGGGACGACCCCTACTTGTTCAAAGTCTGTGCGGATCAAGTGATCCGGCGGTGTGTTCACGGTACGGAAGCCGTTGAAATTCTTAAGGCATGCTATAGTGGACCCACGGGGGGACATCATGGTGCCAACTTCACCGCAAAGAAAGTGTTCGATTCCGGCTTCTATTGGCCGACGATATATCGGGATGCCCATGAATTGGTGAAAACATGTGATTCTTGCCAACGTCAAGGGAAAATTTCTCAAAAAGATTAAATGCCGCAAAATGCGATTCAAGTTTGTGAAATTTTTGACGTTTGGGGCATCGATTTCATGGGGCCATTCCCGTCGTCTAGAGGAAATAAGTACATTCTCGTGGCCGTCGATTACTTATCAAAATGGGTTGAAGCGAAGGCGCTCCCCACCAATGACGCCCGAGTTGTTGTTAAGTTCTTGAAAAGTCTCTTTGCCCGATTTGGTGCACCTCGAGCCATCATAAGCGATCGTGGGACCCATTTTTGCAATGATCAATTTACCAAAGTAATGGTTAAATATGGTGACACATCGTCTTTCCACGGCTTATCATCCACAAACGAGTGGTCAAGTTGATGTTTCCAATCGTGGTTTAAAACGTATACTAGAAAGGACAGTAGGAGAGCACCGTGCCTCTTGGGACGATAAATTAGAAGATGCATTATGGGCTTTCAGGACCACTTACAAAACTCCCATTGGGTGTACACCATATAAGCTGGTTTATGGGAAAGCTTGTCATTTGCCCATCGAACTAGAGCACTAGGCCTACTGGGCCTTAAAACATGCAAACTTTGACTTGAAAACCGCGGGTGATCACCGAAAAGTTCAATTGAATGAGTTAGTCGAACTCCGTGATCAAGCTTACGAGAATTCTTTGATTTATAAAGAGAAAACAAAAAGAATCCATGATGCCAAGATCAAAGACCGCGTTTTTAACGTTGGTGATCAAGTGCTACTTTTTAACTCTCGTTTAAAGATATTCTCGGGTAAGCTTAAAACCCGTTGGTCTGGACCATTCACAATAACCCAAGTTTTCCCTTATGGTACCATTGAGTTAGCTCACCAAGATGGTCCCAATTTTAAGGTGAATGGTCACCGATTGAAACACTATTTTGGAGGGGATGTACCAACCATGGTAGTCCCGGATCTCCAAACTTTCCCCAAGGACGATTAATTCGGGGATCGAGTCAAGCTACGTGACTCGGAAATCAAAAACAAAGCGCTTCGTGGGTGGCAACCCATGCTTATCCAATTTCATCTTCTTATTTTCTATTTTTTAACAAATAACGTGAGGAGGGGGTGCCTTTTCTACTCTTGTGTTCCGTGGTTGTTTGTGATGTTTGTTAGGATTGTCCGCGATTTATGATGACTCTCGTGCTCGTTATCTTCTCTCCGCTCGAGTTTCATTCATCGGTGCTACTTGGAAATCCTATATCCGTGAATCTTATCGACTAACGTTTTCTTTGGCATAATTAATAAACGGCCTAGAATTTTGTTAGGATTACCTTAACCCGTAAAACATTGAGGACAATGTTTCATTCTAGTCTGGGGGAGGGTGAATCTTCGATTCGATTTTAACCTTGCATTTTTCACAAAGTCGTGCACTCTTGTAACTCCGTTTTTTCCACCAAAAATAAAAAATTGAAAAATTTCAAAATTTCAAAAATTTTTGAGAAAAAGTCATGAAAAAGTACAAAAAGATGTGAAAAAGTGAAAAAGTTGTACAAAAATATAATAAAGTTTGAATAAGTTTTTGACAACTTGTTGACTTTCTTGCTGGCGAGAGTAGGAATAAATATTTTGACTTGACCGGGCGTGTTGAGCCCTAGCTTGTTCCCTTAACCAATGATAATCACATAAGCTTGTGCTAGTTTTGTACACCAGGAGCTATAAAATGCGAATTCTTTCTTAAGAATCTGCAAGTTCCCGTACTTGACTTTATACATGCGCAGCTTAAAAGCTTTCGCTAGTCTTTTACATAAGGAGCTAGAAAACGCGAATTCTTCTTCTAGAATTTGCAAGTTTCTGTATCTGACTTTATATATGTGTGGCTGATTATCGGCTAAGTATTCGCTGGTTTCATTATTTGGAATCTTAAATTGCGAAGAGCGAGAAATGATAGAGTTTGTTTAGAAGTTAGATGCTAAACGTGGAGTAGTGGTTCTCTTTAGAGCTCATGAGAGGTACTTGTGGCTTTTTACTCCCATCAGAAACGTCACCCATATATAATAGATGTTCTAGGTTAATTAGTGGTATTTCGGTTTGAATAATATTTAGTTCTTTATTTTCTTAAGAGAATTTTTGCTTTAAAAGTTGGGTACATATCAAGGAACATAAAAAAATAAGAGCAAAAAGTGAAGAAAAATCAAAAGTCAAAAGTTGATTATCTATGTGGTTTTGAAGCTACCCGGTAAGCTTCCATTGATGTTATGAGAAAAGTTAAGAAAGGGAAAAAGTGAAAAGTATGAAAATATGAGAAAAGTGAAAAATGAAAAAAGTGAAAGTTGAAAGTTATGTTGAATAAGAGCTTGAATGTAAATAAGTTGTTGGCGCGTGGGGTGCATGTGTGTAATTCTGAATTGGACACATGAGGTGCACGTGTAGTACTCCACAACTTATATTTATAATATCGTATGTACCAAAATTCCTTGATGTGGACCGAATTTCTATTGCAGTGGTTCTTAAGAGAAAATGAATAACTACATATCGTTTTAACTTAGGTATCATTATCGGACTAAAAATTATTGAAACGAGAAAATATGAAGCAATTCATTTCTCAACAAAAATAAAATATTGAGATACAAAACCTAGGAAATGGGAGTAAGGAGTTTCCACAAGTAACTTTTATAAGTAGTGTTAGCATCTAATTTATAGATAAGCTGTGATCTCGTTTGTACGCTTAGTTTGGGGACTCGTGAAAAATCAAGGATGACGATTTTTATCCGTAAGGTCACTTTTCTATGAAAAGTGTTTCTACTCGTTGACCCTAACAATTATTGAAAAATAATGAAAGTTCAATAAACCGTCACAAGAATAAAGTATGAAAATTACAAAAATAGAAAGTGTAAGTGGAATAAAGGAATAAAAGGAAAATTTGGAAAACGGAGCGTTTGCGGGAATAAATGATTTTGTAATCTCTTTTGAACCTCCTTGCTACTTTTCAAAGTTAGTAAAAAGAGTTTTGAAATTATTTATCCCAAAAGCGTGAATTGATCACATTGCGTGAGGACACGACAATACTTTAGTCGGGGGGATTTTGGTGAGTGCTTATTCACTCACTATTATTTGACCAAAAACCGGACTAATGAGACCAAAAACTAACCAATTATGCCAAATACACGTTGTTTTTGTGTTTTTGAATGTGCAGGTACGGATATGAAAGAAATGGATAAAAATCACGAGAAAACAACGAAACCGAGCACGAGATATGGAAAAGAGTATCGAGAGCCGAAGCTGGGAGAAAATTACCAATATGGATCACTCTTATGCTCAACTTGTCAAAAATAGCCCTAGGAAGATATTATTGGAAGTTGGCAGAATCAGTCCTTGGAGTTTCACTAATTGCACTAATGGTCCTTGTATATCTTTAAACAATGAAATCTGAAATTACAAGTATCAAAAGCCTAGTCCAAGTAAGTTTAATAAAAGCCCAAATTTAACACCCAAGCCCAGTTCACAATAAATAAACCCGAGCCCACCTCTATACCCGGTCAAACACCACCCAACCCAAAGTCAAACAAATATTAATAAAACCTCACCCGGCCCCCTTTTTACCCCGTTACCCAAAAATACCACTATTCACCAAAGAACCCTAATTGACCGTATGCTTTAATTACAGCAATTAAAGGTACGATTGTCAAATCATTGGCCTTCTAGAAGTTTGTGGTGATGTCAGAATGTGTCAGGGTATGTAAGAAGCACAAAAAGGACACTTGGCTGCAACTGATTGGAAGAAACGCGTCACTAGTGTTGATCCTAGGGCTATGAATTGATGGGATTTGATGGATTATGATCGAATGGCTCAAGTTGGATGAGAGAAAGCACAAGCTCACACGGATTGCCAGCTTAGCAATCCGTAAGCTCTCCTCACTCCTCTCCTATAAAAAGAGGTGCTTAGTAGCTATTTGGAGGGTAGAATTTAATTAGCGAAGCTCTGTCAAATTTTAGTTTCAAATGTAATTAGTTTAGATATTGTAATGAATTTCAGTTAAGCTTAATAAAATTTTTAGTTTTATCATATTTCTTATTAGCTTATTGTTTATGTTTTTAGTTATTCCGCTTTTCTAAATTTTAAATTCAGCTTATATCTTAGTTACCTTAAGTGTTTTTCATTTAGCTTGATCAAATCTATTTGTCAATTCAATTTATTCACTTATTCAAAGAACATAAAAATCTGGAAATTATAAAAATAAAAAAATAAGTTTCAATTTGGTTTTGATAAGCTTCTAATAAGCTGTGTTAGCTTTTATACAATCTATACAAGCTTTGTAGTTTGATTTAGATCCATTTTCATTCAAAAATTCTCAAGTGATTTGATCAGTCAACAAAAGTCAAAGGGGGTGATTCATTGAGATCTGTGGGGTATTGGATAAGCTGGAACAGAAATGGAAGGTTCCTGCCTATCATAAAGATAGGCAAGCATAGTGAATCAATCCTGTTTTGGTTGGATTGAAGGTGTTTGTAAGTTTTGATCCTTTGATTTCATTTTACTACTGTTTCATTGTACTAGATTGCTGTTATAGTTGTAGTTTAATTTGAATTTGAGCCTGTGAGATTCTAAGTTTGTAGGTTGTTATAGGTTTGATGTGTTAGATATTGTAGCTTGTTGATTGAATGTGGACTTGTTTTCATTAATTTCTACTTGAGTAACTGTCACAACTTTGGATCTGTGATCCTTCATATCTGTTAGATCTAGTTGAAATTTGTGGTTGATCTGTTGATTAATAGTGATTTAGGATTGAGATTGATATAATTGGTGGTATTCACACTACTAGAAAAAGGGCTATCCTTGACTCCAAATGCGAGTCAAGAAGAGGTCGTATGACGCGCAAATGCAAGTCAAGGAAAGACCCGTCATAAAGCTTCATGACTGGCATTTGTGTGTCATCCTTCTATGACTCGCACTTATGACACACGTTCGTGTCATTACCCTTAAAATCATTTTGACTAATTTTTGTGACACACTTTTGTGACATATGTTTTTGCGAGTCATTACCTTAAAATCTTTTTTTTTCCTGTTTTTTAAAACCTGAGTATATACATAATTATTGACAATAAACCTGATAATTGTACAAAATTAACGCATTTCCTATATATCAAAACCATGCGTTACCGCCAATTCATTACATAACAATTCAAGTCAAAATATAGACGATAATTAGTTAAAGTTACTACAATACGCTGTCACAACTCACCATTTCAGGTCATTTCCCAAACTTTGGAAAAACACTATTCATCAGTTTACTATTCATCATTTTTGTGTCAGTTTGACATTCCGAGAAGCATTCAGAAATTTTACTATTCACTGAACACTATTCATTGCCGGAAAAGTTTTCACTATTCACTTGCATTACACATTTCATCGTAAATTTAGTTTACGGGTATTAAAATTCGCGTAACCGTATGGGTTTAGGTGCGAATTTATTTCATTATTAGTAAGGACATTGCATACGGACTAGAGACAGTCTGCATATCATCATAACAGCATTTTCATGTTATACCACTCTTAGGATTTTCAAATTTATATATTTGATACATTTAACGTTTTCCTTATAATTATTTATAAATAAACGTTAACACCTGGTTTATAAACACGACAAATATATCTAAATATTCTCACAATGGTCCCGACATATTTTTATATCCATTTTATCATCATAAAAGTTATAACATTCATTTACCCAGTATTTTGGAAATTTATTTTATTTATAACGTAAGTTTATAAATATTACGACGGTTTTCGTGGAAACTAAACAATAATCACCCGATCACTCAGTAATTGTACCCAACATATTTTTAACATTTTTACAACTTTATTTTATCTCGAATAACTTTGTTAACATTTATTTCTATCAAACCCGGTACCCGATTTTAACAAATAACACATATCAACACATATCCTACACTAACTTCCTAATTAAATCAAGACTACCCCAACCCCCCCCCCCCCCCCCTCATCCACATGAACCAGCCCCTAAAGTCCTCTCCTAGGCAAATTTGTACATTTTGTAGAATATCCATAATCATAGCATGCATGGTTTTGTGATAGAATTATGGAAGAAGAAGAATAATAGTAGAAGAGATTAGAGAGAGAAAGAGTTGGGTGATTTCTAGAGAGAGAGAGAGTTGAGAGAAAATAGAAAATGTTAGATTGAAAGAAAAGCACCAACCCTCTCCACATGTGGAGAGGGGTATTTATAGTTACAATATTACGCCCACTCCCGGGCTGTGGATCAGGCATACAGTGGGTAAAGACCCGTTCCTTCTTCCACGGTGTTACTTAAACTAAACTAACTAACAATCTCCCCCTAAGCGAGGTCACCTTTGAAGTTAAGATCTTTGGTCTTTAAGCATTCTTTAGTCTTTGTAGCTCGTAGGATCTGATTCTTCTCTTTTCAGCACACTTCGTACTTTAAGCAAGCGAACTTGTGGTTAGAGTTCCTTTGAGATATGTGATCTTTGAGCTTCCTTTGAGATCATCAGCCAAAGTAAATCTCCAAGCTCATCCATGGTTGTATTGCCTTCATGTGATGTAGTGACAAAGGACCATCATGCTCACACCCTTCTGTATCTGGAGACGTTGCATTAGAGTTGTAGATCAGGAGACTTTTTCATCAGAGTTGCGGAAACGTCGTTGGTAGTCTCTCAACATTTGTTGTAGCAAGTCTCTCATCTTCATTGATAATGTGGAGGATGTGTGAGCATGAGGTATGGATTGACCTGATTCAGCTGGAAATGGGGGCCATCAACGCCATCTTTATATGTGTCCCTGAAATAAAACAGTTAGCAATAAAGATAGAGAACGAATATGGCTTTGTCATTCGTTCTGCGAGGAAAGACTACCCTCCGGTTTTGTGAAAACCGACCTGTGATCAGGTAAAGTCTCTTTTAAAGAAGACTCTCCTTGACAGGAATTTCCAGCTTGAAGTAATGAATTTTCCAAAGAATCCACTTTGGAATCTTCATACTAAGCATGTTCTCATACCGGAACGTCTCAAAGCAGACAGCACGATAGAGTGAATCGGTGAATTGATATTCACGGATTGATGAGAAATTGATTTATAGAAATCACTCGCGTGTCATATGATAAACATTTTTGAGACACGACGAGAGTTTTAAGCATTGAATCAAATTTCCATCAAAAATACTTTTGTTTGAAAGGTTTTACACAATCAATGTGCTCGAAAAGTAAGTTTGTGAGCACATTGAAAGGTTTTAGCAAAAGTATCCGTCAATCCATATCCTGGAACAAGTTTGATTCAAATTTGAATCGCACCATCGTTGCTTTCCAGTTGTCACTTGATCATTGATCCAAGATGGATCTCACATGTCACCTACCAAGAGCTTGAGAGATGTTCGCTCTAGAAGGATTTCCATCTTCATTGTGAATATTTTCATATCACTCGGATGTTCTGGCAATACCACAAGGATAATGCGTAGGACTCTAAATATTTTATCTTATTTTCCACATTATGTGAAACAATAAGCATATTTGGAATGTGTCCTAACGAGATTTATGGATGATCTCATGGCTCTAAACTCAATAGTGCGTTTTGATCCGCTCCTGGAGACTGGGGAGGCGTCTCCTGTTTTAGGTATCAACATAGCTCGCAATGAGCGGTCGATACATTGCACAGGGTTCCCCGTGAGATTGAAACAAGCTCTTTTAAGAGAACTTGAGTGGTTGGGAAGTTTGGTGCAGTGCGTCACTGGGTCCATGACGTCTTGTCTTCAATACCGGTGTTACCTTAGTAACCACCAGTAGATTATGAATTGAACCCGGTTTCTGCCCTAAGGTTGAATATATGGAGGGCTATTTCTTTTCACCCTTTCTCATTTCTTTTCTTTTTCATTCTTCAACCCCTTCAGTGCTTACCGAGACTTCATCACTAGAACCTTGTTGGGTTTGTTCCAGTCCTAGCTCTATCTCAGTCCGCACTCTTCCCTTTCTTACTTTACTCCTTTTTTTTTCAATCATTCCTAAGGACTTCTAATCTATCTATGGATTGTCCCTGGGAAGATCCTTCCGGTTCTGGTGGATCATGGGAACTTATACCTAACCTTAACCAACCTTATAACTCCGTTCATTAAAGTAAATGGTCGGTCTTAGGTATTACTTCCACAAACGCCTTTTGCTCCCCCTCAATATGTGCATCGATATTCGAAAGTGTTTAGCACATATGTGGGAGCCTATTATTGAGTACAAAAGATCACTTTTGATTATCAGATTTCATATTTAAATCACATTCTCTCCCCCGATCAAAAATTTCAAATCATTCGAGATTTTTGATCTCAATTGATTTAAATAATTTAGAAAGTGTTTTTGGGAGAGAAATGCGGTCAAGTTTAATATTTTCTGATAAAAGGAACCTTTTCTTGCTCCCCCTCAAACTGTGAGGGAGGTTGTTATGTGTCAGATTTGAAGAGTTTGCAAAAGATTCGAAGTTTTAATGAAAACTCTTTGAGAAATTTACTCATTCTGACACATAACCATCACAAATCGGATTGTTGTTTTAGTTATGTACAAAGTGTGGGGAGTTTTGTTGATACATAAAATTTTGAGAAATCACTCTCCCCCTCAATCAATGACGGATGTTAAAGCATAAATATTTTCATAAACTATTAACGTCATTGATTGAGTGAAAATTTTATCAAACTTTTGAGTTCAATTTGATTTTCATTCAAAATTTCATGGTACCACCAAGTTTTGCACAAACACTTTCCGGAAAAATCATAGAAGGGAAAGTATTTGGCGATAAAAAGAAGATTTCTCTTCTTTATCAAGAAATAATGCACTGAGGCGTACATTAGATCGAGGGTGCATGAATATAAAGTAATTCACGCCCGGATGAACGGCACCCTTTGTTAGGAACAACCGTCTTTTTGGCGACGTGTTTTCCTTAATGTTGAAAACCGGGTTGCTATCTGAAGTAATAGCAAACCATATTTGTGAAGACCGGGTTGTAGCCTGAAATGACTACAAGCCATAATTATGAAGTTCGGGTTGCAGCCTGAAATGACTGCAAGCCATTTAGGCATGTTTTGAAAAACCTTTTGAACTTCTGTTCGAACTTCATTTAAAGACCCGTGTCATTATTGAATGACATTTCTAGGACCGTAAATGTTATCGATGCCAGAAGACATGCCTTAAAAACTATTTTTGGTATTTTCTAATTTTCTGATTTTTATGGGTTTTTGTTGGTTTTATATATCTATTTACATTTAGGTATAATATATGTACAAAGGATACTATTAAGTTTAAGAAGATGTTGACATGAATACCGAAATGAGGATTACGTTCGGCTTGTAGTAGAAATCAGTAGTCAACATCTCTCAAACTTTCACCACCAAAGCTTTCGAGGCTCCTGAATAATTGTCTGAATCCGTAGATGCCATGATATAATCTTAAACGGGATTTTACTACTCTTGTGACTTAAACCGAGAGATCGATTCTCTCCCGGGATTTTACTAAAGTCAACAAAAGAAACCGAAAGATCTAATATGCGAGTTAGACTTAGAGAGAGATCTTGGATAAGTAACAATTAGCATTAAGTGTCAAGTCGCGACAAGTCAAGTTACAATAGATCCGATCGTAATAAGTCAAGTCGTAAAGATTAACTCACAACGTCAAATTACAATCAGACTAATGGAAACGACTTAAGTCACAACAATTCACCAAATACAAGTAGTTAACAAATCACTAGAATCTCACAACTGAGTTAATCGATAGACACCCACCAAATTTCTGAAAGTTTTTATTGCCTCCTCATTGTGGAGCTTTGGTAGCTTCCCCCCAAACCGACAATCACCTACATGAGACCACTTCCCCCAAGAGGTTGAAGTGATGCAAAAAGTCTCATTGTATGAAGCTCGAGAACCCAAAGAGAACGATAACACCGAAGTAACTGGGTGAACCATGGATCATCTCTATGGTTAACAATACCGGAATGTATGATGAGGCCCGATCACGTGACCCTGTTGTACATCCCCAATGTATACATTACTTTGAGGTTTGGAGCAGTTGTCAATTAGGGGGAATCAGATATTAACATCTTCATTTCACTAAATGCTTTCCAGCTATCTTACACATGCCAACTCAATCCATATTGTACGCATGTATCCAACACAAGAAGAGACGATGACACCAAAGTAACAGGTTGAAGCACTGATCATCTCTGCGGATATCACCTCCGGAATATATGATTAAGTCCGATCACGCGAACCTGTTGCGCGTCCTTGATGTACACAAATCTCTCCCCTGATGGTTGCGATCTCATCGGAATCAGCATAACATAGTGTACATGAACCATTAACCAGAAGCACTTTACCAAAAATCATATCAGCTCATATGAAGATGTCGATAAGCAATATCATCTCACTCTCCAGTTGTTCTTCTCATATTTCTTCCCACTGAAAGCTGAAGTAATACATACCACAAGTATCAGAAGACCACTTCCCCCACGTAGTTGGAATAATACACCAAACACCACAAGTTAATACACTGATATTCTCTGCGGTTATGACATTTGTCTTCCCGGGATAGCTTCAATTAAGAAGAAGTATTAAGTTCATCACGTATACTCATTATGCATTCGGATGCATGTCTCCTTCCCCCTTGCTGGTTTTGATACATCAGAATCAGCAACAACTTTTAAGCACATCTACTTGAAATATTGAGAAGAACCAAATAAGCTAAAATATATCTTAGTGAGAATCAACTGCTATAGAAATGCTCACTAATTGGGTTAATCCTCCCTTCCAATTAGTAAGCCCATAAGTGTACTTGCTCCCTCCCAAACTAACGACCCATTTGAAATAACATTGATGCATGTTGAAGAAGTATCTCTCAATTCTGCCCAAAATGTCTTCAGTCTCTTATCAAGTCATCCACAACGTAAAGTGGATCAAAGACTGATAATCTGTAGCTTCTTCACGGGTTTGTTTAGGGAACGACAATTCGACATTTTCAACTCACTTAGAATGTTTCCAGTTCTTTGATAAAAGCCCCAATGTACACATTTCTTCCTCCATGATGATGATGATCACTCGGAATCATCATAACTATGTGTACATAAACATATCAACTGGAAGCAACATACAAATCACTACCCCATGAGTAGATGTCGATAACAATTCTCTTCAACAATTCACTGTGGATCAACCCCTAATAAACCTCATTTCACTTTCACTGGCTAATAGTAAATGACCACGTATGGAGAAAACCCGATATACCAAACTTGAAACTGAAGTAGAGTTCCCCGTTCTTGTGTCTTAAGCTTGCACTAATGTTGGAAGAACGGTGTAGAGAATTTATGCTCCAAGAAAATCTCTAAGTACTCACTACCCAACCAAAGCATGAGACATTACCACCTCTTGCGTTTATCCACAACGACAACGGCGTGTGACACTGAGTACTACAACGTAACTCCTTAAAGTGATAGTTAACCAGGTCTTCAACCATCCACCTCGACTGCTGGTAACTAGATAAACCAAGTCTTCGACTTAAATCTCAAGCACGAGCAAGTTATCGTTGAAAGTCATTCATCCATCCAACCTCGACTTCAAGATAAACTAAGATCACACCTTTGTGAGAGTCAACTTCAATCTCAAATACGTGATACCCAATCAACTCTGTAGTCACTTTTAGTCATCCTTACTTAGTGGAACATTAGGTGTTGGAGGAGTGGAGAGTCATTTCACGCATCAATCAACATGTATTTTATTCACACTTCTCCCCCTCAAATATTGCATATGAGGATGCGATTTTTGATTGAACAAGTGAATAGAAATACATGTAGTTTGTTCACACTTCCCCCCCCCCCTCAAAAATTGCATATGAGGTTGATCCATTGTTCACACTTCTCCCCCTCAAAAATTGCATTTGACGATGCCATTTTTGATCGAGTGGATAATAACAAATACAATCCAATGAAGGTAATTCACTTGAAGACTGAACAAGCGTGGAACAAATATGAAGTTTGTTGATGAGAATGGTCAAAAGCAAGAACATTTCACTTCTTCAAAAGATAAAGCACACTCAAGCATACACTTTTCTTTTCTTTGATGAACGGGGCCTGAAGTGATGTCAGCAGACGCCATAATGATGAAGTTGAAGAACCGAGGCTTGAACTGAAGTGTTCAAACGTCATAGTCGTTGAAGAACGAGGCCTGAACTGAACTGAACAGACGTCATAGTCTTTGAAGAACGAGGCCTGAACTGAAGTATTCAGACGTCATTATGCACATACATCAGCATCGACATTCTAGAGCTCCTGAAGCTGGGGAAATGATTGCTTTAGGTCTCCAGACTTTGAGTTTTCTCATATGGTGAATGATTGATGTACCTGCAACTGAGTAAGGACTACCTGCACTAACATCACAAACTTGATAGCATAAATATGGGTTAGTGACAACAGTATCCAGACCCTTAGGGGTTTCATGGTCAACCATGCCATTATCATCAGTGAGTAGCTTTCCGGTAGGAACCCACTTAAGTCCAACGTGCTTGAAAACTCTACCGGTTGGAACCCACTTATGGCAAGTTCTAGGATTACTTAGCTTCTTATGCATAGTGGAAGGTTTATCAATATTCCTAGACTTCAATGATTTAGGAGTTGGTATCCACCTAGGAGAAGTTTTCTGTTTGTTTTGCTTCACATGCATTGTAGATGACTTACAATAAACCCTAGACTTGGCAGGTTGAACCTTAGCATTGTTCCTCAATACACTAGGAGGCATCCTATAAGGTTGTGAACCTAATATACCATCCTTTTGAAGTAGGGCCCGTTTCCTAGCCTTTTCTAGATCATAGTCCTTTTGAACCTTATTGTTTGGTTTCGTCACTATTTTGGAACTATACCTAGAGGAGCTGGGAGCAGTAGCAACTACATGTTGAGGTTTCGCAGAGCTAGTATCATCAGACTTAGGCAAATAATGTGGAATGACAGGTTTTGTCACAACTTGTTCCCCATCAACTTGGGAGGCAAACCGTGTTTTTGAAAATTTTGTTCGTTCGGATCTAAACGCAGTCGGTTGTCTAATAACCGATTGGTTCATAATTGATGGTAACACAGGTTTCCCCAAGATTGATGGTTTTGCAAACTTAGTGTTCACACTATTCCCAGTTGCTTTTCTTAGCTCATTTTTCAATGCTGTAACAGTGAAACCCATTTTCTGAAAATGAGCTTTGAATTCATCATTTTGGGCAATCAAAGAAGTTGTTTGTTCTAACGTCTTAGTTCTCATTTCTATGATTGTCTCATTAAGACTTTTACAATTCACTTTCAAAGACTCATTTTCATCAAGTAATTTAGCCACTTTTTGTTCAAATTCAATCGCATCACAATCATGTTTAGCCTTAACTTCACTACACATATCACACATCTCAGTAACACGTTTTTTCAGGTTGTTGATTGTTAAGTTCTTGGTTTCTAGCTGAGCTTTCAAATCATTAATCATAAAGTATTCACGGAAATCAGGAAGTTCCGGATTTTTACATGGTTGATTAGTTTGAAAACTTTCTTCCTTTTGTTGCATTGCAATTTCAAGTGAAATACAATGTTTTTCAAGTTGCAAAAGTCTCTTTGAAAGTTCAATAAAAGTTTCTTTATCAACCATATCATTTGATTTAAAAGCATCAGCCGTCAACACAGAACTTAACAATTTATCACGTTCAGCATCCTGATCACTTTCTCCCCCTTTATGACTCATATTTGTTGGTTTAGACATGGTATTGCTATCAGTCTTTTCCAACAAATTTGTGTCATAAGTGAGTTTGATTTGATCAGTATTGCTATCAGTCTTTTCCAACAAATTTGTGTCATAAGTGAGTTTGATTTGATCAGTATTGCTATCAGTCTTTTCCAACAAATTTGTGTCATAAGTGAGTTCGAATTCTAATGATAATGTGCTTCATCAGCCGTCAACACAGAACTTAACAATTTATCACGTTCAGCATCCTGATCACTTTCTCCCCCTTTATGACTCATATTTGTTGGTTTAGACATGGTATTGCTATCAGTCTTTTCCAACAAATTGTTAGGAATACAAATATTCCTGTAAAAGTCTCGGTCACCTAATGATTGTAATAGCATTAAGTTAGCTCATAGTTAGTTTGTTTATTAGTTAATTAGTACTAGATTAAGTAACACCGTGGAAGAAGGAACGGGTCTTCACCCACTGTATGCCTGATCCACAGCCCGGGAGTGGGCGTATTATTGTAACTATAAATACCCCTCTCCACATGTGGAGAGGGTTGGACCTTTCATTAGTTTCAAGCTAATACACACATTGTTTCTCTCTCAAAAAGGCTCCCACCTTTCTTTCTACATCTCTCTAATCTCTTCATCTAATTCGATCCATATAATCACAAGAAACCATACGTGTTTAAGATTATAAGTATCCTACAATTGGTATCAGAGCCATGGTTACATCCTAGGGATTGGTTTGTGCTCGAATTTGGCGCTTGGTTTTGTGAATTTATTTGGTTCGAATGGTTCTTGGCTTGGTTTGATCTTTCTTGTGTTATTTGACATGTTAGTGATGTACTTTTATGATCATAGGTGTTAGTTGAACATTGTGTTTCAGTTGGCTATACCATATCTTTAATCTATTTGAAGTTTGGACTTGATTTTGGGCGTATTTCATAGTTGTGGTTAAGTCTACTGTTGCATTGCTTGTCTGCGTTTAGTTCCTGATCTCTGCGGTTAGTTTGCTGCGATTACTATTTTGGGAATACAAACAAATCGCAAGGAAAGTGACAGATTTGGATTTTTGTGTACTGCGATTAGCTCTTGCGGTTAAGTGGTTTGCGGTTAGTTTTCTGCGGTTAAGTTTTCTGCGGTTAAGTGGTTTGCGGTTAGTTTTCTGCGGTTAAGTGGTTTGCGGTTAGTTTTCTGCGGTTAAGTTTTCTGCGGTTAAGTGGTTTGCGGTTAGTTTTCTGCAGTTAAGTTTTCTGCGATTAAGTGGTTTGCGGTTAGATCTTTGTGGTTATCTCTCCTGCGGTTAACTCCCTGCGGTTAGTTGCTCCCTGCGGTTATCTCATCTTGTGGTTAACTCACCTTGTGGTTACCTTTCCTGCGGTTACCTTGCCTGGTCCTGCGGTTAACTCTGTTTGACCATAGTTGACTTTTTACGTCGAAACTTCAAACGGTCATAACTTTTGAACCGTAACTCTGTTTTCAGCGAATTAGCTGTCAAAACGTCCGGAACAGGCTGAATATTGTGAGGTTTCACCACGAAGTCGTGAAACGAATTTTTCGAGGCCCAAATCACCTCCGGAGTGAAGTTATTGAGGTTTTAAGTTTTCAGACCAAAAATTTCACCGTAAAAACTTGCATCAACCGAACCAAGATCACAACTAAACAACATATAACCTTGTCAAAACTAACAATCACCACTCTTAACATACAATCACTGCTATGGAATCTTCGTGCTCGAATTCTAATGATAATGTGCTTCATCAGCCGTCAACACAGAACTTAACAATTTATCACGTTCAGCATCCTGATCACTTTCTCCCCCTTTATGACTCATATTTGTTGGTTTAGACATGGTATTGCTATCAGTCTTTTCCAACAAATTTGTGTCATAAGTGAGTTTGATTTGATCAGTATGCTCCCGTTCATTAGAGAGCACATTATGTTGAACAGACAGGGGTACCTCAGCATATGGCACTTGTTTGTTTACTGATATGAAATCTGGATCCATGTCTAATGTGATAGGAGTCACTGAACTGCTGGTAGTGTCAAGCTTATCTGTCTCTGATCCATTGCAAATCGTGACAACTGACCCAACATCCGATGCATTACCCGAATCACCAGTACCCTCACATGATTCCACCCGTGATGCCTTCACCTTGTCGTCATGAATCTGTTCGTGTTGTGCTCTTTCCTCAATGAACATCTTCACATTACCCATGAGTTGGATTAGTGTGTCTCTGAACGTGTCAACCTCAATTCCCGTGTGATCAGCAAAGCACTTTTTCGTCATCTCACTATAATGGTCATACTCCAGAGTGAATTTCGAATCAAAGAACACTTGGAGTTGTTTGTTGATCACACAAAGGGCAGCCATGGATCCCATTTTGGAAAATTCTCCTCGGTCAAGTTGTTGTTGTAGTTGATCTAAGTTAAGAATCATTGTGCAAGTGAAAGTGTGAACATCTTGACCAAAGAGTGTTACAAATGCACGTTCGAATCCCATCTTGAATCCAGCTCCCTCTAAAAGTACCGAGAGGTGTGAATGAAGTTGTCGAAAATAGTCTATGCAGCTTTTCTCTGCGTTATTGAACAATTTTTGCGGCTGAAGAAACTCTTTCTCTTGAGAATTCGAGCATGACAATTCCATATTAGCAATATTAGAATCAAACACCTTAATATGTTGTACGAGGTTGGCAGATTATGACATGTTGTGATCGTTCACGGGATTTTACAATTCTATGATTTAAACTGAGAAATTGATTCTTTCGCAGGATTTTACAAAATCAAGAATAAACCGTGAGACAATGATGATGGATATGTATAATCGATTAGGTAATGGGTTGTCTAGTTGTGCTTTGGTTTGGTTGAAATGAGTATTGGTGACACCAAATAAACACTGTAGTTAAATCCAATCAACACGACAAAATCTTCACTCAAATTGGTTCAAGCTCTCGGATTCTTGAAGCTCAAACAAAGACCGTGACTAAAATTATATCCCAAAAATTGCACAAGATTTAAGTCCAACAAAACATTTACCTTCACAAAATTAGGACAAAATAAATCCAATAACAATTCGGATGCTCAATTTGTTCTTGGTGAATTTTCGAGCCCAACTGATCAATCACAACCTCATGGTCCAATCACAAACTCATCAGCCCACTAGAAAATTTCGGCCCAATCAATTGCAGTCACACAAATGCCCAATCACAAGCAACAAATACAACCTTAATCCTCAGATTATATACCTCACACTGATCCTAACTTAGCCCTAATTACACCATCACAAGTTATACGCAGCCATGAAACTGAAACAAGATCCAGAAGAAAAGAAAAAAAATACTACGTCCCTTTCACAAATCCTTGTTATCAGCTCACACGAGTTCACAACACAGATGACCCAAATCGTTCCATTGATAAATCTGATTAGAACACAAACACAATACACTTTGTGGTTTCAATCTTTCTGGCTTCAAACTCCAAGGTAGGTATCCTTTTGTTTCTGTGTTGTTTAACCGAAAGAAAGAGTGGATGAAACAGCTTTGCTTTGTACTCTCTTGTATGTGTCGGATATTAAAAAAAATAAATCTTCTAATATCGATCAATGATGAATTTTTCTTGTGCTCGAATCAGTGAGTACTTAGAGGAAATAACTGAGATTGTTGTTTAGATTAATGTCCTTTTCATCATTTACATTTAGTGTTTTACTTTTAAACCGAATGAAAAGGTTGAATAAAAACACGAGTTGTTATTGTCCTTTTCTTGAACTAGTCGGATATTCTCTGAAGTTAAGACTTCAAGATGGATCGATGATGGTTAATCTCTTGTGAGTTTGTCTAAGAACAAATTTTGTATTGCACAAGGAGATGACTGAGATCGTTCGGTTTCATTTGCTTGTAAAAGTTTGAGTCTTGGTAAAAGTATAAACAGTTTGATGGCTGTGGGAACAGGATGATGATGATAAGTGTGATGTTGAATCAGATTGTGTCCCGATTAGGATTAGTTGTTGTTGTGTTTGTTAATGGTTAAGAATCAGGTAACCGCAACAAAAAGAGCGAGGTAGTCGCAAAATGGAAACCACAATCAAAATCTAACCGCAAGAAAAAAAATAGTTAACCGCAAATTGAGCTAACCGCTACCGTGAATTAAACGCAATCTAAGGAGGTAACCGCAATAAAAGTTAAACGCAATATGCTACCAGCTACATGACAAAATTGACACAGTTGTCTTTATCCACCTTTTAGTAAACTGCCAAAGTAGCACCCTTGCCACTACCAATAAAATTGTACTACTCGCAAACCAAAAAAAACCAATCGCAAATAGGAATATCCCACCACGAATTGAAAGAAAACCAGACTTTAAATATGTGAAATTTAAAAACCAAGTACTAATCTTTGCTCATATATGATTTCTAATCATGAAAGTACAAGGATATTACGAACAAAGTCAAATAGAGATATTTCCAAAGAAAGCATACGAGCCAAATGGAAACAAGTGAAAAACACAAAACCAAACTTAAGAGACGAGTAAACACTATCCCTAAGATGAAACCATGGCTCTTGATACCAATTGTAGAATATCCATAATCATAGCATGCATGGTTTTGTGATAGAATTATGGAAGAAGAAGAATAATAGTAGAAGAGATTAGAGAGAGAAAGAGTTGGGTGATTTCTAGAGAGAGAGAAAGAGTTGGGTGATTTCTAGAGAGAGAGAGAGTTGAGAGAAAATAGAAAATGTTAGATTGAAAGAAAAGCACCAACCCTCTCCACATGTGGAGAGGGGTATTTATAGTTACAATATTACGCCCACTCCCGGGCTGTGGATCAGGCATACAGTGGGTAAAGACCCGTTCCTTCTTCCACGGTGTTACTTAAACTAAACTAACTAACTAATAAATAAACTAACTACGAGCTAACTTAATGCTATTACAATCATTAGGTGACCGAGACTTTTACAGGAATATTTGTATTCCTAACACATTTTCTTAACCCTTGGCATTTATGTATACATATTATACTATATACTTGTTATACAAATATCTAAAAACCTCCTAAACATTATCATACATAAAATTTGAGAATCAAAAAGCAAAAACCTCATCTCTTCTCCATCCATACCCACGACTTCACCATAAACCAAGATCAAGTGATCATTTTCCAAAAGTTAAAGCATAGAAGTTGTTCATTTTACCTTCCTAATCAAGACTCTTACAACAAAAACACAAGTAACACAAGGTTTTCTCATCATCTAATCACCTATTATTTCAAAGTGAGTTATCAAATTTATTTTCATGTTTTCATCTAATTAACACTTGTATCTTATGGTTTTCATGCTTAATTTCATGCACAAGCTAGTTATACCACTTTATTTTTGTAGACTTTTTGAACATACAAACCCTAGAATTTGTTTTAGGTACTCCTTTGTTAAATTAACTTGTTTAGTGATCATTAGGAACCCATGGCACCCTAAGAAGGTGTATGGTAGGATTAGTATAGCTTTGTGGTGTTTGCAAGAGATTTGGTTGAAGTAGAAACTAGTTTTGAACATGAAAAATGGATTTGTAACAAGTATTTATACATTCTGTCTCATTTTTGTAAATCCAGGAAAATCAGTAAAGATAAAGGAAACTTTGGCAAATTTTTTATAAAATACTTTCAAAAACGAATCCGTAGGCGAAAGAACGGATTAAAAAGAGTTTATAACGAAGAAGTTATGATTTTTGCAAGTTTATTGACGAAAAGTATATTTTCTGAAAATACATGCTGTTGGACGTTTTTCGTTGGACAAAACGAGGCTTTAGACGTAACCCGGAGGAGCCAAACTTTCCAAAATATATTACTACATACTAAGACGTAACCGTGGATATAAAGAACAAGTAAAACGGACTTATAACGACAAAGATATTCACGTTTCAATATCGGCAAAACTTATATTATTTTGACAGCTTTTGAAAATAATAATACTAAAACTACGTAGTAACTCTAGATTTCTAGAAATAATACCAAGTACCCAAATTCATAACTAATGAAGTTTTAGTGATTACAAGTATATTTTTATCACTACAAGGCGTTATTTCAAGGATTTCAAACCGAGGATTTCAACACTAATATTGATACAAACGATATATATATATATATATATATATATATATATATATATATATATATATATATATATATACATTTCAACTAGTTTTATTTTTCTAGTTGCTATATTTTCCTAAGTCTTGGAAAATGTATATTTTTTATAACAACAAGTATTTTCCAAAGAGTAGAGTGGTATAGGAAACATGTGCATGGACATTCATAACATCATTATGTGATCTGAAGTAGATCGTTCATCATTCATATTAGGTTTCAACTAGTGTGCGCGCCTTGTTTTTCAGCTCATTACATGTTCATGGTACCATCATATCAGGTGAGTTTTCATAGCCCCGTTTTCAATACAATATTTTGATTTCAAATCCCACGGGGGGAATACATTGCATCAATTATTTTAGTACGAGCCCAAGTACCAAAACATATGTACATTGCTTAAGTTTCCTTACCAACCTGTTATATTATCATGGACCGTTAATTTGCCGATTAAGCGAGAGTGAGTGGATAGATCTATCGAGGGTGACGCCTCCATCCGTGGTAGTTATTACCAACAGTGAGCGGATGCATTTCATTTTGACATTTTGGGAGTGTTCTGGTAAAACATTCGGGAGGGGCATATAATTTCATCAGTCATAGCTTCGGGGTCATGAGCTTAAGGTCTATTGTACTATTTTATGTGACTTTTGTCATGCACTTTTACTTGTGGTGGCCGTACATCATTACATTTTATAAACCTATGGAATTCACCAACATTCGTGTTGACGTTTTAGCAATGTATTTCAGGTTATTAAGGTAGCTCATGTGACATGCATTTGGACCTTTAGGGAGTCGCGGAGTCGACGCGTCTCACCATTATTTCATGCACTTATGTAAACGTTTGATCTAGTATGACTTGTTTTTCATAAACTTGCAACACCTTTTGGGGACCTCATATTGTAAACTCTGGACTATTTCAATGATCAAACGAAGTATTTTCCAAACGACACTTTAGGTCGTTCAATGTAACTGTAACTGTGATGCTATGACAGACACCCCCAGGTATTCCATTCCGCTGCAAGTCAGGTAAATTGGGGGTGTGACATACGCGCCATTTCTACCTAAAATTGAAATTCGACACATAACCGAGCTGGCCTTCTTTGTTGCATCCCCAAGTGAAAACTTCACAGGAATCAGAGACTACAGCAGTGTGTTTGTTTGCTGCAGCAACAGCAACTATCTTTGACTTCAAAGAGCTGACCCTACGTGGTGTTGCTTGGGTGTCAACGGATGTATAGCCAAGTTGCCCCTCTGTAAGGCATCACAACATATAAAGAAATTATTTTGCCCATCTTTTTTAAAAATAAAGTTAGTGTTCAGCTTTTAATTACCTCGGTTTGAACCCTAGGTGAAGACCTCACCACCCTCGGTGGCTGCAACCTTGTGATGTTTAGCCGCCGCAATTGCTTTTACCCGACGAGCCCCTAATCCTGATGTGACTCATCTCGAAGTTATAACTGCGGCTTGCCCACTGAAAAAGGAAAACTAAGATGGCAAGGCTGATTCTGTTTACAAACTATGATTACACGTCATGTTAAAGTCCCATCTCAACCTATCAGTTTAATATTTTGGCAAAAAGGAATGTTTTGAGGGAGTACTTGGATCTGTGTTCCGGAACTCATTGATTTTCATATAAACAGAACAACGTGGAACTCATTGATTTTCATATAAACAGAATTTGCTTCTGATTTTTAGGTTCAAATAATCAGTTTTTATATCAATCGCAAGAAAAAGGACTTTCTAAATTTAAAACAAATTTACATATTTTTGCCTAATTAAATATACATCTATCCTCGTTTCACAGAGCACCTCAAATATATTGAACTAATATCATGAAAATAACATAACACGTTTACCTGTGAATATCAAAATCAGGATGGCCAAGGCGACCACCCCGTCCAAATCCCCAAGTGTAAACTTCACCATGAGCATTAACCGCCACACTATGAAACTTAGCCGAAGAGATCAACTTGATAAAAGAACCATGTAGTGAATCAACCTTGCAAGGCAACTTCTGTATGTGAGCATTCCCAGTCCCTAGTTGATAATTAACACCACTTCCCCAACTATACAACTCCGTCACTACTGAACAAATATAAATAAAATATTCAGCCCATCGTATCAGTGATGATTACAAGGTGTGCTTGTTAAAGTACCTGAACCATCTCCATTGCCATTAGCCTGCACCACAGGCCTGGATAGGAGATCGACAGGTGTTTGTGATTTCGAGTCCTCTATTGCAACAGAAGCTTCATTCTTTAAAAGAATACTAGCCACCGCCAAATGACTAAAATGCAGAGATCGGTGAAGGCTACTCCATCCAGATTCCCCATCCTGAAAATTAACTCAAGAATTTCATTATAAGGTAAACAAAACAAATAATAGTGTGTTTCATCAAAAGTTATAAACTTTAGTCTGATTTCACACATAGATGTGATTTTTAAAAAATCTAAAAAATCAGACGACGAACGCACCCTAGCATTAGGATCTGCACCGGCGGCTAGTAATCGTTTGATAATCGGTATGTGATTCCTCTACGTTGCAATATGAAGAGCAGTAAGGCCAAAAGCATTTCTTGAATTGATATTTCCACCAGTTTTCTTGAGCAACACCAAGGCTGAATCTACATCAGCGACAGACCCACCATGCACCGCCAACCATAAATCTTTGGAGGACCCACTTGCCAACGACTTATGACCAGGGGTTTGGATGTTTTGTCTTGGACTATAATTAGTGTTTATCTGTTCCATAACTACCCACAGACTCTTTTCGCACCACTACTATAAATCGAACTACTACTATATTTTTTTTTTCTTTGTTTTAAAGAGCAGAAATATCTAAACCACTACTATATTTGGTAACTTAAAGATTAGGCTTCAGAAAATATCGGAACTGCAAATCGTCATGTAACCATCATAACGCCATTTTTACAGTAAATGCAGACCGACTAACGAAACCGCTCACAAAAGCGCCATCACATATTCTGACGAAATCCAGCAACAGAGAAGTTAGTAAGCAAATGATCAGAAATCAAACAACTAAACACAGCTTTTTATAATACAAAGAATACACGTCATTCTTTGACTGATTATCAACAAATGCATGACGAATCAATTGTCAGTTACTTATTAAACCTAAGAAACGTATAATACCTTGCCACTGAACTTCTTCTCGAGCTCCCTCACAAGCTTGAGATGAATCTTTCGGAAACCTTTCCTTAGTCTGTATGGAACATGAATCACTACAGCCTTGCGGTTTCCGGAGACATCAATTTGGCTGTACAAAAAGGAATGAATATACCACTTCCACAATATATCATGTAATAAAGAACTTGTAATAAAATTATGAAAAAGAACGCTTACGCAGCACCGTTGATGTAAAGGTCTTTCAAGTCACTCTTGAGGTCTTGGTTTGCGTTCTTCAAGTCAAACAGAGCCTACATATACAACAAACTCTTAAGTTAGATAACCTAAACTAAAGCTATACGTATAATACATAATCAACCCATGTCAATAATCAATAAGCAAGAGAGAAAAATACCTGAGCAACTGACTCCTCAAACTCAGAGGGCTCAACATCTTTGTCCTTCTGAATCTTCTTCCTTGAGGTATACATTTTGACTTATCAAACTATTCAAGAACGAAAAAAAACATAGCATTAGCATATTATTGTAAACCAGAGCAGCAAAGTGCACACTCACTAGTTCCTAAAATAGTATTCTAAATCAACTTGCAATAAAGATAGTAGCAAAAGAAGAACAAAACCAGATGCATACGCAGCATTCTAATATACCTCACCAAAGTAACAACATAAAGAGGGAGTGTTTGTTAATGCTTAATTGTGGGCTTTCAAGCTTATGTGATAACGGCTTAGTTAAAATAAGCTCAAATTTCTCAGCTTATTTCAAGACTTTTGAGCTTATATAAGCTTAAATGATATAGCAAGCTTATATAAACCTGTAAGCCAAAAAATAAGCTGGTGAATTTGAGCCTATGAAAAATAACCCAAACTCACATAAGCTCACAAATAAACTTAAACAAACACCCCATACAATTAGTGCTTAATCATGCACACTACGATTTAAAACACAAATGGTCTATCACAAATATTATCGCCTATTCATTTCAAACATAATCTCAGATTTAACTACTATAAATCGACCAAATAAATTTAATTAAATTAAATTAGGGGTTGAAAAAGACCTGGATGAGATTAACGAAGAGACCGGAAATGAAGAAGAGGACGCCGATTGGGACGATGACTAGTGCTGCTGCGATAGCCATGCTAGTGATGTGAACTATCTGTGTGTATGTTTTTTATATGTGTGTTTTGGTGTGTGTGTGTGTGTGTGTGTATGTGTGTGTGTGTGTGTGTGTGTGTGTGTGTGTGTGTGTGTGTGTGTGTGTGTGAGTAGGTTAATTTTGGGGGGAGTGTAAAAATGAGATCTGGTTTTGGGGTTTTGAGGGGGAAAGAAAGGATAAGGTTTAACTTTTGGGGAAAATTTGAGCGGGCTTGTGAGTATGACCCTATGTTATGACGCTTTTGAAAACGAGTCATCCTCAATAAAACATTTACTCTTTATGACTCTTATTTTATGACTTTGCTATTTGCGCGTCATCTTGTAGCGTGCGTCATAAAATGCGAGTCAAGGATAGACCTTTTTCTAGTAGTGTCAGTAATATAAAAATAGATTTCATAGTGTAAGTGTTAGATTTAGGGGGTGTTTGGATCTGATTATAAGTGAGTATTGGTGTTGTGTGAATGCTGGTTTTCTGTTTTTAGTAGGCCCACTTAGGTTAGTTATAGCTATTAGGATCATAAAATCAGTAGGTAATTAGCTAAAAAGTCAAATTGGATTTCTCATTAGCTAAACTGATTTTGTAGATAGAATTCAGTCAGGGAAATTGAAGTATTAGATGCATAACAGAAATAGATAGCTTAATTCAGTTTTATCTTAGCTTAAGTCAACATTTAAGAGTAGATATAATCATTTGTAATTGAGAAAAGTCAATTTGTAGTTGCATAATAAAAGTCAAATTTAGTAGCACTTAGTTTTTGGTCACAAATTTCATAGTAATTCTAGGATTCATTTCTAGTTGGAATTACATTTTGATTGCTGTTATTAGGAGATTAGCAGTAAGTAAAACAAAATCAAAAAGAAAGTTGAGGATTGGATCTTAATTGCTTATTGGAAAAGTTGTTTGAAGTTGGCCAATTGAACCTGAATATCCCCTGCACCACAGGTTTTTACAGATTTACTTGGCATTATTTAGATTAGTATCGGATAGTTTTAGTCTGAACTTTTTAGGTTTATAGCTTCTCAGTAGCATAGTTAAGTACCTATCCCCATTTGCTTGTAGTTAATAGCTTATTTAGTACTGCTTTTCGGCACTGCTTGTTGTTTACTTTTGATTGTTTTCTGTCATAACCATTGAGCTACTAGTGTTCAATTTTGCTTTTGCTTGTGCTATTTTACCATACCTGAGTTTCTTTGGTTTAGTTTTTGTGACTTCATTCAGTGTTTAGCTCCCTAGCTTATTCTGTGTAGATTTGTTTAGTCATTTAGCTTATAGTAACTGCTTCTTGCTTTCATTTTAAGTTCCTGTGTAATATTTCTTCATATCTGAACTTGTCTGAGTCTATTATTGTTTTTTTTCAACTGTTTTATAAGTTTGGTCAAGTTTCTCTGGCAAGTGCTTATAAATATGCACTTGCCATAAGCTGTTTAAGCACTGAATAAGAACTTCTGCTTATAGTTTTTAATCCAAAATTTTTCTGAAACATTTTCATAATATTTTAGATTTTTTGTAATTTTTCCAGATTTTTCTGGATTGTTTTACTATTTTTCTTCATTTTAAATCATTTTTAATTACCAAAAATCCATAAAAAAATCAGAAAATGCTTTGAAAAATACAAAAATATTTTTAGAAATTCTTTTATAAAATTTTAGAATTTTTATAATTAAATTTTCAATTTTCCACTTTAATTTTCTATTTTTCCTTATCTTTAATTCATTTTAAATTCCAAAAATCAATTTTAATTCACAGAAAATAAAAGAAAAGTCAAAAAAATATTTTTCTTTTTCTGAAAATTCATTTTATTAGTTTAAGTTTTTTAGAAAATAATTTCAAGTTTGTAGGATCATTTTTCAATAAACGTTACATTTTAAATTTTGCGGTTGCATTTCCGTTTTTACGTTTTTAACTTTGGTGCATAATTAGCTTGTACTCTTTGCATATTTCATAGTTGTTTGTGATTACTTGAATATCTCGATTGTTATTTTCATTTTCTCACTTTTCAATTCACTGTTTCACGAATTGATATTCTTGATTCCATTCGCCTTCACTGGGAAACGACTCGGGTGATCCGTATTTTACGCGGATCACTTCGATACTATACTATATATTATATAATTGGTTTTCACACGAATCAGTTAGGTAACAAGGCAGTAACAAATTAATCAAAATTTTAGGAAAATCAACATTCTTTACCATTCTATTAACACCGCAGTCAGTCAGTAGCCGCACTAACAAAATCCTTGGCATCTATCAGAAGTTCAGTTCCTTTACAGTATCCTATATATTTGACTACAGAACGAGTAAATCAGTAAAATAGATTCTAGGAATGCTTAGAGCCTTAGAGGGCGTTTGGGATTGTTCAAAAGTCTTAAAATAAGCCGGAAATAAATAAGCTCATAAGCCTATATATAAGCTCAAACAAACACCCCTAGAAAAATATTGTGTATGCATTTTGTGTTGCTTTTTGCTAAATTACACCGAACATACTCTTATACCTCAAACCATACAAACAGCATAACATATTTCTAATCTAAAACTCCACACACACATTTCAATCTAAAAAACAGTTTATAAACATAAAAAAGAGACATACATTTCCTGACACGAGCAGCAGGGTAAGCACAAGCAGAGCATCTGCTCTTCTGCAAATGAAAGGATCTTCTTCCACATTGCACACACAGTGCGTGTGTCTTGTTCCTCCTCTTTCCAAAACTCCATGTTCCCTTACTCTACAATATTATTCATCATCACCAAAAAAAAAAAAAAAAAAAAAAAAAAAAAAAAAAAAAAAAAAAAAAAAAAACACGTTAATCACTAGCATTCAAAACCCTTTATGTAACAATTTGCATTTTCGGGGTACTATTCATTTCTACTATTCACTGTTACTATTCACTTTCACTATTTATTTCCGAAATTTTTATTTCATATTCTCATAAGTTAAACTATTTTAATGATAATCCGAGAGTTTGACACTCGTCAGATCATTTCTGCAAAAATCACGAAACCGTGTCCGAGATTTACATTTAGGTTTAAACGTCATTCCAGCATCCCGATATGTCCATAAAACAATATAAACAAAAGAAATATGAATTTCTCTCATTTTACGACAATTCCAAAAGTTTTGGAATTTTACGTTTTCCAGTTCAGCGTTTTACGCGAATTACGCGTTTTAGACCTGCATTTCCAGTTTTAATAGCATTTAAGCAACCCGATGAAACTTATCACTCATTTAATATGCTAAGATAGGTTATATTAATAAGTCCTAACATTTTTTTAAGTTTCATATTTTTAGGATACCCGATTTTAAGTTTCATGACTTAACGACTTTCCGTTAGCGATTACCGGGACCAAAACTCACTCTGTAACACAAGATAATACCAAGTTTACTTATCTAGTCACCCAATCTCATCTAATAAGCCACATGGGGTGTTTTCTTGGTCACTAAGTCAAATATTGGACGCTTACATGGGAAGATTGAACACATGTGCAAGTAAACTTAACAATTAAGTCTTAGAAAATATCCTAAGTCTTTAACCTCCTCAAGGAAACTTCCTAGGCACCTTCCTAACCTCCTCATTTACACTATAAAAGCAAGATAATCCCTTCCTTTCTTCATAATCCAAATGACACACATAAATTCACTAACCCTTGATCCTTTGATTTCCAAGTTACAAGTTATACTACAAAGTTAAGGGCCTAGTTATTCTCTACATGAAGCAAGTGTTTAATTGGTGATTCCATGGTTGAATTAGGAGCTACATAAGGTGGTTTGGGCTGAGGGTAAATGGTTTTCACAAGGGTTATGTAAAGGTTAGCAAGGGTTTGCAAGAGTTGTGGTGAAGGGTTTGCAAGCATAGGTTTAGTGTCCTAGTTTCATACTTGACTTCCTTTCTTTAGAAAGCCAAAAGTTGTAAGAAACCCTAATACACTTTTTTGCTCAATATTATTTTCATGCTTCTCATACTTCATTTATGCTATATATGGTCTTTATATTGTGTTCATGATGTATAAAAACCATTAAAACAAGTTAAAGGAACCATATGTTAGCTAAATAGACATAAACAAGAAAACTAGTGACATATATTGTGAAATTCGACCAAAATAGTATAAACATGATATTGGACAATCACATACTATGGTAGAGGACTTAAAAGGGAAAACATAGCAATTTGAATCACCCAAAACAGACACACGAGTCAAAAGATATGATCAAAAGAAATTAGCGAAACTGAAAATACGAATCTGCCAAAACTACATTCTGATCAAAATTTAAATTTTTTTCGAGGCCTTCTGCTCCGATTCATCAAAAAGTTAAAACATAAAAGTTGTCCGGAACGACGTTTTCGTTCACGATAAAAGAAGCTCGAACCCTGAAAATGCATAACGAGTGATATTTTTCTTCAAATTCTTAACAGCCCCATTATTACCTATAAGACTATGCCTTTTTGTCACGGCTAAGGAAAACCAAATGGCCTAAAGGCCTAGAGCTGAGATCACAAACGTGGCTAAGGCCAAGGTTGAGATCTCAAAGACATGGTAGCCACGACCAAAGCCACGACGAGGCCACGGCTAAGACCTCAAGGCTTTCTAAACCGAAATCATTATAACTATTATACATGTTTTACAAATTGAATACTACTACACTAGGGAACTTCATGTGAGGGGTTCATTAGAGTAAACCGTCAAGATGAGTTGTGGATTTATGATTTAAAGTGTCCTAGCTCCTCGAACGTTTACTGCATGACCTCTGAATTATGATGGGCCGAACGGTAGTACAAGATAAACTATAAACGTTTAATGAATCATTTCTATAAGACGACATACACAACCTATCAAGTACTACATCAGAATCAATATAAAGACGTATATAGGCATGTTTTTACATTCACTTTGTTGTTTTAGAACCTAAGATACGACATCATATTCTAGGTTACGCGTAGAGACTTCCTGGCTTAATCCATCTATTCCGTTATACGTTTTGATATCATTAGTTGAAGGTGAGTCATAGCCCCTACTCTTTTCATACTTGTTTTAACTCTTTGGGGGAGATACATGCTCAACTACTTGTTTTTGCTTTTACAAATACTCCAAAACATTTATCTTGATTGTGTTATACTTGATTGCATTATACTTGGTTGCATTATACTTGATTGTGTTATACATGCTTGTTACACTATACTTGCTTAATTTAAATACAAGATTCATATTTACGTGCATATACAATACTCTATGCTGTCAGAGAGGTATTGATAGTACGCAGTACTATTTGGGAAGATGCCCCTGCCATTGTGTCTATTCTTAACCTTGGGTGAATATAATCTGGTGTATTGTGTAAACTATCTTTTAGTAGTGGGTTGTGAACACACAGGTTGCAAATCTTGTATGGGCGGGATTTGCAACTGAGTTAATGCCTTTGTTGTGTGAACATTCTTTAAAGGCTTTTCAACTGTTTTAAGACAAACTCTATGAACTCACCAACCATTATGTTGACACTTTAGCATGTTTATCTCAGGTTAGTAAGGCGATAGCTAGTGCGTGGAACATAGAGTCAAGCTGCATATTCTGAATACTTACGCTTTTATCATTTATCATTCGAAACATTTTGTATACATTTATGTATCATACTTTGGAATCTCATGTTTGTAACTTTGAATTCATTGATCGAATGGTAACTTTTCAAAACGTCTCATTTAGAGGTCGTTTTCTATAACTTGTACTTTGTATTATGAAGTAGCACCCCAGTGACACAGTCTTCCGCTGCGGTATTTTGGGAGTGTTACATTTTAATTATTTTAAAGATGGTACTTGTTTTAACCATTTTCTTGAAATGATGAAGAGCGAAACCATAGCTGCTGGATAGTTAACAAAAGAGGATGAGTTGATGTATAGATCTATAAATCTATTAAAAAAAATCAAAGCCCATAGATCTATCAAAATACCTCAAAAGTTGATGGTGGACGCTTTCGGTGGTGCGTTGGTTTATGTGTTTGTAGAGTCTGGTGGAGTTAGCGTCAGGTGGTGGTGGCGTCTGATGGTGGTGGCGTCGGGTTGTTGGGTGGTTGTGGTGGTGTGAGTTGTGATGGTTTATCTGGAGGAGAGGGTTGTGAGATGGTTTATATGATTTGGTTTAGTTGAATGTTGTGAGAGTGGGTGTGAAATGACCAAAATACCCAGTTGCTCATGTATTGGTTGCCCAAAAAACAAAAGTTGCCCAAAATAAAATACGTTTCATGTACCTCGTACCAACAGTGTTGGTCGGACATGTGTCATCCTGTAGTTGGCTATACGTTAGTTGCCCAGGGCAACCCGGGCTAAAACAAGAATTTTCAAAAAACGGGCTAAAAATGCCTAACCCGCAGGGCAACGGGCCATTTTGGTAATTTTCTCTAATTTTTATGAATTACAGGTGATTCATCAAAGAATCTCATGTGATTCTCTATGGATCACATGAGATTCTTTATAAATCACAATGGATCAGAGAGAATCACATGAGATTCTGTATAAATCTCATGGGATTTTCAGTTTGCTTTATATAAACTTGAAGTACAAAATACTTGATATTCTATTTTTGTTGTGTAATGTTATGAGAAAAATTCTTGTTCACTTTAAATATATCTTGTTTACTTTGAATATATAATATTTGTTACTTATATTATGTTTGATCATATGGGTAATTTATATGAATTACATGCGATTAGGGATGAATCACAAGTGATTCATCAAAGAATCCCATAGGATTCTGTATGAATCATAAAGGATTCGTCAAAGAATCACATGGGATTCTGTATCAACTATCAAGTAAGAAATGCTATTAGTTAAAATAGAAAATGGTATAACAAATAAAAGTGGCATTTAACTATTTTAATACTATTTGTCTCTTTGCTAACTGTTTACCACATACCAAAAGCATATTAAGGAATCTTTATTCTTTAGCATTTCTTGTCATTCTCATTTTAATAAAAAAATGCTATAACCAATAAAGCACGTTGCTATACTCGTAGATGGGTAGGGGTCTGTCTCATTTCCTTGTCATTTACTTTACTTACTTTTTCTTTCATCTAAGAAAAGAAACTCATATTTCTCTCGAATTTTTTTTTTTTTGTAGTCAATATCAATGAACAGACCTTGACTAGATTGGGATCAAAGTGACATTGGCCTTATGTTGCAACAAAGCAATAGTAGCCGAAACGACACCGTTTAAGCTCATAAGAGCCCTTCAACCGAACTAGAACAAGCTGAGCATGTCATCCCTGTTACTTTCACTGTAATATGCGGATTGACAAACTCGCCACCATAAATCAGCCGCCACAGTTGCCGTCTCCCCTGCCCCGCACCTCCCCCCACACATACAACCATTGAAATATAGAACTTGTCGAAAAAATAGATCGATGGCACGATCAACGTCAGATCAACGGCGATTTATGGTGATATGGCGGATCAACGACAATTTATGGTGGTTCATGTGTGTTTGGTGAGAAAGAGAGTGTTTGTAACTGGTGATTTTGGGTGAGTGAGTGTATATAAGAATGGAGTGTTAGGAGGAGTGGGATATTACAAAAACGCCTCTCTATAATTTATTATTTATATTAATGATTAAATCTAGCCATTGGATCAAAGTTAAATTAATGACCAGGATGTGTTGTTTTGTTCTTTAAAAAATGTTGTTTCGTATTAAACTTTTCTCTTTGTTTTATAAGTTTAGATAGCAATAAATTAAAAGGCAAAAAGTTTTTTATGACTTTTTGCATTTGATGCATTTAATGTTGCATATCACATTTAATACATAAGATTTTAATGAAAGAAAGATTTTTAAAAAACTTTCAATGCAATGCAAAAAACCCTTTTCAAAAGACTTTTTCAAATAGTAAATATGTATTATTAGTTTACTTATTGCGGATGCACTTATATAAGTTGGGGGTGTTTGTTTCCGTTTATATAGTCGGCATATGGCTTATTTAGTTTTGAGCTTATGTTTCATAAGCACACTTTTGTGGCTTATTTTGAAACTTTCCGACTTATATAAACTTATTTTAACATAGGAAACTTATATAAACCAAAAAAAATTCAAAATAAGGCACAAAAAGTAAGCTTATGAAACATGAGCCCAAAATAAAATAAACCATAAGCTGGCTATATAAGCCGAAACAAACACCCTTATTATAACTATTGGGCTTATATAAATTATTATAACATAATAAACTTTTATAAGCTTAAAAATCTCAAAATGAACTGAAAAATTGAGACTTATGAAATCTAAGCTGAAACACAAATAAACTCATAAGCCACATATAAAATTAAACAAACACCCCCAAATCTTTACAAGTTGTCTATGCGTCAGTGTTATTACAGAGAGTGGACAATCATTACTTGAAAGTCGAAATCACCTTTAGTCTTATGCGCTAAAACTAAGACTATTTTAAGGTTACCGTTACCGCCACTTCTACATTAACGTTACATCACCATTTAACACATTATCAAACTCGATCATTTTTTGTCTTCTATGGTAACCACCTAAGTCCTAACCCATCACCAAACCAAAAATATAAAATAATCCAGTTTAGACAAGTATATCGCACAATATACCCTACGCACACTCACAAAACAAATAAATGATAATAAAAATGCACATGAGAGCTCACAATTTTTTTGTTGGATAAAGGTGGTTGTCACCACCATTAAAGATGCAAGATTGAGTGAGGTGGATATGGTGGTGGGTGCCTTTTTATAGTTTTCCACACATGGGATGGGGGATAGAGGTAGGGGTGCATGGTTCGGTTTTTGGCTAAAACCGAAACCGAACAGAAATATTCGGTTTCTATAGAACTTAAAACCGAAACCGATCGGTTTTTGGCGCTTCGGTTTATTATCGGTTCGGTTTGATTTTTTGGTTTTTTCAGTTTCTAATCGTTTATATTTGGGAATGGCAAATTTATACCAACAAACTTGTATTACAAAGAAAATTGGTTATTCTTAATATTATTTATTTATTTATTATTTTTTTTGTCAATCTAGGCATAATTAGGGGTGAAAACGAGCCGAGCCGAACCCGAGCCTGCCAGAGCTCGAGCTCGGCTCGTTTATATATAAAGAGCTCGAGCTCGTTTCGAGCCTTATATTTTGAGCTCGAGCTCGGCTCATGAAATTTGTCACAAGCTCGAGCTCGGCTCGGACTCGACTATTTTATATGATGTGTAAAGTTCAAATGGAGCTCGGCTCGTTAATACAAGGCTCGAGCTCAGCTCGTTAATACAAAGCTTGGCTCATTAACAAAAGGTTCGAGCTCGTTAACACTTACCATGGTTATACATATAGAAATTATATATACGTATATATTTCTAGGGCTCGTTTAGGCTCGCGACCCCAAATGAGCTTTTTGTATAGAGCTCGGGCTCGAGCTCGATTACTAAATGAGCCCAAACTTGGGCTCGAGCTCGTTTAGGCTCGGCTCGTTCGAGCTTTCTACCGATCCGATTCTGAGCTTTTCACGAGCGGCTCGGCTAGTTTCCACCCCTAGGCATAATCAATTAACAATGTTTATTGCATAATTCTATAGTTACACACATATAGATGAGCGCACACATGCAAGTGAACATGCACATAGTATGATCATCGTCATATATTTATTGGTATATTCTCCAGTAAACACACGACATGACAAACACGCATATAAACATAAACGTTAAGATAGATATATTAAAAATCTACCCACAAAATGAATATAAATTTATAAATTTGATTCATTTAGTTATTTATTCATATTATATTAATTATATATTATTATATATTCGGTTCGGTTTTTACGGTTCGGTGTTCGGACGAAAACCGCAATCGAACCAGATTTTTCGGTTTTTGAAAAATTAAAAACCGAACCATCGGTTTTAGGTTTCGGTTGGTTTTTTCGATTTTTGGTTCGATTTCGGTTTTCAGTTTTGTTTGCTCACCCTTAGATAAAGGTGATCTACCACTCCCCATAAAAACTAGCATAAGGTTGCATATAATTTTTTTTTCTACTTAAATACAAACATACTTCATATATACCCGACATCACAATCACGTCTTGTGGTCTGCACCACAAAGCCATCTCCAAAATTTATTTTCACGCATAGCGGTGAACAAGAGTGATGATGGTGCCACCATTTGTTGTCTATGCAACTATTATGAATAGTTTAAGGCTCCGTTTGGTTGGGGTATATTGGGGGGAATTCATGACATTTGCATTTTAATTTCCCCCAAATATTGTGTTTGATAACACAAATAAGGGAATTTAAAATTCCATGAATTGCCAAAATAGGGAAATTAAAATAGCTTCATAAAGTAAAGAATTTGCATTTACTGGATTTTTTTTTTTTTTTTTTTTTTTTATAAAATTTTTTTTCTTGTAGTTTTTTATAAACTTTTAAATAGAATATTTATGACTTTTTTATAAACTTTTTTTTTTATAAATTTTATTTAGAAACTTTTTTTAATAAATTTTTTATAAACTTTTTTTATAAATTTTTTATAAACTTTTTTTTTAATAAATTTTTTTTTATAAATTTTTTATAAACTTTTTTTTTAATAAATTTTTTATTAACTTTTTTGATAAACATTTTTTTTAATTCTTTTTTATAAATTTTTTATAATTTTTTTTATAAACTTTTAAATAGAATATTTATGAAATTTATATTAAAAAAATATAAAAACTATTAATAAATTTATGTCAACCAAACGTGCGAAGATATTTTAAATTTCAGAAATTTAAATTCTCAGTAATTTAAATTTTCTAGAAATTAATTTCCGGAATTTCAAAATCTCCAACCAAACACCCCCTAATGGTGACCATGGAGAGATTTGAATCATAAATTTCTGTTTGCGAAAACTAAGGGTGTTCATTGTTTGGGTAATACTCAAGTAAACCGAAAATGGAAACTGAACCAAACCAAAAATAACCGAACCGTACTTGTAACAGATCTGAATTTGCCAAAACCGAACCAAACAAAATTAAATAAATTATGTTTTTGATAGTTGACACATGTTATACACAATTTATCTCTCATGATTTTCACTTTTAGGTTGACACATATTACAATCTTTTTCGCTTGTTTTTAAGCATACAAGTTAGGCACAAATATTATTTTTCTTTATTTTAATCTCCAATGACAGTTATTTACTTAGCTTGAAAAAAACAACATTTACCAAGATAAATAGAAATGTATAATGGACCATGAAAAGTAGGGATCAAATAAGAAGAATAATTAAAATAAGAAGGGTAGGAAGTAATTTTAGCCACACATTTCAAATTAGGAGGGAAAATTTGAAAGAAAATGTATCCACTTTTGTAGGTGCATCTGAAATGTGTGGTTGTGGTTACTTCTTATCATTCCTATTTTAATTATTCTTCCTATTTGATCCTAACTCGGACCATGAATTGTTAGTAAAGCCCAAACATACAGTAGTTTTTTTAATACAAGCGAGCCTATATGATTAGCCCAATGAAGAAGCAAACGTGTAAAATGGCAATGTCTTGAAACCCGATATTTTTATCGATCTGATTTAACTGGTTAAATCGCTGGGTCGAACAAGTTCTATACTTATTTATATTTTTTCTTTATATATTTAATATGTAGTGTTGCATGATCTCATAATTTATCCGACTTTATTCTTAAATTTGATTGAACTGATGAAAAAGACTGAGACTCTACCGATAACTTTGTGTTTAAGCTCTATATCTATAATAATATAACAAATATTTGCAACAAAAATCAACTTATAATTCTAACTTTCATAACAGTCTGTGTTTATAAAATAATTTATAACTCTAATATATCTTTTTACAAAGTTTTAACTAACATTAATCCTCACCATTTCAACTTGTCAATTAAACTTAGAAATGTTGATAGAAAAAAAAGGTTTTGTTAGATTTTTCGATAAAAAGTCATGGTCAGCCGGGTTTATCAAACCGGGTCAACGAAAAGCCAGCGGTTCAATCCAGTTGTCAAACAAGCAAAAACCCGGTCATATCCGGCCCGGTCTTCTATCTAGTTCTCGAATCAATTAGTTGAACCGGCCGGGTCAACCCGGCTTTCAAAACAATGGGAAATTGTATATTTTCTCTGCTTAGCTCCTCTGAAAGCAAACCATGTCTAAAAGCTGCCATGTTGATTTCATATGATTCAATCCATGGTTTTGAAATTTGCATTTTTACAGTCCTTGTTAGGTTCGATCCTAGACTTGTTGCTTATCACATTAAATTGCAGATTCACTTAAGAATAAGCAGTTTCGACTAAAATGGATATTTACATTCTATTTCCGGGTATTCATCCAATATTAACTTACAAGCTAGAGATTAGAGCAGTAATTCCATTTCATTGAATCCAATGAATAATGTAAATTTCTCACCTTACATTTCAATTAAATTTAAACTTTTTTTTTTTTTTTTTACCAAACACTACTTAAATATACTCAATTAAAAAACATATAAAGCTTAAAACAGCATAATTACAAAGCGACTGCAAATGTTTCCTCCATTAATAATTGTATCTTGACTATTGTGGTTCAGCAATTTCAAACACATAATTGGCAAGTTCTTGGTTTTAAACATGGCAATATTGATAGAAACAAAACCATGTACGTGATCCACATTTGAATTTTAACATTTTGCTTATCTTCAGCTTTATCCAACATAAAGTATTGGAAGCAACTTTGAATGCATGCAAAATCTTTCTACAGATGCCTGTGATCACGATGTTCTCTGTTCAAGTTGTAGAGCTACATGTCTTGAGCATTATGTCCAAAAATCAAATGGTAAAATGATCAAAATGTATCACATGTGACGCAAATGAATAATTAATGCACTTAACCATGAAGTCTAGTTAATACACTAATTATAGTTTGTTAATGGAACAAAACTATTCTTTTAAGGACTAACAGGGTACTCGCGCATCGCGGCAGCGGATACTCTGCAATAAAAAATTTTAGCGAGAAATGTTAGTCAATTTTATGTCATGCGATACAATAACTTTACGGATGACGACAATTATAGGTTTGGATAATTTTAAGCTGTTTCAAACTAACTCATCTTATATTTGTAGATTACTCCGTGATGTTGCAGCACCACAAAGGCAATAGCTGAAAATATTATGGAGGTATGAGGTTAAATTGGTTGATAATGACTTATACTTGTAAGTTGGTAGGAGATAATGTCAATTCATTATATTTATGCGGTATAACAATATACACACCCTAATCATTAAATATGTGTTTTATTCTAGATTTTTTTGCATAGTATCGCTTTAACAGTAGATTTTTATCATGTTAAGAAAAATTAGTTCAACAAATATACACTTTTGAAAGTTGATTTTGTGTTGAACTTGTTGGTATTGTTCATAATCATGTTTATTATACTTTTCCCACATAAGTGTGAGATATAAGTAACAGAGTGTTTATAGATGCTAATAAAACTCAAATGTTTAACAAAGTATGTAGAGATAACTATGAAAAGATGTATTTAATCAAATAACATAGTATCCACGCAAAGTGCCTTTGTTTTTGGGATTTGGTATTGATTGATGGCGGCTTTCATTGATTGTTAACTATTTTCGGTGGTGACATAAGAGATTAAGAGAATTGGAGTAAAAATTGTTCCTTTTGCATATTTTGAGAGAAAGTTGGTAGGTTATGTGTTTTTATTTAAAAATGCGTATGCAACATAAGAGTTAATAACCAATAAATATTATTACTTTTGAAATTAGTATTTTCTAAAGTACTACTCTATCCGTCTCATATTAAATGTAATCTTTTGATTATTGCAGTCTTTTTTTTTTTTTTTTTTTTCAAGTTCGACCTTAAATATTTGTGTTTGTGTTATATAATACTTGATGAATTATGCCAAAAATACATTTAAAACCAATTCATTCATATATTTTGTATTAAGTAATATATAACACATATAATACTCTGTAATTAGTTAAAGGTTGAAGTTAAAAAAGAAAAAGTTTAAAAAAGCAAACATGATGTTTAATATGAGACAGTGGGAGTATGTGATGTCATAATTAAGTTAACGTAGGAGTCCAAATTTATAAATTTGAACAATACTATTAATAGGAGTATAAGATAGTGAACTTTTGAGTAATTCAATGATCATGATTAATTGACTCATAATTAATTTGATGGTTATAAAATTAAATACTACTACATTAATATATATATTAAATGTCGTTTGATACGACGTCGTGTCATGTATTGGGTTTTCACGCATTTTTTTGGCCCGGTTTTCCAGCCCAATCCGCCTTTTTTTTTGTGGGATATATGATCTTCCACCCGCTTCTAGACATCTCCCTTTACACAGACCTATTCTAAAAAACCGATTAAAAATACATAGTGAAAAAAACATCTGCCCATGGATTCCGTTATGGTTATCTGGGTTTGTGTTTATCGGTACTAAAACCAAAAAATCATCATCGGTTTTGGGTGTTGGCCAGATTTGTTTGCTTTTTTGAAGGTAAATGCCTTTTATGCTTTTATCATTTACTTGATGATGATAGCTTCTTTGTTTACTGTGTATTGCTTTCTTAGTTATCATCAAATGCACACACACACAATACTGTTTGGTTGAGGCTTTTGGGGTTTTGATTGATACACCTAAAACAGGTGTGAAAATGTTTTACTTTCATTAAAGGAATAATTGGTTATGATTTGCCGGCGGTTGTTAGTGAAGTGGCGCTTGCAGCTTTGTATTCTGCCATTTATGGGGTGCATAATTTTACGGGGTATAATTGGTAATGACATTTGTTAAAGGTTATGATTTTTGTGATTTTATTTTCGATTTTCATGTGTTTTGTTTAATTTCCTTTTTTTTAGGTTTAGGAATTGTTGTTTTTTTGGTACTACAGGAAAGACTAATTTGGGACACAAAGGTGGAAGAAGGTCATATCATTGTTCCTCCATTCCTTGCAGCAGCAGTGATTGGAGATGTGGGTAGGATGGAGCTTTTCTCAGTCGTAACCTCCTCAAAGTAAGTAAAGTTCAAATTAAAAGTTAAATTTGTTGACATACACTACAAAGGATCAACTAAGTCTAGCGTGAGTCAAATATTTTCCTTCGGCTTATTATTGAGTATCATGATAATGGGAGTTGGGCACATGTGTATTATTTCCAGTGGACAGGTATCCTTTTTCTGTCATTTTCTTTTTTGTTTTTGAGTTTTGGATTTTTTCGGTGTTATGAATCCGGGACTGATTTGTTGTGTTTGTGTTTCAGTTTTCGTGTTTGCTTCTTATCGAATGTGGGTGCAATGAAAAGGCTGGCATGAATTACTGCAATGGAGGTAAAGATAATTACATTGATCTATCATCCAACACCAAATGTGTTAAACATTAATTTGTTTATTGCATTTTTCTATGGCACGTGTAGTTTCGACCGGGGTTCCTGCTATTTTGGTATTGGATGCGCCCAATCTCAACCTCATTTTACTTGCAATCATTGGTAATCACCTTATGGTATGTATTTAAAACATCAAAATTCATTCGAATTTCACGTGCCGATACTAAAGATCACGTTTATTTCAGGAGGGTGATTTGATTTTCAGGTTGCTTCACGATATCTTATTGTTAAATACCTCCAACTGATAACTTCTTCTTGGAAACCTTCACAGAGAATTCACTACAAAAGAGCACATTTAGAGGTAAAACTGCTATTATAATTTGTTTGCTCACCTTTCTATGGAATTATATCACTGATGATTACTACACTAATATCTTTATATCATGCTGACGCATGAGAAACAATTGACAAAACACTAAGAGATTATATATTCAACGGTTTTGCAGCGTTTGGTGATGATAAACGCATCCATCATGGCGCCATATGTGATAATGGGATGTCTAAATTATGTGAGTCATTCACCAGCAAGTGGGTATGTATTAAGCGTTTTGGGTAAATGAATTATGTTTTCAGTAACTTACTTTTCATTTTGTAGGATATACCTAAGGATTAAGAGTTGGACCCTGATACGGCCACCGAAAGCAATTCAACGATTCAACAAACAAAAGATGAGGAGGAAACTATTGGTAATAGATTTTGCAGGTTTGTTTGTAAAATTAGTTCATAAGCCTCGATACAATCTTAAACAAAACTACTCACAACGACGACGACGACCAGATGTATAATAAAAAGATTAAGAGGCAATCTTTTTTGTTTGATGATGTTACGAAAGAAAAGTTTGTCACCTCTACTACTTATATGGTTGCCTATGTTTCAGGATGGTTTCAGTTACAGAATATGTTGGGCGTTCGACAATAAGAAAGTAGGCACATCTAACAGACAACAAGTATGTTTTTTTACCAACGATGTTGATTTATTTATCCTCAATTTTTTCTAAATAATATTGAAAGGACAGGATAAATTTTTAACAGGTTTGGAATAGATTACAGTTAAAAACGGGTTGAAACATGCATTTTATGCAACCAGTTCTTGAATGAAAAGCAACACGAGCAAAGGTGCGACACACGCCTAATAGACATGTAAATGATTGTTGAATGAAAACAAGAGAAAACTAAATGTCAGTAATTTTTTTGGTTTCTGATGAATAGCCCTTCAGCTGTTCCTCAATGTTGTTGCTTCTCGTTCTCGC